>VZRR01010248.1:211121-333787 GCA_013398015.1 Oreocharis arfaki | reverse complement strand
CTTCTCTCACTTCCACAAGGCTTGAACATGCAAATTCGGAAAAGCGCAATTGGCTAAAACTCACGTCAATCAACTCAGTTCCAACCCACGACACAAAGCCTCTCTAAGTTTGCTCTCCAAGGACACCCAGACTGTCCTACGCCCGAAATGTGTAAACCAACATCTTGAGAAGGGGGGTGAGCTTGGGGAAATGACATCATTAGCTGAAGTTTTAAATGGCGAATTTTTGCTGATATGCAGATGGACCAAACCTATAAAAGTGTAAAAAACTCGTGACTTGTCATCCATCTTGAGGTCCATTTTGTCAATAGCCTTTGGCTCCTCAGGGTGAAAAGCTTTGAAGGCTTTTCAAATAACTATCCACCATTATTCCCTTACTCCTGTCTAGTCTGTTTCTAGGTAGCCTCTCAAGGCATCACTGGCACAGGTTGCCCAAAGATGTGGCTGCCCCATCCCTGGAAGAGTTCAAGGCCAGGCTGGATGGGGCGCTGAGCAACCTGGTCTGGTGAAAGCTGTCTCTATCCACAGCAGGGGGGTTGGAACTACATGATCTTTAAAGTCCCTTCCAACTCAGGCCATTATCAATAATTATGGTGGGTTGAAATTAAATAGGAGCTTTGGGCAGTATCTCTGAGCAGATTTAAAACAATAAGGAGAAGAGAAGGTCAAAATCTCTCTGCTGAGCACAACAAAGATGCACAACAGACCCTCAGGACCTCAGCGTGTGCTGCACTTCCAGGGCACACTTCACTGTACGTGAAGTACAGTCTGACCCAGCACCAGCAATGGGCCATTCTGCCCTGTGCCTGGGAAGCTTCTGAAGAGCTGCAGCACAGATCTCTGAGAGGCAGAGAGACACATTCCTACTCCTCATTTCAACCCCTGTGTTTCTGGCTGTGTTCCCGCAGAAAAAAACCTAAGGCTAAAAGTCTTCCAGAAAAGGGCTACATACACTACTTATCAATCTCAGTGTAATTTTAGTTTCATACAGGATTTGTCCTTCCCGCCTTCCTGTAGCTGGCTTTGTGTTTAGTTTCTGTCATACTGTTGTCACCTGAAGGTGGCCACTGGCAAGAGTAGGGGCTCAGAAATCGTCATTCTGGAGGGAAAAATTTCACTTGTTTTGATTTTCTGAGTAGGTGACTCCACTGCAGCATTCGGTTTCAGGTTAAATACTTTGCTTTCATTGTGAACTAGAAGTAAGGCATTACTGATCAGATCTGAAATGAAAACAAACCTCTGTATTTTTACATCTGCAATGCTCTTACTGTAATTATTGGTCTTGAGTCTTTTCATTTACATTTCATTTTAGGACTTGCAGGTTGAAAAATTAGACTATTGCTCCAGAGTGAAATTCTGCTTTCTGATCAAGTCTTTAAATTGTCAAAATTAAATCCACAGCATGCAGAGAAGTCTGTGTTCCAGAAAAGCACCTTCTCTAACTCCAGTACTTTTTATGACTATTTAGTTCACCTTTGTTCTCTTCCTCTATTTCACAAAGATGACGTGAGTAATGATTATTATAT
Organism: Oreocharis arfaki; assembly: GCA_013398015.1. Taxonomy (NCBI): domain Eukaryota; kingdom Metazoa; phylum Chordata; class Aves; order Passeriformes; family Paramythiidae; genus Oreocharis; species Oreocharis arfaki. The sequence goes on along the minus strand of VZRR01010248.1, from coordinate 332,261 downwards.
TAGCTCTGGTACCATGAATGCTACAGCAGACTTACAGCATAATTCTCTTCCTCCTTAGGGAATTGATATTTTTATTCACAGCACAAAAAAACCTAGTCTGTGGCCAGAATATTTTTTCTGTATTTCTGTTTCTTTATTTGGTGTTTTGATGCAATAAATTGATTAGATAGACTAGCCAGTAGTTTCATAATCCTGTTCTGAGCCTACCAGAATTAATTACTGTTCACATAATACTATTCAGGAAGTATGTTTTAAAAAGCAGAGTACTCATTATGATATAATTTTCAAGGATGCAATCCACATGGTATAATTGCCGGCAATTATGGGCATGGATACTTGCATATTCCAAACGGGCAGCACAGCTTGCAGGTGAGATGTCCAGAAGTGCCACTTTGTGCAATGTGTGGTCCTGTGTGAGGTTCTTCTCCCTCATCAGATCCAATTTCACCCGCACTGGCTGCAAATATAAGTGTTATGTCAGTGTTAAACTGCTACAGAAAGGGTCTGGGTCCAGTGAAATGGGTAACAGCATTAAGTGGCTTCATGACACCGTGTGTCAGGTGTGCTCAGTGCCCAGTCCTAGCACAGTCTGGTCTTCAGCACAGTCCTTTGCAAAAGGCCTGAGGCAGTTTTGATCCAATAATCCGAAGTTAATTAAAGAGGCATGTGAAAGTGTATCTGTCTAGAGATCACTTTAGCAGCTTGTTTGCTGTATGATAAACATTTCTCAGCATCCACCACAGAACATAATTTGATAGTTGCACTTACAGCCGGCAAAACTGGGCTTTATGTCCATCTTGTCCAGCTTATTTTTGATACTGCACTTTTATCTGATCTGTCCCTCCACAAAAGAAGAGGAAAACCTCAGGTTTTGTTAGTGCACAAGCACCTTTCATCAAGAACTTACTAGCACACCCAAAACTTCTTTAGGAAGGTTAAATTTATTGCCGAGGCCAGGGGTGAAGGGTTTTCTTTCACTCTGATCTGTCTAAGCCCTAAAAGTCAGCCAGTGATGACTCAAGTCCTTTCTACTACGACAGCCTCACTGAGCTTCTCAAGTTTATCAGTGAATCAAAGGGTCATCTGAGGTACTTGAACGCTACAAAATTCTGAACATGGCATCCATGGCATTCCCTTGGAGGATTCATTACTGTCCTGGCTGCAGAGATTGGGCAGAGCTTAGTGCTATGTGGGCAGAGCCGAGTGGAAAAGAGAAGGCTTTGGGGTGACCTCATTGCAGCCTTCCAGTACCTGAAGGGAGCCTACAAGAAAGATGGAGAGAGACTATTTACAGGGGCCTGAGGGATGGGATAAGGGGGAATGGCTTCACACTGACGAAGAGTAGGTTTAGATTAGATATTGGGAAGAAATTCTTTACACTGAGGGTGGTGAGGCCCTGGCACAGGTTTGCCAGAGAAGCTGTGGCTGCCCTATCCCTGGAAGTGTTCAAGGCCAGGCTGGATGGAGCTCTGAGCAACCTGGTCTAGTGGAAAGTGTCCCTGCCCATGGCAGAGAGTTGGAACAAGGTGTTATTTAAGGTCCCTTCCGACCATTCCATGATTCAATGGGGATTCTATGGCATCAAGGTGACATTTAGAGAAGGATATTCTTCTTTGTCAAAATACAAAGTCTTGAAGTAAACCAACATTTATATTCCTTTGCCACTTTTGTTTTGCACCTTGCATCTGCGGTGATACACATGAATACTGCACACCTGAAGAGCTCTATAGCTCTGAATGACTGAAACACATTAACAGCATTAAAGGGGCTAGGGCATACAAATCATTGTTAAAGGAAAAGTGGTTGCCACAGCACTGGGATAGAGCTAAATGAGATCTTCAGAGGCTATTAACTTAATGCTGTATCATATCGAACAAAGTAAAGCTAGCCACTGATGATTCATGTCCTTTCCACCACAGCTTAATAAATGGATACAGAAGTTATATTGATTTTCATGGATGAGCAAGTAGATCTGAAATCTGAAAACTTGATGAAATATAAATTATGGAATATGGACCACGTGTGATGATCTCATAAAGGAGTGAGAAGTCAATCACTTGAAGAACGTACACTAAACTGCAAAGGGTTATTTTGACATACTGTCAGAATAAGTTCGTTTTTTCTTTCAGACTTTTCAGACTTCTCCTTGTGCCCATTAGGATTCTCTGAAACCTTGACTCTAGCTACGGAAAGCTCTAATGTGGAATACCTAGTTTGTCATAAAGTGGAAAGTATTAAGGGGAAAGTAGCAATGTGAAAAGGGCAAGTTCGATCAATAGCACAGAATGAAGAAATATGAAGAAAAAATAAGTTCTGCTGTTTTTAAATGAGAACTTGATCAGCTTCCAGATTCATCCTAATTAGAATCATGAGGTAAAAATTCATTTTACCAGAGATTTTCTACATAAAGGTTTCCTCTGGATTTAATTTGCGGAGGATTTCAACCATTATGGTTCCACAGATTAATGCTTTCAACAAAGATTTATTCCTATAAAATCTATTTTCTTTTTCATAGCACAGAAGGGAAACCTCTTGAACTTGTAACTAAAATAGATTTTAACAAAAATTAAGAACTTTTCCAAAGTAGCCTTTGCCAGCTTGTACGGGAACGGGGAAAGTATTTGGTTTAGTAAAGGCTGAAGGTGGAAGCAGCCCCTCTTGGTTATTTTTTTTGTGCTCTACTTGGTCAGATCAAAAATAATAAACAGGGGAATACTGAATCATCAGAAATGCTACTGTATGGGTTATTCAGAGGTCAAGAAGGTACAAAAGTGAGTTTTGAGTCCTTGTGCTTCCTGATGTCTGCAAATTAGTTTGAAAAGTCAATGAGGAGCTTTTTTAGCCTTTTAAAATAGAGGATGCTCTCCTTAAACCCATTGCTCATGTTTCACTGTTTTAGCTCTTTTCCCTTCATACCTTGGAGGATGGCAGTGTAGGGACACTCTAGGAAGCAGCAATGGGGCAACAATTCTTGCCCAGTTTTTATCAGCAATGCTTTTTAACTATTACTATTATTTTTTAAATAAAATTTTGTCCATGACCTTCTTCACATTCACTACGGAGGAATCCACCGCTCTCCAGAAGGACACATTATGTGGCTCAAAACCATGCCAGATATAGCTCCATGAGGTCAAGGGCAGCCTGGGAACATATGTTAGATATTTGGGAATAATTCTGTGATATCATGTCCATCAAGATCAATAAAGCCTCTGAAGAGATAATAAGTTTGTATTATTTGTGGAAAGAGGATTCCAAAGTCTTGGGTCATTCAGGTCAGCAGCAAGCACCTGCTGCATGGACTTCAAGGCAAGAAGGGCAAGGTCTGCGACACACATGAGACGAGAATAGGATGCTTTGAGATTTTTCAGTTTTTGTTTATAACATCTGGATCAGAAAAACAAGATTTAAGGTGTTCAGATACTCAAAACTTCCAAATTTCAGCTCCTATAACAGACAGCAGAACCTCTCATTCCTAACCTCTCTGTTTCAAGACAGAAAACAATTTTCATGTGAAAGGAAAACTAAGGAAGAACATTTAAGGAGACACAAAACCCCCAAAATTTAAAGTAAAAATTCATTTCCACTGAGGTATTCCTATAGCAAAGCTATTGCAAGTTCTCAGAGATACCTTGTAGTTATTTTAATTTCCTTAACATGCTTAGGATAATGTTAGAAATAAAGAGCCTTACAGCATCTGTAATTTATCTCATGCCTTTTTCTGACGTTTTTAACAACTAGACAAGAACAATTATTTCCTGAGTTAATTCAGCACCACAACATACCCATAGCCAACTAAGACCACTAATTCTATCACAGTCCCCATGCATCTACTTGGCTGCAATTCCATAGTCCATCTTACTAAAAACATTCTCAGGTTTTGTATATTAGGCAGCTGGAACAGCCACAAACACTAAGATGTTTTGCATTTAATGATTTAATCAATTTTGCTCCCTGGTCTTTCTCTACAGAGAGGAATTGCGTGCAACAATCATTGGTGGAGTAGAAGTTGGGGCAATAAAGAGGGATAAAAGGGAAGTAAAGCAGCATCCAAAGGGAAAGATTCGTGTCGTGAGAGATCATGATGTACTGGAGTTATCTCCATGAGCGGGAAATTTACTTCTTATTTGAAGAATAACAAATATTTAAACATGAAAACAAGAAAAATTGAGGATAAAACCAGGTGGTTCTGTTGGTCGTTGGATTGGTTAATTTGAGTGCAAGAAAGGAGACTGGCCTCATGCAAAAATCTAGGAAGAAGGGAAAGGAGAGTCTTGGCAGAAAGAGGAGGAAAATAGTTTCATGTTTGATGTTCATAGTTTTTGGAAAATAATTATAAGGAGGAGTAAGAAAGTAGTTGTTGTATGTTTACAGGTGCAAAGACACTTTCCTTTCACTCCCCAGACCCCAGCAGGCACGCTCTTATTCTTTTAATTATTTGTTTAGCTTTATTTCCCTGCCAAAAAACCCAACTCAATCCAACCAAACAACTCAAACACTTAAAAAAGGCAGAAGTACCAAGCCCTGATCTCTTGGCTAAAGTTCAGCTAGGAAGATATAGCAATCTAACATTCCTGATTGTATCAGATATGCCTCTACAACTCTTTAAATGCCAGCAAAAAGATGGATACATGCACCAAATGAGATGATCAATACTCTTGTCAGTCCTATGGCTGAAGTAGCTTGTACAGAACACAGGAATTAGCAGGTTTTTGCATTACTTTGTGACAGATAAACTCATGCTTTCAGCACCTGATTATTTGATAGATATCATCATTCTACTTCGGTTGTGAGGAATATTATACTTTAATATATACACACATGTAGAATATGCACTAACATATATTACTATATAACTACATATATAGTCTATATAATATATAATCTCTGATACTTGACACATTTTCATCTCTCTGAAACTGAATATTAAAAAAAAAATTCCAAACTTTTTCTCGTTTTGAAGTAACCCTGATTAATCAGCAACTTCAAAAGAACAGATATTTTGTCCATAATGTGAGCTTTCAAAGATGAATGAAAATGTTTTCTGTTGCTGCTTATAGGTATAGTTTAAATTCTCATGAGCAGTTCTACTACTCTGATGCTTCCAAAGCTAAGCTGATAGACACCAAAGGCTGACTCTGTAGTAACTTTTAGCCTTTTTTTTTCTGTTTTACTGTTATTACTTATTTAACTTTATTTTGCTGATCTATGAAAAGTAACTAGCTTTTATTGTTAGTTAAGTGGCATATTTACCTTACCAAAGTCCTTCTTAGCAAGATTTTGATAAAAAAGAAAATCCAAACACATTTAGAGATGCTGGCCTTCGCTTGGGAAGATGATCCAAAATGTTTAAGAGTAATCCTTAATTTTCTCACCTGTGGAACTGTCCATAAGGTGGAAGCTTTGTTGGCAATACTAAGTCAGCAGTTTCATTACATCCATTCGCTAATATCTGAGTTGTTCTACCGCTTTTTTGCAAAACTGAAGGCAAGGGTTTACACCACATACAGAAGAATGACCTGGTGACTCCAAAAGAACTAACAAGCAATGAAATCAATTTTCTGCAGCAAATTTCCTCCAAGAGGATATGAAGCAATTTCCATCCCATCTCATAGATACTACCTGTCATTTGATGTTCAGCTCTGGAGAGCTGAAGGCATTCCAAGTTTGGAAACTCAGAAAGCCATGGGTCATTTTGTGCAATATAGTGTTTGACAAGAATCATTTTAATGAGCAAATATCCTTAAGGTATGCTACGTATTTAAAGTCACAAGATGTATTGCACAAGCTTATTACACAGGGCTTTTGTTGTACCAAGTGTGATGCCTTATCAGGCCACCTAAAAAACAGAGACTAGACAAGAGTAAGGGAATAAAGGTAGGTATTTATTTGAAGGGCCTTCGAAGGTACACCCTGGGGAGCCAGAGGCTGCTGCTAAGATGGACCCCAAGATGGACCCCAGGTCACGAGTTCTTCACACTTTTATGAGTTTGATCCATTTGCATATCAGGTTCAATTCTCCAATTAAAGCTTCAGTTAATGATGTAATTTTCCCCAAGCTCACCCCCCCTTTCCAAGATGCTGGTTTACGTTTTGGGCCTAGGACAGGCTGGGTGTCCTTGGAGGGCAGGCCTGGAGAGGGCTTGTTATGTCTATCTGGCCTAAGAGAGCAGCAGCTAACAGATTGCAAGAAACTTCAGAGGTATACTCTAGACAGTACAGGATTTTAAATTATAAAAGTTAAAACTAAAGGTACCAAGTGCAGGCAGCACTCCTGAAGTTCCAGTGTTTGTTCTTAGGTTTACTTAAGACAAAGTCCTTCAGATGTTTGTTTTTGAAGTAGTATCCTGGTTAGTATATCTTCTTGCTATAAAAATAACCTTTGCCAAATGTTCTTAAGGAACAGCATCTTTTCTTCTATAAAGCTATATATTCTTTTCCAGGCTTTTACTAATCAAACTTTTCTTATAGGAGTTCTTATGTATTTAGTTTCTAGATCTCTTTTTGTGATACAGATTCCATCAATTCTCTTTCCTTGAACAATTCCATCTTTGAAAGAATTGAAGCTTTAGTTCAACAATGTAATCTCATGAGATTATTCAGTCTTTTCTGTAAAGGTGAAGCAAAATCTACTGATTTTTGTGAAATCTAGACTTTCTAGAGAGTATGATTTTTTTTTAATTTCATGCATATTATCCATTAAACTAGCTGATGCAGGGTGCTGTATGTGGGTTAACTTCTCCCCTCCCCGAGTGCACTTCAAGAAGTTGCAGGGATAAGGGTATGGAAAGGAGGAAAACGGAACAATTTAAGAGCAGTAGCATGTTCGGATAGTGTCAGTTGCCAAAGCTCAGTTTTGGACAGAAGCATGAAACCTAAGTCTTCAGAGTTCCTGGCATTCCTAACATTGATTAAACCTCATTGAGAATGCGAGAACAGTAGTTACAACTGGCACTCCCTCTTCTGCAAGGCAGGGAGGATCACAAATAGCTTACCTCATGGAAAGAGATACCAGTATGTGTCTAGAAGAAAATTAATTCTCTCTCCTGCTGAATCAGCCACCTTATTGCTGCAGAGCTGAATTGGCAACTATTGACGTCTGCAACAGAATTAAGCCCAGCTCTCCAGGAATTAGAATCTTGAAACAGCAAGGGGTCGCTGCCACCCTGTTACCACTATCTGAAATACTCAGTTATGAGGCCGTGGTATTCTCCCTACTGAAGGCAGATCTATGATGGAGCAATCCCTTGAGGTGTAGGTAGTGTTGCATCTGGAAACCACACCATTAGTTCAAGGCAACAAATCCATGGAGGTCACTGGTTTAGTGTTACATGTTAGATTAGAATGGCAATATGACATTTGGGACAGTTTCTTCCAGAGCTTCAGCATCACAGCTCATTTGCTTCCAGTCAGAGAACTAGATCATGTTAATAATGAGCCGCACTGTCTAGTCTTTCAAATGAAATGCTTAAAGGCCAATGATCTTGCAATGCTGAGCATTTTCCATAACTGGAATTTTAAAGGTTACATGTGCTTGATCCAACAAGTTTATGCTTTTAGGTTTTGCCTAATTTGCATCTAGGTAGCAGCTGGACTCTAGTTTTTCTCCACCCCATACCCTTCCTCTTTCTCAAGCTGTATTCATACAAGTTACCCATCTTCATTACAGAAATCTTTAACTTTTAAACTCTTCCAAAACAGAAAAAATCCCAAATGTACACATTTCTGAGACTCTGACTGCTCAGACAGAAAGGCTGAGATCCAGCTGCCTTGGGACCCAGTCACCAGCAGCTGAACCAGAAGAAGAGTAAGGCAGCAATCGGCTCATCACCTCCTATGCTTCCATCAAGGGGCAGCTTTGGGGAGCCTCTGGTTTGCAGGACTTGTGGTTAGAACAAAGCCAGAGCTGTGAAGGACTGTTTTGTGCAAGAAACATGTTTGTGTGTGGGAATGAAGAAAACAAAGGTAGCAGGGCAGCAGCACCTAACCAGCACTGAAGCTTAAGAATTAGGATGATTCCTTCTCACAGAGAGGAATGAAAGTGCTAAGCCACTGGATGTGATGTGAAGTCCTTAGTTATCCTTGGGTGTTCTGAGGCTTTAGCTTGCTGTTACACTACAGACACCTACAGGGTCTCTGATTTTGACTTCTCTCCCATCTAATTTGAGTTGAAGTTATACACCAGAACATCATCTGTGTTGTCTTCTCCCAGGCCTAAATAAAGGTCTTTCTTAGTGGAAATCTGGACTTAAGTGGCAGAAGTTGATCAGATCTACTGTCTGCACATGATGATGTCATGAGCTGAGAAGCAATATAAAAATTTCAAGCTATGAGCCATTTCAAAGCCAGCAAGGAAATGCAGGTCAGAGATCCAGGGATTTCTCACTTCACTTTCAGTCCTGGGAAGATAGGCCTTGCCAGCCTGGAAGTTCACATCAGTTTGGGAAGCACTGACTGCATAGTGCTAATGTAAGCTGACTTTCTTGAGTCAGGCCTCTTGCATGGAATTTAGGTGTGGCTCTTCAAGAAGGACAATGATTTTTTTCCAGGAACTATATTTCTCCATGAGGTTTTTTGAGTGATATTTTTATGGCTGGCAAGAGTGGATCAGAAGGGCAGCAGGAAAAACTTGAATCATCAGCTGCTGGAATCCAAGTAGAACAGCTTCTGGAGCCACAAAAGATAATCTTGCTCCTGTGGATTTCTGCTGTCTCTTTTGCTTTGCTTTTATATTTCTGCCTCAGTTGGTCCTGACTCCATTAACTCAGTCCACACAGCTCAGGCAGCAGAGGTGTCAGAAGTCACCTTTGCACACATGTTCATTGCACTGTGAGTGTATCCAGCCTGATATTGAGCATACTTTGCTCTGCTTTGACACAGCACACAAGTAGCCTCTTTCACTCCCTCTGCATCACAGCAAACCCATCAGGCAGGCTGGCTAAGAGGTGTGAGCTGACCTGTCCTGTCTGGGAGGAACAGACTCAAGCAGCTCCTTCTTTGAAGAAGACTTCGGGTAATGTTGCCAGCATCAACATTGCCTCTTCTCCTACTTGGAAGAGAGAGGAGCACATGCACTGCAGACTCAAAGCTTGGTGAGAGTTTTTGCAAACAAATTGCAAAAATTGATCAGAATACATTAGAAAACAGGACGAGGTTGTGAAACAAAGGTGTTTTGGTCTTTTATTTTCCATGCTACTCGAACACTGATTTTAGCTTAGGTTGCTAAAAAGTTCAGACACTGACAAAAGCAAAGACAGAGGGACAAGCGGGACTCCTTATTCTACTTAAGAAACACTAAGTCCTTCCCAGAGAAGAAGAGAGAGAGCACATCCCTCCCACTCCACATGATCCCAAGTACTCTCACTTCTTCTTCTGATGGGAGATCCCATGTCTCAGCATCGGGGCTTAACAGAACCTTGCTGTTTAGGAGATCAGGACTAAGCAGCACAGCACAGTTGCTTTCACGGCATTATGGGGCTTGCAGGACATGGTTCAGACTTATTAGGAGGAGCAAGAATGAGCTGCAGTTGCATCAGCATCAGCAGAGTTCAGGAGACCGACTGCTGAAGGAAGAGGGTTGAGACAGGGTAACATTGCAGGATATTTGCAGAAACATGCACGGAATTACCAAATTAAGATAACAGGGTGAGGAGTAGAGGAAGAGAATAAGCATTGGTAGAGCCAAGGAAAAGAGAAGCTTTGCAATGAAGTGCTTGAAAGGAAGTATCACTACACCGCTCCATAACAATACATGACACTCGTCTTGTCTCTGCAGCCTCAAACACTTTATGTTGGTAGGTACAAATGCCCCAGGGCAAAGAACATACAGCAAAACACAACCCACAGCTCAGTTCCACATTGAAAGGAAAGATTCTGAGACTGTCAGGTAATCTCTACTGCTGAGCACATCTGATTCATCAATCTTTATTGGCCACCACATCTCCTTTAAATCACATTTTCCTTTTCAAATGCCTGAAAGCAGTTGAGAAGGAAAGAATGGGTATGTTTGCCTTGTATTCATGCTTTAAGAAACAGAAAGTTTTTAGGAGAAAATAAGCACAAAATCAGATTAAACAATCACAAGTGTCACAGCAACAGGGAAATGTGAAGTGTGTCTTTCATGCAGGGTACAGTGGCAAGGCTTGTGTCAATACTGTTAGTAGCTGTAATACAAAGAGACCCCAGCAGCTCAACGAGGTCCTGCCATCATCTCTGGTATGCAGCAAAAACAGGATAACATTGTGAAAGAGGAACATTAATCTTAATACTTCTACCCTCACAAATTTGCTGCGTGGTATTTGACAAACACCAATAACCAGGACTGAAGTTCTCATTCAAATCAAGTAAAGACAAATCAAGTAAAGGCAAACACATGCTTGTTCTCATCCAAAGACAGAACTTAACCTCCTCGAGTAGAGACCACCTGGACTTTGAAGCTGGGCATATGTCTAAAGAGAATGTTGCCACACACTTGTTGCTTCCACTGAGAAGACAGAGAAAGAAAGGGCTAGAAATTTGGCTCAGCTGTGAATTCCAGTGAACGAGTACTTTTACCCAGAAAGATAATTTTTTGATCAACAGTTGTTTTCATTTATCTCATTGCCTTGAATGTGTTTTCATAATAAAGTTTTAAAGTTGTCAAGATGCTCATCTTGGCAGTTTGAAACTCAGCTTACTATCTTGGTTGGGGACAGAACTGCTGCTCACTTAAGAGTTCGTAGGTTACATCTGGTTTGAGAATCAGGCTTAATTAACATGAAGAGTTCTATTACTTATGAGTCTGATCCAAGCCCAAGTAATATTAATAAATTGGGTCTCTAGCCATGAAGATTTTGCTGAGGAACTAGATTTAATGGGACTTTAAGGGGGGAGGGGGAGGGAAGCATGTTATTTTAGTAGATGCAAGATATTACAGTTTAGAATGCTGAAAAAAAATTGTGAACTTAAAATTTTCGCCTAAATTGTGAACTTAAAATGTGCTGATACGTAAAAAAAGTCCTGTGGCCTTTAAGAAATCCTGTTTATCTAAACCGTTTTGTTCATATTTTTTTTTAAAGCTACTTCTGCTATATGTTACATCTAAATGGATTATAATAGAAGGAAATTCAATTACTTTGGTCCTCCTTGGCAGAACTTGGTGTAGCTGTCAGTCCTGCTGCATTGCACGTACAGCCACAGTGGCATTTTGTGCTGTGCAATGCAGCACTCTGCAGAAACACCCGAGGTAGTGCTGAGGTAGCTGCCTTGGGAGCTGGACAGGCTGAGGTGGGGACACTGCCATGGGAACTGGGGGGCCACTGGCCCCAGCTATGCAAACCACTAATTCACAGGTGGTTTGGGAATTTCTAAGCCACACCATATTGTGCAGGGTGGACATAAATATTTAAGACACTTGAATACCAAATAATGGTACACTTCCTTTCTTCTCTCCTGTTCCTTTTTTTTCTTTTGACCTGCATTAAATTTATGTGTGGATGGTACCTAGGTTAATGCTAAAAGGAGTGAAGGAAGCTTAAAATTTTTGCCATCCCCTTGCCTCCTCTAGTACATCTTATATTTTCTCAAATGTTTTTAACATAGGTACTGAATTCTTTTCCATAACTACAGAATAAAAACCCCATTAAAAATATAATGCCATTATATCCCCAAGAAAATTGGCAGGAGAAGTTAAGTAGCTTAAACTATTTTTGTAAGCCAATGAGATATCAAATTGATGGAATTCTAGCAAAGTTATGTAATAAATTACCCATGTGCAAGCCACCGCTTTCTCTTCCTAGTTTCAGTTGGGTACCAGGGCAGCTCCAAAGACTAAGCTCATGGGCAAATGACAGAAGAATTTTACATTTGAATGAGAAAACTAAAACCAAAATATTAATTGCTGAGAAATGAACTCAGAAAACAGCTGTAACTCAGATTTAACAGTGTTTTATGAAAGCAAATTATAGAGCACCATCACTTTGGGGAATCACTAAGTAGAGGAGCTCTTAAGTTGCTGCAAAGAGCAACTATTCCAACTTAATTTACTTTTTTTCCCCTCTATGTTTATTTGAAAATTGATTATAGTGATCCTGAATAGTAGTCATCTTTTAAAATTGCCCAAATCTGGTCTTTCAAGTGTTCATAAAGCAATGAGAAACAACACATCCACATTTAATGATCTTATTCATTAAAAAATTATTTACCTACCTTACGGAACAGCACTGCTGAAGTTTACCTGTTTTCTTCTTTGATTTGTTGAATAATTTCAGTTAGAAAAAAAGTTACCTTAGAAAAGTACCTAGCCCTGACTTGAAGAGAACAACATTTTGCAGGCTTTGTGTTCAGCTAAACTGTTCTCTTTCCAATTTCTTATTCTCCAGATTAGGAAATAAAACTTTGCGACATGGCAAGTTAATGGTGCCAGAGAAAACACTGTCCTCCTTCAAAGAGTCATTTCATGGACATACAAGTTGCTGAGATTTAGCCAAAATAACTATAAACTTCAAATGCACAGGATGTTATTCGTATTCTGAATACCAGAATCTTGAAATATGTATTGTTAGGCTTTAGAGTCAGAATGCAATTACTGTATTTGCTAAAATTCTAGGTTGCCCAATCACTTCACAACGCTGTCACTGTGTATACAATTTTGGCTAATAAACCAGCACAAAGCATGTCAGAAAGCTGATGTATAACTGACTAAGGACAGAATTTGTTATGTTTCCCTTGCATCCTGCTAATTTCATTGGAAAAGAGGTGGTGTGGATGCCTGGAGATTTTCTTTAGCTGTGCAAATATACAACTACTGCATTTGAAAATGGCTTTAGGGGATGGCAAGCTAAGGAAGTTTGCAAAGGTGTAAGAAAAAGATAGAAGACCTTTTCAGTATCTATGGGTGGTATTCAACATAAGATTCCCACCAGTTTGGAGGGTTTTGTCTCTTATTATCCGTACGTAATTTCTGAGACAGTAGGAGACTATACACTCTGGAAAACTAGTAACACCTTTCTAAATTTTCCCACCTCCTTTGGCTGGACATCACTTGAGATCCAAGATTATTTGAAGAAACTTGAACTCCCTCATATTAGCAGCACAGGAGTAGGCTAAAAACATATGGATTACAAAAAATATTTTAAAATTCTCGTTATATTCTTCCTATGTCTGGATTATGCTCTTGTCTTTCTGCATACCATCAGCTTTACACGAAGGACAGGTTGAATCTCATCTGCCATGGAGATTCAAGGTAACTTCTCAATTTCAGAATGTATTGTTCAGTATGATCACAGCTCAACTAACCTACAGATGCAGAGAAAAATTAGTTGTTGCCTGGAAGCATAAATTCACTTGGAAAAGATCTGTATCAGTCAAACAAACAAATAACTCTGCTATTAAATTGAAAAAGTTGGTAGCAAAACACAACAGTGCTTGAAATAATTTTCCAATGCTACTTATGAACCTCAAGGGTTTTGGGTTTTTTTTTTGGTAAAAAACTGATCCCAGGTAGTTTTAAGGCAGCTAGGAATCCATCAAGTGTTTTAAAATCCATAATAATCTGAGATGTATTGACTTCTAAACCTGGCTATAAGCATCCAAAGGGAAAATGACTTAACAATATACCATATATGATCTCTGAGTTCTGAGAAAGACAAAATTAACTGGCAAACCATCTAGTAATTTGCATACAAGATGTCACTTAAGCACATCTGCAGTGATCTATCCCATTTAAAAGCAAAGTACACTAAGTACACAAGTAATCACAGAAATCTACAAACTGTATTTGCAGCTAAAACTTCAACATGACTCTTGACAAACAAGTCTTGAAAGTGGTCCTTTGGAGAGATCCAGAGAACTACCAGTGCATTTTCAGAGTGACTGCAATGTGGATTTAACTACAGTATCTTCTGGGGCCGTGAGAAAAGGGTACTTTCCAGTATATATACATATAGTCTAGTGTGTATATGTGCTTTCTAGGTATATATCTGTGTCTGTATATATATACCCCCACATTTTCAAGCTGGCAACAGGATATTTCTATTCTTCTTAGGGAAAACAGAGAGACCAGAAAGGTCTACAGAGCCGTTATCAGATATGAAATATAGACAGACCTAGCTTCGGATCACACTCACAAGCCACCGGGACTAACCCTAAATGACCCGGCAGCGGGGCTAGGAGGGACTCGCCGCCCCACACCCTCCATCCAGGAGCGGGAACGGCCGCACACCGGGTACCTGTGCCCGTACCTGGGGCAGGAGAGGCTGGGGCTGGGACAGGGACAGGAGCTGGAGTAGAGGCTGGGTCTGGGACAGGGGCTGGAGCAGGCGCTGGGGGTCTGGATGGGNGCTGGCGGCCGCGGTGCTGTGCGGGTCCGGGGCGCTCGCCGGGCGCGTCCTCAGTGGTGAGTGCGCGGTGCGGGGCCGGTGCGGGAGCGCAGCGCTCCGGGAGCGGGAATGGCGCGGGGCGGACCCGGGACCGACCCCGCTCTCCGAACCGCCCGCGCATCGGCGGCGAGCGCTGGGAGCGCCTCCCGGGCGCACCTGCCCCGCCGCGGGGAACACGGGGATGCTGCGGGGCGAGCACGGGGCTGCGCACCCCGCCGGGCCGGCGGCAGCTCCAGCCGTGGGGCTGCGGGCTCCTACGGCAGCCGGAACTTCTGTCCTGCCCCGTCTGGTTAGCAGCTCGCTCATTGCCGACGCGCTCCGGCTCGGTTCGAATTGTTTAAAAAGATCGAGCGTCTTCCCGAGGAACGTCTGTGTACACTGGGTTTTGTTGGCAGCTGTAGTGGGATATTTCTTCTTTGTCTGCGGTATTGTTGGGGGGAGAGGGCAGACTTTTAAGAGCGTGTGGCATAAATAGTTCCTTGTGATTGGGTGCATCCTCAGCTCTCAAAACTGAAAGGAAGACAATACTTCAGAAATCTTTATCTAACATTAGAGCTTAGGTTTGATTTAAGAGCTCTGGACTCGCACTGTGTGTTTGCAGTATACAGGTGCATATGCTCAGAAGCTGCTAAATTTAATGAAAAGGCCATTTTTAAGCTTAACTTTTGTTCAGACTCTCCAAACTAAAGCTGACAGGCTCTCAGAGGTGTGTTGAAAGTGCCTATACATCCGTGCATTTGCCTGAAAACAAAGATTTACACACTCGACACTGCTTGTTAACAAGTTGTGTGTGTATATGTGGGTAAGATCATGTCTCTCTACAAACTGTCTCCAGAACAATGCAGATTATTTGTATACTATTGTTTCAGAGGCTGTAACAGTAGCATGTCAACAAAACTTTTTTGTAGGTTGTTATTTTTTTGTTGCAAGCATTTGATTGCTGAATTTAGATAACTTTCTTAGCTGCTGAGGGAGGGCAGTCACTGGACAGTTTTGATCATGCTTTATTTGAAGCATGTTCTGATGCTACAACTAAGATGAGCTGTTGGGCTTTTTGGTAAAACAGTATCTTCAGGAAACAATAGCTAACTACCAGTACTGCCAAGGCTTTGAAAAAGCTTGTTTGAAATATTTGTTACCTCAAATATTTCATCTACCTCTGTTATACTGTGAATTATACTGGCATATATAATACAGCAAAGCTCTAGGTATTACAATTTATATGACTGCCATGTAACACTGTTATTTTTAAGGAATAGTAAAGATTAATCATCTATGAGATGGGTTTGGCTTTAGCAGTCTCAGTGCAGGAGTCCACGTGTGGCTGAGGAAACCCAGTCCTTTAATATTCCAGCTGCAGCTTCTGTGTTTAACTGAGATGTAGCAAACAGGTCCGGCTTTTAAAGCCATGTGTGAAATGTGTATACTGCCTTGTCAAACTGTTCCTAGATGCACATAAGGCTTTGGGGGCTTTGAAAGGACACCGACTCTGCCCCATATTTCCCTGAAGCATTACAAAGCATATAATGAGCCTCATGTCACTGTGATATGCTGATTATACTTGTCTGGCAGAATACAGGAGAGGGTTTGAAGCCACTTACAGAAAGAACAATTTATGTACTATTAGGTAATTTGTTGAAGTTGTATTCATTAGATAAAGGTTTCCCAGACAATAACAAGAGAAGATATTTATTATTTATTTATGCTTTTTCCAGATATTCTTATGTACTGGAAAAACTTCCCCCCCCCCTTTCTTTCTCTCAAGGACCACACCCGTGTTCTGGCACATGCACATGGATAGGTGTAGCACTAGTAGTAGCTGACATTATTTCAGGCAAGAAATGATACCATTAAGTAATTGAGCAGTGTGTGCTGTCACCTGACTCTCATCTAGCTTTCCTGTCTCTTGTATAAGAACCAGCAGTTTGGACTTAAGCAACCTTGTGTTTGAAATCATAAATCTGTATCTTAAACAGACCTATTCCTAAAAAAAAATAGGGTTTTTTTTTTGCTTCAGTCATGATTAATAATCTGGCATAGTAGGAAATTTCACTGCTCTCATTCCAAATAAATATAGAGTTCCTATCACTCACATAAGCTGTTTGTGAAACTGCTTGAGTGCTGGCTGGATCTTGTGGAAAGAGTCCCACTGACTGCAGTAAGTTTGCAGCAGACCTAGCAATAATTGGAAGTTTGCTACCATTTTGACCACAGTGTCAAGAGGACAGAGAAGGAAGGGCCTGCCTTTTTGAAATGCCATTTTCTTAAGCAAGGGGTTTCTATTATTTTTTCCAAGTATGTTAGTTTTCCTAGGATATAATTAAAATGATTGTTTGCATCAATTTGCATTTAGGTGTTATTTCTTCATCTTTAACTTGGGAAGTTTTGAACAGTGAGGCAAAATGCTTTGTAATTTTTAGTATAGCTAGACAGATGTTTTGTGAGCAGTTGCTCACAGCCTCCATATCAGACTATCAAGTGTTGCCAGAGAATTGATTCTTACAGGAAAAAAAACCAAAGCAGGCTCAGGAGAAAGTGCTGAGTCTGCCTTGCTGTCCCATGACATCATAAAGAACATGAAGTGATGATAATGCAGTTTGCAAAGATGCAATTACTTTAAGTATCTATTGGGCAGGAGAGATGCAAGGTAATCTTATTACTAATCATTTAACAGCTTATGTATTAATCATAGATTTTATAGCTTAATGACTGCTGTTTGTCTAGTTGTATTTCTATGACTTTTTAAGTTTTGCGCTTTGCTATTGCTGTGCATCAATAGCAGATTAAATAGTGATGTAGTACTTTAAAGTGGTGTGTATCTATTTTGATGCAGAAGTACTGGGATATATAAAACACTAAATGAGGAAAAACACTTGATGGGTCAGGAAACTACCAGAGTTGCCCCTAAAGTACAGACTTTGTTGCTTCAGATGCCGTTAAGGAAGTGGATATGTTCATTCACATGGCTTATGGTCAGATTTGAGTTCTACGTAAAGTACTGCATTGTAAGAGAATTAAAGCAGTGTCTTCATGGGTACTGGATTGGCTAGAGATAGCAAATGCTTTCTCAAAAGGTGCAGAATTTAATTTAATTGGCTTGGCCTGCTTATTATGCCTAAATTTTGACTGTCAAACTGTGTTTTCTCTGGATGAAGCCTTCTCCTGTAAAGTTGTGGGTTGTTATTTTTTTGGTGAACTGTAAATTTCAAGATACAAATGTATCTCAGAATTTGAAAAGATAAAACCTGATAAAAACACTGCCATCTTGTCTACATGTGCAACAGGTGTGTGTTGGACACATTTTGTTGGAAATATCCAGCATTTAGTTCCATACTAGACAAGCTTTTCTTAGATAGGCGTGCCCAGATAGTACAAGAATCTTTTGCTCAGCTGTAGGTCTCAGTAATCACTGAAGCTGAGACTTGGAGAATTGCAGGGGAAGCTGAGCTTTTAATTCCCCAGGACTCCTTTATTAGTTCCTCTCCTTATCCAGCTGTACTGAGCACTGTCTTCTTGGGGGCAAATCAATGATCTAGGCTCTTAAAGTAAAATGAGGTGATGACTTTTGGATATAATACATGTTTCTACTGAACACACCTTGCCCCTAACCAAGAAATTCCACAATACCCTGTGGAATGGGAACACAGTTTTGATGAGACGTATGATGGTGGAGGAGTCCTTCTGTATCAGGGTAGAAACATCCAAGAACTTAAATCAGTTTCAGGAGTCAGATGTCTGTAATAGAGGTGATCCCCCTTTGTCAACCCTGTAAAGCTTACCTTTCCTGTGGGGGAGAGCTCTGCAGGTTGGCCAGACTGCGGTTCTGTTCAGGGATAAGGAAACAGACATGGAAAATCCTAGGGCTGTGTCTCAGACCAGCATGCTACCTTCCCAGGAATACAACTTTTCACCCGCAGCATTTTGTTCAAAAATGGAGAAAGGCATTTCAAATCTCAAACTTGTGATTGTCAAGTCTCGGTATTCCACTTGTCTGAAGGGCCCAAGAGGAAACACTTCCCATGGATGGAGCTATGATAAAAGACATGTGGAATGGTATGGACAGACTGCTTGCTTTCACATGGCTTTTCTTGCTCCCAGAGAGAGAAGGCTGCTCTCTTCCCTGGTTGAACTCATGTTCTGTACCTTGATTTTAACTCTCTCTAGTTCGGTTCTGATCCTGTGTAGATCAAACTTCTCGATTTTAAGATGTTTGCAGGGGGACATGCTTTGGTTCATAAAGGGTTCTATACAGCATTGTTTTTCTGAAAATAATTCCCATAATGGCTTTCTCTTTGCAAATCTGATGGATCAGAAAAGACTGTAGATGATAATGTAGAATAGGTAAGATGAAACAATCCTTTGACAGGAATTGCTACACTCTAATCCCATGCTTTTACCTGTCACTCACTAGTTGGAAGTTGAGTCTCTTGCCGAAGCAGTCCCTACTCCCTCCATTGACAAACAGCGGGACCTTCAGTTCCAAGCAGTCTTAAGAAATAAGACCAACTAACTAAAGTTGGCATGGCTCTAACTAAATCTGAATGTAGCTGCAGTATCCTGCTAATGATTCTAGGCTTGTTTTATAAGAAGTGGAGGAAAATGGTGTTTTTAGAGTGGGATTAATTTCATTTAAGTTTAGATTTTGAAAATACTGCAGATCTGCGCTAACAGATACTGCTATCTGTGGTTGTTTTGTTCAGTTGTCTACACAGCAAGGTCAGTGAGCCAGTTTAGATATGGACAGGTTTATTGGGAAGAACTGAAGTTTGGTGAGATGAATCCCACACTGTATCTCAAGGACTGCATACGTGTAATGTGAATGAACCAGTGATGCTTTATCTAAATTTTCTCTTAGTGTAAATTATCCTTTAT
This sequence comes from Oreocharis arfaki, assembly GCA_013398015.1. Classification (NCBI taxonomy): domain Eukaryota; kingdom Metazoa; phylum Chordata; class Aves; order Passeriformes; family Paramythiidae; genus Oreocharis; species Oreocharis arfaki. The sequence goes on along the minus strand of VZRR01010248.1, from coordinate 313,035 downwards.
AATATTCTTACATATTTATCCTCCCCTCAAGCTTTCCCTCTATTTTTGCCTTAAGAGAACCACCACCAGTTTTAAGATTCCATGTGTATTGGCTTTTCCCACTTTCTTAGGAGCAGGTGAATGAGCAAGGCTTTGCCTGTTGCTTTCTACTTTTATTGTGGAACTGCTGCAAAAAGAAAGCACTCTACATTTTTGTACTGAAACACATGTAGGAAATTCCACCCTAGGAAGCTCTTAAAGTTCTCAAACCAAGGAAATGCATATAATTTGTGTCCATATATATTACCTAAATCTATTGCAAATACAGCCACTTTGGTAACAAATCCATGAAAATGCACCTACTTGGAAAAAACACATCCAAATTTCACTGAAAAATACTGAGAATGGATGATGCTTGCCATGGAAAATAATTGACAGAGTGTATTTTCTCTCTTTTCCTTTTTCTCTTCATTTAATTGACATAAGGTGGATCTGTTGATTTAGGAGATTTGGGTTGAATATCANGGGCAGGGGGGTGGGATTCACTTAGCCTTACTCATTGGGGAATCTTTGATAGATATGCTAATTTGTAAGTCCTGTAATTATATACCCAATGTATCGTGGGTGGGCATTTTGATGTGCATTTTGGTGTGTTCCACCTGGAAGGAGTGCACCAGGGATCCTTGAAATAAATACCGAGGTAAAAACCCCTTTTCCCCTCTGTGTTTGGCTCTTGATTTTAAAAACAGGGATCAGGCATCAGTCACAGCACCAAGGCTGTCAGAGCTCAAGAAGAGTTTGGCCAACACTCTCGGGCGTGTCGTGGTGTTCTTGGGGATGGTCCTGTTCAGGGCCAAGAGTTGGACTTAATGATCCTTGGGGGTCTTTTCCAACTGAGTGATGCTCTGTGATTCTATGACCAAAGAGTTATTAATTATTTCCTTCTAGAGACAAAAATAAGAAACAAGCCATGAGCAGAAACTGTCAAAAGTGCTTAAATTTATGCCTAGGAGAAAACCTATTGAGGGAACATACTAATGGGCATAAAATTGGGTATTTGTGAAAATGTCTGCTGGTTTGGGGTTGGAGAATAAAAGTATTCCCTGCTTCCCTAGGCTGGCACACATACTTTAAGGCATTCAGACTACAGTTTTTGCCTATTATGTCTATTCCACAGCAAGTTAACAACAATTCCTTAGCTGGTATAGTATGTCTGTCTTTAAATTTTCTGTGAATTCTGTTCTGGGCTTCATGGCTACACAGAAAACTACTGATGAATGGACTTAATTTGAATCATAGAATTGCTTGGGTTGGAAGGGACCTTAGATATCATCTTATTCCCACCCCCTGCCATGGACAGAGGCACCTTCTACTAGACCAGGGTGCTCAGCGCCCTGTCCCACCTGACCTCAAACACCTCCAGGGATGGGGCATCCACAGCTTCTCTGGGCCTGTCTTGTCAGTGTTTATACTTTTTTAATAAACAGCTGAAATTGTGGAATACTCGACATGTCTTTAGGCTATGATACATAAACAATTTATTGTGTTACTGTGTTTATAAGAATTACCCAGTGTGTTACTGTGTTTATCAGAATTAAAAAAAACACAACCCAAAACAAAGCAAACCCATGGCTAACAGCTTCAGCAGTAAGAGGGTTTTTTGGTTTGTTTGTTGGGGGTTTTTTGTTTGGTTTTTGTTTGTTTGTTTGTTTTGAGGAGGAGGGGTTAAAGTTCTGGGTAAAATAATACACATCCTAGAGTAGACTTGTACATGTGCAGATCTTTTGAACATGTATTTCCTCTTATTTTGGATAAGTTCAAACAGATGCCATTGACACCTGGGTGTTATCATAGGCCTGCTTGTGTTCCAGCCTTCCTTAAAAGAGGGAAGGCAACTGGCACCTTTATGGGGGTTGTTTTAGCAGCTATGCTGGCACTTTTTGTGAGTCCCCAGGACAGTGCAGCTGTGAGCTGGCCCCTTAGAGAGGTAAGTGGCTGACTGCCATGGCCAGCCTTGTGATAAACACATGTAAAGTTCACATGATCAGAAGAAAGGAAAATGGTTATTACAGGAAAAGCTAAATGGATCTCATGCTTCAAATTTATGAGTGTTAGATAGCTGAAACCAGAACTAATGCCAAAATGAAGGTATGTTTCACTTTGAAGAAAGGAAAGCTGTCAGGGCTTTAATGATTTGACCTGGGGGAAAAAAGAAGTACTTTTTGGGAAATACTTTATAGATTTTTTTTTTTTTGACCCTGACTTATGACCTGAATCAGTGACTAAAACACTTTTGTAAAAATAGATACTAGTTTTCCAGCTGAAGGCACTTGCCCTGTATTGATTTACATAATTGTAATCGTATGTTTGCCTGAAGTGGTAATTATGGAGGGTGAAGTGTTGATTAGCTTCTAATAAGATTTAGACATCAAGCTACTTCTTTACAGCTCTGTTATTATTGGCCTGAGGTCCCTCCTTTGGGTGCCAGGGTTGAGAAGCTAACCATAAGAATTAAATGTGTGTGTTGTTTTCTTTGGGAAATAAGTGAATGAGCCTATCACTGCTGTGTGAAGATACCAGCTTTTGTATAGGCTGGTATACCAGTTCCTAGGACATCAAGAACAAACCTGAAGCACCACATCAGGGATTTTGAAAGTCCAGAATATTTTTAATCTGCTCCAGAAAAGACAAAATCTCCCAGCAATTTAGTCAACACAATGAAGAACATTTCTCAGGACAAGGAATCCTCTTGCATCTTCCCAAGACCTAGAACAGTACAGGTTCTGAGCACACAGGCTTTGACAAACCTCCCCAAAAATAAACTGCTTAGATCAATACTTGTCATAAGTGGTCATATGTGTACTCTTAACTACCCGTTTTAGTGACCACCAATCTTGCTGCATTGTGCACAGAAGCTCTCAGGTCCAATTTAAATTTTGTTTGTATCCAGCTGGATGGCAAAATCCAGGTGTTAGGGATAAGATATTTAATATGTAAATATGCACTGCCAGGTGCTCCTTTGCACTGTCTCCCTTTTGATTGCTTGATTGTTTAAAAGTGTAGTTGTTATGGGTATATGGAGGACAGTTGTCATTCAGAAATAAATCTACTCCCTGTCCCCAAAAGTGCTTAGAAACACAGCAGCTGAACTAGTAAAGGCTAACATAGAGGTGAAAACCCATTTTCAGCAATAAATAAGCTGAAAATCACTTTCCATGGCAAAAGAGAAAATAAGACAAGGACTGGGCAGGAACAAATGAATCTTGTGTAGCTTCATATTCTGCATAACTGTACTAAACCTCTATATGAATGGTGTAATAAAGTAGCTTTATTTTACTTAAACTTCATCATCTCTGTTTTTTTTCCTCTTTGTGAAAGTTGCGTTAATCCTAGAGACAGCTGCTTGCCTGGTGTCTGAGGACCTCTTGCTTCACCTTTGCTAATTCACAAGATATGGGATGGCTAATGGCTAAAGTTACATTAGCTGGCCTGTGTTTGAAAGAGAATAGAAAAAAATCCAGTTTATTATTTTAGACTTGCTATCTAGATATACACCTATAACTTTTACTTGCCCAAGAATTCATCAAGGAAGATACTCCATTGCAAGAAGTATTTTAAGAACGGCTGATGCATGAGTTTTGCACGAGAGGTTGGGGGCGGCCTCCATTAAACCACCTTAGACTTTGCACGCTCGTGACTCTGACATGGCACATACACACTGCACATCAACCTGAAGCACAGCTACTGCATAGGCAAATGTGGCCCTCAGGGTTTTTCATATAAGCTATGAAAAGTGACTTGGAACCCTTGAAAGTTTTTCATCCTGGGAAATCACTTAAGAAAAACTGTATGATGACCATTTAAGCACAATCTCTAATCCAAAATAAGTCAGTAATGAGTTTCTCTTCTCTCAGGAAGCTTGGTTAGTAGGAGGATTGGAGGAAAAAGTACCTGAAGAGATAGCTATGAAGGTATCAATACAGATACAGGCTGGCATGTCATCTGTACAGCAGGTTTTATTTGAATGTCAAATTTGTGAACACATGGAATTCCTTAAACTGCTCAGGACTGGGAGATGAGAAACATCAGGGTTTGAAGAGTGAGTCAGCTAGAGAACCATGTGTCTTCAGTGTTACAAACTTTGGGAGAGAAGATGGCAACTTGCTTTTATCATAAATGAAGACAGAATGTAATTATGAAATGTTATCATAGTTTTTAAAAAAGTAATATGAATCATTAAAAAAATCGTATTTGGTGGATGGATGCAAATATGATTCAGTAAAACATCAACAGCAGTAATATAATACAGCAAAACATGACCAGCAGCTGAACCCTGTCAAAATCTGACTGGATGGTACAAAGATCATCTGACAAGGTGCATCAGCTTTGAACTAAAATGTGATTAGGAAAATTTAATACCACTTCGTCTCTTACTGGCACATTCTGAAGTGCATCACTGGGACTTGGTGTGGAGTGCCCTGTGACGTGGGGACAGGTGCAAGCAAACTGTGCCCGGTGTCCTGCATGCTGGTTAGCCATCCCTGAGGTCGCTGCTCATGCAAGCTCAAGACCAAGACCAGTCTTCATAACAGGGGCAGAGAATATTTTGGTTAATTACTGAAGATTCCTGTTTTGCTATTTCATTATCACTTTCACTTAAGTCCTTGTGTTTTATTTGTCACTTTCTTTTCGGAGATCTCCATCAAGCGCACACTGCTCTGGTTAATGTTAAATATTTCACATTGCTTTTTACCAAATGGTCTTCTGTGCTTTCTTCTGAATCCATTATCTTGGGATGAAAAAAAGGTCAAAATACAAAAACATAATGGACTTTTGTTCATCAGGCTTTGTGCATTCATTTTTGTCTCTTCACATAAGCTGTTCACATGCAGTGGCTGACCTAATCTAGGTGGAAGATAATGGTGTCAAACCCTGGATTGCAGGTTAGTTTGTAAGGTTCGAGAGGAAGGGGAGTGGGATTTATCAGCAGGGAGCTTATCTTCTACCTGACATCTTCAAAGACTCCAGCTAAGCGAAGTGTGTCACTCAAAATGACCTTTGTGCCCCTCATGGGCCTGTGGGGGTTTATTTTGCTGCTAAGCCTGATGCGCTTATGGAGAGAGTCTTTGACTTGGGTATTTTATCAGCAATTTTGCTTCTAAATGACACTTTTCTGTAACTTCTGTCATGGCAGAAATCAAGGAACCCATTATTTGTTTAATGGAGCAGGATTATTAGAACATAATGGAGATACAACTGATCGAAATAATGGCTAGAAATTTGATTGTTTCTTTTTTTTCTTGAAAGAGAATTTTTTTCCCCTGTACAATTATCTGCAGAATTATTTTAATGAGTAGTTTAGTTAAAAAATATCTTTGTTCTGAGACCTATATCTAAACATTCTGCTATGGAGGTGCTGTGTGACACCCAAAGATGAAAACTGACCCATATAGCTAGCACTGTCTAGAGCAAGTACTGTTCACTTGCTTTCATCAGCTAATGGGATGAGACAAAAAAAAGGTTATTCACGTTGCATAGTATCTCAGTGTGATTCATTCCAATAGGCTTGCTTAAAAATCTAGTTTCTGTTCAAATGTGACAGAAAAATTTGGACTCAATTTATAACTGAAATAGCAAAATGTTGCTTTAGAACGAATTGTGGAGTTGGCTGAAAGATGTTAGAATAAGGTAAAATAGCACATAGTTAATATTCCCATACTTATCTTGTCTCCTGTACAATGTGGTCCATTCTGTCATTTTTCAGCAGTAATTTATTTCTGCTTTGTAGTTCAGAAATTAGTAGTGAGAGAAAAAATGTAGCTTTAAAACCCGACATCTCGGCGTGTTCCGAGAAGGGCACTAAAATGTCAACTGATTTGCCAGCTATTAAGGCACAACTGCAGATTTCCATTAACACATTTATCTGTCGTAGTGGAGCTGGTTCAAAGTCTGCTTCAAAAGAAGAAAGAAAAGATTCAGAGTAGGTCGCTGCCTAAACACAGGGATTAAATTAACTAGAACAAGAGAAATTCACAGCCTCTTCCAGAAAGCCTACTGCTCTGCCTCACATACTTCATTCACACTGTTTGGGTCTATGGGTCTTTGTGCCAATTATTTCTTGGTTTCTTGCTGTTTCCTCTGCTGGTTTCTGGAGATATATCCTTGCAGAAATGATCAGCCTGTAAGGAGGAAATTACCAGAGGTGAAGAGAGCCACAAATGAAAGCGCAGTAATTTAGGAGTTGGATTTCATGCAAATTTTCATTTGTTCAATTATTTCACTTTATAAGACTTGATTTTAGAGTACTTAACTCCACCCAAACATCTGCAATAACAACGGTATCCTTGAAAATTATTCAGGTCAGTTAAAGGGAAGAAAGAAAATGTCTTCCACAAAGCTTCAAGATTTTAACTTGCAAACCTTTTCAGGTAAACCCTTGGGTCCAGACTGAGCCTTCACATCTGTATTCTGGTGGCTCCAAAAGGGCTCAAGAGGGCCCCCTGGTTTGAGTACACAACGGTGGCAAGCTGGGCACATATTAGGGGCTGCACTAGTTCTTTGCCATTGTGCATCACAAATGCTTGTTGTCCTCCTTTCTGCTCTATACGGTCCTACCTGGTTTCCTTGGTGTGGGTGATGGAGATGAGCATTGATACAACCTCTGCATTGGACCAGAATACAGCACAGCATATGGATGCAAGCCTTGGAGCAGGTCAGAAACAGCACTTGCCATGAGTCAATGGTCTTCAAGGTCTTTGCCAGCCTAAAAGATCCTATGATTTTGCTTGAGTCTCCATGCAGCAGCTGACTGGCAGATGAGCACCCTGAGGAGGCTTGGTCGGGTAGCCAGCAAGGATCCATGTCTCCTGCTGGAAGGTTTGATTCAGATTTTGGGAAGTCACAGAAGAGCAGAGACTGTGCTTGAGAACAGGGAGTGAAGGGAGCACTTCAGCCACCTGAGAAGCGTGCAGGGATGGGTAGTGGATTGTGTGTTATAAAGGCAAAGTTAGCTATTTTCCCATGAGAGGGAGGAACAGCCCAGGAATTATGATCTGTAGTGGTCAGCCTGCTCACCTCAGCTGGCTGAACATTCCCATACGACTGAAAATGTGACTGGGATACTTTGATACCTGAATTTGCTCATAACTTACTACTTGATGTCAAGGGAGACTATGTGCTCAGAATGAGAGGGATTGTGGAAGAGCTTTTCCAAGATTGTCTGGGAAAATAAAAAGAACAAGACAATGGGCAAAGCACTCTTCCTAAATTTGCATATACATCTTAAATTAATGCTTTGAATCCAATCTTCAGCTACAGGGAAAGGTGTGGTCACTTTTCTTTGGAAGTGATTAGTGTCCTGCATAATTCAGTGCTAGGCTTTGGATGTTTGTGCTGTTATGTACATATGTGTATTCTGGCAATAAGCCATTGTCACTCACCCAGCGGTGAGGGTCAAAATGTTGGTCAGCTCCTCCTTTCCTGTGCACTCTGTCCTGTCAGGGAGACAGAGCTCTTGGGGAAAATCGATCATATTAACAAAATTGGAATTTCAGCATTGTAGATGAAGGGAATGAGCTGGGATTTCACATGCAGCTTTCATTCTTGCACTTCCCACTTTTCAGCATTTAGGCTTATCCCTTTGTTACTTTGATAAGAGTAGTTCTTTTATTCAAATAAGTCTAGAAAGAAGCCCATTATTTCATATGCATCTCCATCAAAGGGTCATCTCTCGGTTCTTCAGCACCATTGCCCAGCTAGGACTATGGCTCTTGCTACATTTATTGGGAGCAAGGCTCTTAACCTATATGAATACAGGGAAATGTCAGGAAAGAAACTGGGGCATATATTGTATTGTCGGGACATTATCAGAGAAAGTCAAAATTGGCACTCTCTGCCTGATCTTGGAATCTAGCTTTTTCCATGAATACCTGTGGCACAAACTTGTCCTTTTGTTAGACTATTCTTGTTACTGGGTTGTTTTGGCAGATTAATTACTGATAAACATTTGAATTTTCAGAAGTCTGTCTGCTAACTAAGAACGAGATTACAAAGATGCTGTTCTTCCTGATAGTCCTTCTCCAGATGAACTGTAATAGGGTATTATAAAGTGAAGGTTTCAGAGTTTCTGTTTGGGTTTTGTTTGGTTGGGGTTTTTTTTAGAAAAAGTACAAGAATTGTAGGAAACACTAGAAAGCTAAGCATGTATATCCCTACTGCCCCTATAATTTAGCTTTCTACAGCAGAAATGATCCCAAAAAATAAGAATTTCAGATTTAGCTAAAAGTGAAGTGCTGATCCTGTTTTTCCATTCCTATATTAATGCATCTTTGATACAGTCTGCCTATTCTCTGCAAATACTTGAAACTATGCTCTATGCAAATGCAGAGATGTCGTCATCTCAGCCCTTGTGCTGTCTGCTATTGGAAGTATCCTGCTTACTAAAGACAAAAATGAAACAACACTAATACAAAAAGAATAAACTTTATTGTAGCTTTTAAGCATTTTTGCTTACTTCAATGTTTACTCTTTGTGTATAGAAAAATATTGACTGGGAAAACTTATATATAGCTGAAGTTATGGGAGGATATTGCTGTTTCCCTGTGACAAATTACGTTTTTTTTTAAAGGTGAAACAGGATAACTTTTGTTCAGGGGTTATTTATGTGAGTCATGTATCTAGGTTTACTTAAAAGTGAGGCTAAATATAAGATTTTCAAATAGAAATCTGATACGGTACAATGAGCTACTGTACTTTGTGCTGGTGTGGCTTTACCTCAAGTGCTGTGAACAGTTGTGGGTGCCTCAATGTAAGAAGGATATAAAGCTCTTAAAGAGTGCCCAAAGGAGAGCTACGAAGATGGTGAAGGGCCTTGAGAGGAAGCTGTTACGAGGAGTGGCTGAGGGCACTTGGTCTGTTCAGGCTGGAGGAGACTGAGGGGAGGCCCCGTTGTGGTCTTCAGCATCCTCACAAGGGGAAGTGGAGAGGCAGGCACTGATCTCTGTTCTGTGGTGACCGGGGACAGGGCCCAAGGGAATGGCATGAAGTTGTGTCAGGGGAGGTTTAGGTTGGATATCCAGGAAAGGATCTTTACCCAGAGAGTGGTTGGGCACTGGAGCAGCTCCCCAGGGAAGTGGTCACAGCACCAAACCTGACAGAGCTCAAGAAGTGTTTGGACAATGCTCTCACATACATGGTGTGGCTCTTGGGTTGTTCTGCACACGGCCAGGAGTTGGATTCCATGACCCTCAATGACCCCTCTCGGCTCAGCATATTGTGTGATTTCTCAAATTTTCCAGTAAAATGCTGACTTCTGTTGATTTCTAAACTATCTAGATAATGCCTGGTAGTTTTTTATTACTTTGGTATCCTTCAGTCATTCTTACTTCACAAAATAAATTTTCCTACTTTTCTTCTCCAATGATAAATTTCTATACTAGCAAAACTTGATTTTGGTTTTTTTTTTTTTAAGAGATGGTTGTATTTAGAAGCCTTCTCTCTGTCCCTAAATAAACATACTGGAGTTTGGTTGCAGCTGACAAGTGACTATGTTAATCCCTCATCTTGAATAAACTCCAGAGAGTCTTAGTAGCTGAAAATTATAATTATTTTTCCTTTTTAGGAAAAAGATGGGTTTTTTTCTCAGACAAAGAGCTGGAAGGAGCAGACTCCCTCCTTCCATGCACCCTTACAGGTTGTACTTAGGCACATTGTAGTAAAGAGTGGCTATGAGTTCCTCTCATATACGGCCTCTCAAGGCTAACTTTGAGGATCAAAAAAATTTCCAGCTGCTTCTTGCCACTAAAAATGGGAATTTGAAACTTTTTTTTTTTAAATGAAATAGCTCCAATTACAAAATAAAAATGAAATCGGTCCATTAGTATGAAATAGGTAAGAAAATACCCTCCAAACGGATTCTGGCTTTAACAGAGGCCTGATGGTACAGTCATTAAAGTAGAGAATATTTTTCTAGAACCTATTGGGAATCTTCAGTGTTTTGGAGAGTTTCACAGGCCGTGGGAAGATGGCATAGATTCCCATGAACTGTGTGCTATTTGCCATTTAAATTAGAGCAAAGGATTTCAGTGGTGCCAGTGTTATCAGCGTGAATCCTCTCAGACAAAAATCTCCAGTCCTCCATCAGCATATGCATGATGTACTGTGTTCTTTTCCTGCAGCTTTGATATTCATTACTGTACTCTGAACAGTCCCATTATTTTATTTTTCAGGCCAGAAGGTGTGCTATGGTGCCTTCAAGCGTTCGTGTTACAAATTAGCCTATTTCCAGGACTTGTCTAGACGCGTGGGCTTCCAGGAGGCCCGCCAGGCTTGTGAAATCGATGGTGGGGCTTTACTGAGCTTGGAAAGTGAAGCTGAGCAGCAGCTAATAGAAAACATGCTGCAAAACCTCACCAAATCAGGCTCTGGGATTTCTGATGGTGATTTCTGGATTGGGCTGTGGAGAAGTGGTGACGGATTGGCCACGTCGAGTGCTTGCCCCGACCTCTACCAGTGGGCTGATGGAAGTATGTCACCATTCAGGTAAGTGTGTGAAACTGCTTATCAAGAAGGTTTCATGGAAAGAAATGGAGCCTGAAATGCCAGGTCTTGCTTGAAGCCGTGAAGTTTGTGGCATCTCCCCCTTGACTTCTCCAGACAAAGGGTAGCTGGCAACCGGGGTTTTGAATCTGAAGCTGTGACAGGATGACATTGTGTGGCTTCAGCCTACAAATTTCTTTGCTCCCATCCACAGAGTTTGCCTCTTCATGACATTTGGAGATTTTTCTGCCACACACAGAGTCTTTACGGTGTGCTCTGAAAGCAGGCAGGTAAATTCTGCAAGGCTCTGGCCACCGCAAATCAGGGAGCAAGCCACCAAATAAATTATTGTGAGATGATTAGAGTAAATTGTTTTGTTCCTACCCTTTTTGAAAAGCCTTTAATTTCCTGATGAAGTCAAAGGCCAGATTAGCAGCGACTCACAGAACTCAAGACAAGGGGACAGGTAAGAGTCTAAAAGGGAAGAAAGCAGAGCAGTAGGGTGTTATTTCTGCAGAGGTGCTTTGATCAGAATTTTTTTAAGATTCAGAGATGTGGAGCTTGGGCCTTAAACTCCTTTCACAGAAGGGTTGTGGGAAATACAGGCCATCTTTGAAGAGGGTGGGACTTTTGGGGTTGATATTTCTTCATTGATGCAAACTCTTTTCTTTGGCAAACTCTTTTCTTTGTCATCCTGATGAACCTTATCTTCAAAAACTAGAAATTGGTACACAGATGAGCCTTCCTGTGGAAGTGAAGCTTGTGTGGTGATGTATCATCAGCCAACTGCAAACCCTGGTCTGGGAGGGCCATACCTTTATCAATGGAACGATGATAGATGCAACATGAAGCACAATTTTATCTGCAAATATGCCCCAGGTAGGTGAAACTAGAGTTATATTTCACAGGTGGGACATTGTCTTAGAAAAACAATTGCCTCTTGGTTTGTGAGGGAATCTTCAAATGTCTTTTGGCCTGTGGTTCTGGTTCCTTTCGTGTGTGCCTGAGCTGGCATTAACAGAGGATATAATATGTCAATAACAACTATTAAAATAAAATTATAATACATTCAAATAAACATTTAATACATTTAAATAATTATTAGTTTCTATCTAATAAGAATGTTTTCGAAGTTAGCGTCACTATCATGCATTCCCAGGTTTGTTTTGATTTAATTAATTCCCTAGCTACTTTTTCCTCACAAGGTGTTTCAAGTGGACATTTTCTACTTTCCAGGAAGGATGACCAAGACGTCTTTTGGTCCTCCTGTAAAAAATACTGCACTGTCATTGTAGTCTCTGCCCTGCCATTTTGTACCAACTTATGTGTGGTGGCTGTTTCAAAATGTCATGGCTTGAAGAATGAAGTCCAGAACAGCAGGAAAAAATTCTGCATTCATGCGTGTAGAGATGCTTAGAGATATGAAAAGCAGATGCATGCTAGTTGAGATGGTGACAGAAAAAACAGATCCTAGGCAATTTGGCTGTGCTTCCAGACATGACATAAGCTCTGTATATGTCAATAGAGGAAAAGTGATCTATAAACTAGAACATGGTGCAAAATCAGAAAGGACGTGAAAAGTAAACTTTCCAGTTTGAGCCTGTAACATTTTCTTTTCTTGGCAGTACTTACAGTAAATGAAAACGTGTTTTTCAGCAGGATCATGCAAATGTTTTCAAATAATTTTTGGTGTGTCTTTTCAAAAACTAAGCTGAAAATCAGAATGCATATGAAATTATAGATTAATTTCATTTATTAATTAAAAACTCAGGAAGTGGGCCCATGGGAATCTTACGCAGTTTAACAAGACCAAGTCTAAGGTGCTGGGTCAGGGCAACCCCCTGTACCAATCCAGGCTGGGCATGAACAGACCCAGAGCAGCCCTGGGAGAAGGACTTGGGGGTGCTGGTGGGTGAGAGGCTGGACATGCCCCGGCCGTGTGCCCTGGGAGCCCAGAAACCCCCCGTGTGCTGGGCTGCATCCAAAGCCCCGTGGGCAGCAGGGCAGGGAGGGGATTCTGCCCCTCTGCCCCGCTCTGCTGAGACCCCACCTGCAGTGCTGCATCCAGCTCTGGGCTCCCAGCACNGGAAGAAATTCTTTCCTGTGAGGGTGGTGAGGCACTGGCACAGGTGGCCCAGAGAAGCTGTGGATGTCCCATCCCTGGAAGTGTTCAAGGCCAGGTTGGATTGGCGTTTGAGCAACCTGGTCTAGTGGAAGGCCTGCCCATGGCAGGGAGTTGGAAAAAAGATGTTCTTTAATATCCCTTCCAACCTAAACCATTCTATGATTCTATAAAATCCTACTCTTAGCAGCTATTTGACCTATATAATTCTGCAGTTTCCTACATGCTTTGTGTACGCTGATGATCAAGCAATAATCACTCTCTTTGTAGAGATCTGTCTATTTGTAGAGATCCAGGCTATTTTTTTTTCCGGTTTTGGTGGTACACAACTTTTTAACTCACTGGTCTCTTAATGAAGATATTAATGGCAATTAATATTGCAAGCAAATATTAAATATTTGGAAGAGTTGATATACCAACATATTTTATCACCGTCTCCTAAATCTGTTCCTGTTTTTGAAATTGTTCGTGAATATCACTACTTTATGATGATCACTAATCATCATAGGCCCTTCAAGGCAAGGCAGCATATGCAATTTTATCCCTTTTAGAACTGTTCGAATTACTTTGAAATAGTGTAACAAAATAAAAATGTTTTATGTTGTTAAAACCCCAACATTTTTATGTCAGAAATTGCAGGCTTTATTAAAAAGGTTCGGTTTTAGGTGTGTTTCATAGCTTTAAAAGCAAACAAATTTAAATTAGATAATTATTCTGTAATAGTGAACTACTTACCATTCTTGTTGAGATGTGATAAATAATTGTTTTTTCTACTGCTTTTACCATCTGAGAAAATGCTGGGTATTTTGTATCGGCAGAAAACAAAGTGATAGCAGTAACAATGAAAATACATTTATATTTCTTTCTCTAGGTAGAAATGGGTTATTATTTTATAGTGAGGCATATAAGGCAAACAATGTACAGGTAGATTGTTAGTATTGACATTGTTATACAGCTAAATACAGTACTACTGAATTGTAGCTATTTATTTTTCAAACTGTTGGAATTGTGCTCTTTAGCAAAACAGACTATTCTCCAGAAATGTATTTTTCTGTCACATGGAGGAAAGGAGTAGATGCATAAATGTATATAAATAGATATAGGACATTTCTTTCACTGCCTGAAGAAAGTACCACAATGTTTGTAAGAAAATTACATTTGTTATCTCAGACCAAGTGAGACTTACAAATGATCTTTTTTTTCCCTCTCAAATCACTGTAATGGCTTCAATGTCAGCTCTTAGCAACACAAAATACATCCATTTCACCAGGAGTATTAAAGTGCCACGTGCATATTGAATTTCATTTTGTTGTCCAAATATGTTGTTTTCACGACTCTCCTGTCTGTATTCAATATATGGAATGTGATACCAGCCACAGGCCAAAGCAGGTTGTGGGTGACTGTGATGAAGTTGCATCTAATTGTATCAGCAGATAGTCCAGGGCAGTTCTCATTAGGCAGCCTTGCTCAAGCAGCAACTACATTTCTGGTAGGCACTTTTATTTTTCCAAGCACTCTTTATAGTGCTTCCCTTGACAGCATTTACTGTTGCAATGTTCAGTTGGGCTTTGGATCATATTGATCATTCAGCGATCTTAAATTTAATTGTAGGTTGGTAATTGCAACCACATTTAGTTCCTGTCCAGCTCCTGTAGGTTTGATTATGCAATCAAATTAAAAACTCATCTCCTCTTCTGCTGTCAAGAGGCAGCAGCTCAGTTCTTTGGGGTATCTTGGCATTTTTCGTTATATATGGCCAAATATAGCTATTTTTTACCAGAGTAGGTGAAATAATTGCCTTTTTCTAGTAGGCTTTATCACTGTTCTGATTTCTCCCAGCAGTTTGTATCTATCAAGAAACTCGGAACTGTAGTCTCATAGCACCGTTAAGTTAGTATAACTTTATGATAGAGAGAACTTCTTACATTGTTCTAGAATTGTCTGCACAAATGAAGCTTTGAATATGTTAGGAGCTTTATTCAGCACAAGAAGTTAGGGTGTTCAGTGGCTTAGCCATTAACCATTAGCCATTAAAGCAGAAGCTGCCAAGAACTGGAACTGGAGTAAACTATAGCCCTCTTCTAAGGAGCAGAAAGTATGAACTAGAGGTGATTTGACACTAGTTTGCAAAGAGTCTTTGGTAAGAAGATGAAATGCTGAAGAATTAAGCAATTATTTTTTGGGGAATGTATCTGCTTCTGCGATACTGCATGAAAAATAATGGAAACATCTGTTTTATTGCATTACATTTATTACATTTTTCATTCTTCAACAACCAATTTCAAATATTGATTTAACAGATAATGTCTTAGAAAAAGAATTAGGAGACAGAGCAGAGCCTGAATACGGTAAGAAATTTTGACACATTAAATTCAGTTGCTTTGGTAAATACCTAATTATAAGTACAGTTTACAAGATCCTCCAAAATTACTCAGGTTTAACAGGCACAGTTAAGAACTGGAACACAGGAAAAATGAATCCATCAGAGAGCAACAGCTACAAATATATGGCTCTTGTTCAGAATAGCACTGCTTGTAATTCTTGTTCCAGATATAATTCCAATTTTGTAATAAAATCCTGTTTACATGTTTATTTAATAACTCATAAAAATATTCATTTTCCCAATATAAATTTAAATGTAATTACTATTAATTTCTTTAACGACATAATGGCCATATTTTTTACGATTTTCCTAGAATGTCTCATCTCCTTTTCAGATATTTTTCCAACAGTGCCAGCAGGAAATCCTTATGACACAAGCAAACCAGAAGATCAGTATCATATTATTGCTACTGAAACAGGTAATGTGTTCATATGAATTTAGTGTTCTGCTAAAAATATTAACAGTGGAATCAAATTAATGTTTGTTTCTATTTTTATCAATAGGAAGAAACAGTCTGTTTCCCTGGGAAATGCCCTGAAAATACATATATTTGAATAACATTTCAAGAGTCTTAGTCCTCTTAGTTACTGTGGAAACAAACTATTTCCTTGTCTCGCCAAACTTAGAATAAACACTGTGTCCATAGCTCCCCCAGGTATCCCGTGTTTTAAGGAAAACCACATGCTAAGAGGAGTTCAGTGCCTTGCTGAGATTCCCAGCAGAGGTGACACTTGATATTTGGGAAGTGGATACCTACTACCCAGGTTCTGCAATGCCCCTGGCTGCCTCATTCAGCAGTTTATCTCCTGAACGGAGTCCCGAGGCTCATGAAGAGTTGTAGCATGGCTGTAGTTCAAGGAACTGAACATGTCTAAGGAGCAACTCTGGGTTTTATAGGATTGCACCATGGGATTGCAGAAAGTGGGTGCTTTGTTCCCCCAGTGGTTGTCTGGATTTGAGCCAGCTTCCTAACTGGTGTTTCCACTATTTGTAACTCCAGAGGAATTAATATATTGATGAACGGTGGTTTGAAATCAATAATGCCATTTAATACAAACTATGCAAAGACTCTCTCTCTAAAACTCAGACACAATCTGAATATTCACATTTATTCTTACTAGTGAAAAATACTTTCAGAATAGGGCAACGGGTAAGAAACTCTCCACAATTTGTACATTAAATGTGTGCTAGTGTAAAACATGGGCATATAGTTACTGGGAAACAGTACCCTTCTGGAAGCTGCAGACCCCATCTTCTATTGTAGACAGATAATAGAGTCTCCGCTTGTACCATTTCCCACTCCTTTTGCCCAGGGACCTGCAGAGGAGCACCTTTAGCTTTCCTCATTGGTCAAGGAGAGGCTATATGTGTCTTTTAAAGGGAAAGGGAAGGCGAGAGCCAGGCTCATTCCTCCTGTGGTCCTGCATGGGCAGGGAATCCATCATACAAAGACAACTGAGTTTACAGCTAAAATGGACTGTAAAAATCGGTGAACTGAACTGTGTTAAAATACTTCAATTTTGAATTATGAAGTTGTAAAATATCAGAATTGAAGACCTTAAGACATGTTTTGCGCATAACTCAAGTGCTGTTTTATTCTTGATACTGCTGAGTTCTCTTTGGAGCTCTTCCTGTAGAAGGAATATATGTGTTCTTTTGTTTAAGTTAATGTATTTCTATTATTTTACTCCAGATTTTTACTCACATGGTTAAAAGCATTTCAGCATGGGAGACATTAATGACTTTTGCCTTGTAGGTATAATTCCGAATCTAATTTATGTTGTAATACCCACTATACCACTACTGCTGTTGATACTGGTGGCTTTTGGGACTTGCTGTTTCCAGATGCTTCATAAAAGGTAAAATATACTCATCCATAGTGGTTTTATAATGCAGAATTCATATTTCCATTGGCAAGCTATTCCTACTGAAAGACTGCTTACATCTGTCCCCAAATATGCAAATAAGCATCTTTTCATCCATTAAAATCCAAGTAGTTTACAGCTGTTGCAGCTGAACATTCACCTTCAGGCTTTTCTACAACATGCTGAAATAATTCCAGGTTTCAAACTATGTTGCTGTTGGGACTCCACCTGCTTCTGAAGAAATTCTCTTTGCAGGCTTGATAGGCACGGCTTTGTCAGCACTTCTACTTCACCTCTTTCGTTGTGATTACCACCTATAAAATATCTGAGCTGTGGGAAATAATAGCAGGGTCCCTCATAGATACAGGGTGAGCTCAAGCACTCGCTTTCTAGCCTAAAGTACGGTTTGTTCCGAGGATAAGTCTCAGGGCCAGCAGCTGCTTAATGCTGTTCCACTGCACATACCATACAAGCAACAGGTGGACCACTAAGCAGAGAAATTGGAAATGAAAAGCAAAAACATGCTTTGAGCCACACACCATTGACACATCCTTTGTATATTGTGTATGTGCTAAAGAGGATGCATAAAGTGAATAGATACGTGTACATAGCTGTCATATCAAGCAGATGTATTGATATGCAAAGAGGAAACATTTCGGCCTTTGGAATACGATGTACTTTGCTTCATGCTTTAAAATTCTTTATATTTTTCATTTTTCTCAAAATATGATATAGATATGTCAAGATACGACAGCATTTTTTTTTTCTGAACTAGTCTTTCTGAAACTTGCAAATATTGTTTTCATCCTTTAATTCAGGAAGTGTTTTCAAGTTAATGCAATCTAGAAGAGTTTAAACCAGAATATGTTTTGTAGATAAATGCTATTTTGGTAAAATATCAAGAGTAATAAAGAGATTCATAAGCTGTTGTTCCTCCTGAAGAGCAGAAATACTTAAAACAAATATGATATCTCTGTTTTAAGAAATTAGGAAAAAAAAAAACCTTCTTAATTTTAGCTCTTATTTTTTTCTTACAGTTTTTACTTAGTATTTCCCGCCAATAGCTGCAATACTTTATTTTAAGTGAGAAAACACTTCCCACGTGGAGACTGTTTCTGTCTGTATGAGTGAGTGTACAGGAATATTTGCAGTACTCCTTGGTACCACGTCTCGTTGAAACAAGTAGCCATAAAGAACAGATGTTATGAGGTCTGCATAATAAAATAGGTAGTGGTTTTATTTTATGCATTTTCTATAAAGAAAGAGAAAATGTGCATTTTCCAGCCTGTCTTATGACAGGCAGATACAAGCCTGTGAAAGGTTACGTACAAACCTCAGCAGAGGGGCTGCACAAGGCTGGAAGCTCAAAGGAAAAGGAGCAATAAAATAATAATATGTATAGCAATAGCAGTTATACAGTAATTGAATTCTGGAACCCTTATTACAATGGCCCTGGATTTCTTGGTAAGTATGGTACATTTGTACCTTTTCTGGCAGATCTTTCTCTTCCGAGAAAAGTTTCAGCCCTTGAATACTCCTGGGAAAACAATGAGGGATTCACGGCCCACTGAAATCAATAGAAGCAGTAGTGTTGACTTCAGTGGGCTTTGATCAGGCCTTTGGTGCTATAGCAGTTCATCCAGAAGTAATTCATCTGAACTTCCAAGACTTCAAAATTGCATGACACAGATGTTGGAAATTCAACTTGGAAGACTGCCCTTTTTTCTGTTAGCTGATTAGTTTGATAGATGAAATGATACAAAAATCAAGAACAAAGTGGTTTTGACGCAAAACAGGGCTCTCTTTTTTATTGTTTGGTTGGTTGGTATTTTTTGTTCCCAGAATGTCCATTTTGAGTTGCAGCAAAACTTTTAATTAAAGAAATTAAACCATTTTTAAAAATCATTTAGATCAAAAAACTATCACCAAAAAAAAAGTGTTTTGTTTATCTGTTGAAACAAAACTTTGTTTTTGAAAAAAAATATTTTCTTATCTATTTTCAATCTCCACTTATGACTGCCTTGCAAATCATTTTAGTTCATCATAAATATGCAGTTCTTGGGCAAAAAACAAATCAAAAAAGAGATAACCACTTGAACTGACCATCTGGACACTGTAGAGCTTTAGGAAAGGGATTCTGTCCTGCTGGGGAAGGAGGGATCCCCAATTTTCCACATGAACCTGACTTCTCATTCTTTTTTAGGCTTCCACAGCATGGTGACCTTTCCTCTGAAAGCCACAACCCATGGCCAACCAGGACATGCCTAGCTTGAAAGGTCATGACTAATTTTGCCTGGCATTGGGCTCTTGAAGGGTAGTAATAAGGCAAAGCAATGCCTCGTCCCTGCAGCTAGCAGAAATGATCAGCTCATTCATGCTTAGATGCTCTCCCTTTCATTTCTTCCAGGGAAGCAAGGAGAAACTGCTTCAAAGACCCATCTCCATTATCATCTGAATGCCTTGCAGAAAGTTTAAATTCCAACCTGGTATATTTCTCAGTTTCTATGATTGCATTTGATGGTCAAAACACCAATATGCTCAAGCTATTCATTGCATCTTACCTTTGTCACTAAAATCTGTTTCCTGAACCAGCTGTGAAAATCAGCGTAGGTTTGCTGAAGATAAAGTCATTTGATACAGCTCAAGTTCTGATCCAAGGTATTTAGAAATTGTTCCTGCTGTGTGGCAAGGACTCTCCATTCAAAGCTTTTCATGATTAATTTATGAAATATGCCTGTTTCTTCTGGATTAATCCAGAAGGAAGTAGTGACTTTGTTTCTTTAAGAAGGAAGTGCTGGAACTACTTGATTCATTGCAATTACTTCGTTTATAGTGTTGTGGCCTGATCTAAAGTCCACTGAAGCCAAAGGGAGTCTTTTCAATTACTCCAATGGGCTCAGGTACATAATGCATTACTTTGTAGGACTTCAGAGGTAAGTCTGGAGGGATTGAAAGCTACTGCAGCATTCAGCACCCTCAAAGTACATTTTAAATCAACTCAGACCTGCTTGCATTTACGCACCAGGAAAGGAGCGAAACTGAATGTATAGGACTGTTGGGACTCTTAGGTTTCCACCTTACAGAGTTATGAAGGGCTACTTCTCCTCCTCTGGTTTTTACTTAATTGGGAAAAAAAAAACCATCAGCGTGAAATATTCTAGCCAGAGATTGAAGCATTTTCATTGAAATACAGCCGCAATGGCTCCTGAAGTGACTCCTATTTCAGTAGACTGCAGTGCACTGTCGTCTGCTAATCTCAGTGAGGGAAGATGGTGTGTTGTGGCAGTTGTAGCCACATGGAAAGACTGCCATAAACTTTCAGGGTGCTTCAAGGCTCCCTGGAAATATCAGAGTGAACACTTCAGCAGTATTGCAGAGCAAGTACTTTTGGAGCCAGTTTTATCTTTTTTAATTGAAAAAATACCAAACAGAAAACCTACTGTTGAGAGTTTTGGCTGAAAACTAGCCCTAGGGAAGCTTTCTACCAGTCATTCATTCTAGGAGTCTGATTCATGTGCCATCACTTCATTAGATGTCAGGTCAAGCCCTGAAGGGAAGAGGCTTGCTGGCGCACGGGTGCACAGTGACCCCGTGGGTGTATGGAGGGTGGGCAGGGGTGTGGTACCCCCTGGGGTGGGTGGGCTGCACCTTGGGCATAGATTTAGCGGGATGTGTGTTCTCTGGTCCCCCCCCGACAAGAGAAGTGTTCAGGTCCCACCAGCCCTGCTCAAACTGAGTCCACACCCTTCTCTGAAAAGACCACTCTGTATGAGAGGTGTGGCTGGATGGGAACTAGAAAAAAATAAAATAAAATCCATACAGGCCAATTCGGTACAGTTCCTGAGAGTAGCACTGCTAAGCAGGGTGGTCTGGTATCTTTGGCAACAGTGCCACTGTGGATGGGGAACCCACGCTGTGAAAGCACCAAATGTGGCCTTGAGATCTGGGGATGAAATGCTCAGATCTGATCACAAAGCTGAATCAGGACTGCAAAGGCACACATGCACTGAAAATAGTTTATATTTTTATTTTTCAGTAAAGGAAGAACAAAAACCAGTCCAAACCAGTCCACACTATGGATTTCAAAGACGCCTAGGAAGGACAGTAGCATGGAGGTATAATGATTGACTGACTGAAAACAAAACAAAAATAACATTTTTGCAGTGAGGCTGTATTATAATGTCGTCAAAGAACATTAGCTTGGAATGGCTTGAAAATGCAAAGGATCTACAAGAATGAACTGTAAGCTCCCCCTTGAGGCAAATGTTCAGATCATTTTTATATAATGTTTGTTTATTAATTCAGTAACAAAATATGCCATGCTAAACAAAGGGTATGTGTTTATTTTGCTAAGAGATGTAAGTTAGCTAGTTGTGAGCAATGAAATGAACAGAGCATTTGAAGTTTTTATGGGGAAATATCCACAATGTATGTCAGTTTTACGACTGTTTGTAGTTAAACAAACCTCCTCTGTTTCTTTTAGTCTCTCATGCATTGTATCCTAGTCAATGTACAGTAAATGGAACTGACAATTTTACAGTGTAACAATTATTTATCTTTGCATAAAAGTTTGATACAAAACATTTGTTTAGTATTTATTTGCACACTTAATACAGTTTTACAACCTCGGGAACAAATACTATTTTATTAAATATTGACTTGGCTGCTGGCAGAAACAGCCACCATGTTGTGACATCAACCTGACATGGCAAAATTCAAGGATTCTTCAAAGTCCTTTGCTGTCATAGAATGAATTCCTTTTGCCAGGGAATGACTATAACTTTTTGTCATATTGGCCTGAGGTCAACATAAATAACTTGGAAAGTGATACCTCATTAATGGTGTGTCCTTTAAAGGCAGCTATTAGTTGTTACTTAAGTAAAATATTTTTTTTGATGGAAAAAAATCGCAGTGGGCAAGAGTTTAAGATTAAAATTACTGTTTCAGTAAGTCTATGTAAAAAGATATTAAAGGTCATTTAAATATAGCTAATAGTTTGTTAGGAATAATGTAGTATTGGAACAAAGAGAAGACAAAGGTTTTTTCTTGAAAGTGGCACTAATAGATTGATTCCAGCATTACTCAGACTGTTATCTAGAAAAGCATTTATTATATTAATTGATGAATAGATTTAGAGGTAACTGTGTTGCATTTAAAGTTGTCTTTTAGAGTTATGATTAACATCATTAATGTCCATTCTCTTTGGTTCCTTAAGAGCTTTCTGTGCCTTAAGAATGGTTGTGCCAGTCATTGGGAGTAGCCTGGGGTGGTGGCAGTTGCACTCTCGTTGATTTGTTGGTGACAATCTGGTGTCAGAGCAAAAGGTTAAGGGATTTTACCGCTGTTGCAGCAGGAGTTCAAGAGCCTGAGTTCAACCTTGCTGGCTTTACCACGGGGTCAGAACTACCACTGGGTGGATGTCGGGGAGAGACGGACTGAAGCAGAGCTGATGGGTTGCCTGCACTGTGCTGGCTGATGTTCACCACATCACTTCAGACACAAATGTGCCTCAATTTTTCTGAGTACAGAAACAATATTTGAAAGTTCAATACCGTTAATACTAATTGTGCAATTAGTTGCTGAAGCACTTTTGGAAGCTGCTGTTAAGCAGTGGTTTTCCTTCCTTTTCAGAGAAACCTCCTCCTGTAGTTCAGGTTAAATATTGTTTGTTATTCCTACTTAAAATATTCTATCGTTCTTCCAGTCAGTAGCAACTTCTTTCTTTGTTCAATCCTCTACTTCAGTTTCCTTTGCAGTGAGAAAATACTGTGATCCTAAATGATCACCAAGACAAGAATTGTTTTAGTGCTGACATAATAGTGCTTAATTCAGCTGAGGGGAAGAGATACCTCATTCTTAGGAATAGTTGTAGTAAAAAGAACTTGGTTCATTTTTATGGTCTTGAAGGATTTATTCCCTTTAACTTAAGGATTAACTATTTCTTCATACTTCCAAAGGACATGTAAAATCACTATCAATATCATGGATTTTAATAGCAGCAGAAGTGATTTTGAAGCAGCAATTAGGAGAATGCTGCTATTCAGGAGAATCACTCCTGAAATACCTTCAGGAGTGTTTTTTACAGAGTGAAAATGGTGGCTGGGCAGGCATCAGCACAGACCTGTCTCAAACTCTGTGTGAAGCCGGGAGGGGAAGTGGCATCCAGTGCTTCTGTTGTAGTCCACTCAGATTTTATGTAGAAATAAGAAATACTGGTTATTGGGACAAAATATTTCCATATATATCACCATATCCATCCTCTCTTTCAAAGCATCTTGGAGCTGACTCAACTGCAAATAATCTGTTTTTCTCAAGTGTTTTAACATAGTATTGACTGGTTTCTCCACAGGTTATTTTGCTGGCAACTGACCCCATGGATGTAGACCAAAGGCTAGAATGTGATTGACTGAGGTTATGTTAGTTTTTACCTAGATAATAATTAGTTGAAATAAAATGGCTTCTAAAATTAAAATAGTTTATATGCTATATCTCTTTATGCCAGGGTTTATAGTACAACTTTTTTCAGTCTGATGAGGTGGTTTATCAATGTGTATCTCAAAATACATTTATGCTTTGCATTTTGGGAAGCAAGAAAATGCACACAAATAAAAATATCTTACTGTATTCCTGGGAAGCATGTTTTCTAGTGACTGGATCTGCTTTCAGTTGGCTTTTGTATGTCATTACCAGACTAAAACACAATGTACAATAGTGATGTATGGTAAATAATGCAAAAATCAGGTCATATTTTACTTGAGCATTTTAATGGAATTTTTTCGTCCAAATCAATTTATATCGATAGCAAAATGCTCTACTTTCCAGAGTAATAGGAGAAGCAATGGTCCACTATGAAAAGTAGAATTTGCAACTTTAATAGTTTAATGCTAAAAAGACTGTGTGTTTCATATGAGAGACTGTTTCTAAAACACCTTCTTACCTTCTCTCTGTCATAATTGTGTTTATCTGTGTTCTTTGTGATCTTGGTGTCTTGATAAAGCTACAGATTTTGGTCTGGACCTAGCTGTCTAATGCTTACAAAGACCTGAAAACAGTTTGGGACCTGTTTTTTTTTATCAGTGACTGCCAACCTGTGTTTGCAAGGATTTCATATCTGCATTTAGAGTTGCAAGAACCAAACCCAGGAGCTTCATCCAACAATCATACACCTGTATGTATACACGTAGATACACTCACACAGTATGTAAGAATGCATTTTGTATTTTTGGTACTGTGAAATGATAAATACATTAAATTTCTTCACTAGTCTGAGAACAGTAATAAAGAAGTGCATCATATTACACTAAGACACCATAGAATTTAAGGCATTTGAGCAAGTAGGTAATTATATTTTAATAGAAACCTATTTATAAAAGAGCTCAAGAAGATAAACACTTTATTTTGGTTTTCATATTCTTTCCCAAAGGGAATTAATTCTCAAAGAATGCTGTAACAGGATACCCCACTAATTTTTATACAAAGCACAAAATCTGTATTAAAAATCCCTCATACAGAAAAAACATGTAATACAGGAACACTATTATTCACGAGGAAGAGCTGGTACTGATTATTGTCAAATGTTTTTAAAAACATCACTTTTTATGGGAGGAAGTTGCCGTGTTATGAGTCTGTGGTTGGGTGTGGGCAAGCACATCTCTATAATTGTTTGAATAATTGCCAAACACTTGCCTAGAAAGAAAACTAAAAAGCTCTATTCAATCCTTTTTTAACTCTATTAATTCCAAACACATTACACAAGAGAGAACTTTTGGCTGACATTCAGTTCATTCATTAGAAAGCAGCATGATCCATGGTCAGCCTTTCTGTACAATCCATAAACCTCATTCCAGAGCTTTTTGTAATAAGCAAGGCAGAGGAATTCCCATGAGCTCAGTTTAAAGAGATAACATACATCTTCAGTTTGATATGCAGAGAGATTGCTGGGAGAAGCTGGCTATGCATTAATATGAAATTGCACATTGAAAAACACAATGTAAAAACATAAACCAGATAATATTTCACCTGACATTAGTAATTTTGATTCTTTTCCACTAAAGCATTTACAGTTTGCAAACATTTTTTTTTTTTACTGCCCATGCTTTGTAAAGCCCTCCACTGATGGAGGGCTGCAGTTAATACACTGATGCTCAAAGAATCTGTTTTCCTAAAAGTTATATAAAACAAAAAAAAAAAAGACAAAACTATTTATTAACAAAAACACAGCATCTCTTTTGACATATTGTGCTCAGTTGGGCATGGGTGTTATTAAAAACCAGAAATTACCAATGTTTTCCTCACCATGATTTACATATTTATTCAGTTTCTCTGTGAGGCTGAAATAGCATCCCAGTTTACATAATTATGCAATGTCTTACTTTTAATATCTGAATTCCATTTCTATAATTGAAAAAATCAATCTAATATATGATATTTTTGATCCAGTCCACAAACATGGTGACTCGAACATACACTCCTGGTCGTTCGGGAAGTGCACACCCTTCTCCAAATGATGTTACACCAACCAAAAACGACTTGTCCCCATCCTCACATGTCAGAGGGCCACCTGAATCCCCCTGCAAAAAGAAATTCAAAAGTTAAAAGTGAACAGTGTCAACTCTGAAGCAGAGCTTTTTTATGGTGTTTGTTTATTTTGTTTCTTA
This sequence comes from Oreocharis arfaki, assembly GCA_013398015.1. Lineage (NCBI taxonomy): Eukaryota > Metazoa > Chordata > Aves > Passeriformes > Paramythiidae > Oreocharis > Oreocharis arfaki. The sequence continues at coordinate 287,493 of VZRR01010248.1, read as the reverse complement.
ATTGTAGATGCTGTGCTCCTGTATCTCCTGGGCACCAAGAAGTGAAATCAATACAAATATTTCCATATGAAAAACAATCTTGAAATGATCCATTTCTGTTTTTCTTTATTTTTTAAAAGGATGTGATCTTAGGCTCTTGTTAGTCTTGCAATACAAGACTGAGCTTCGAGTGATTTTTAAAAAATCTTATTCCTTTTATGTTCAGCCCTTCATATTTCACAAAGCCTGGGTAAGTGTGGAGGATTTTTTTCAGTTGAATATATCCAGCCAAAACACAATTCTATTTTCAGTCACCCCAGAGTTTCTACAGTTTCAAATTTAAAGAACAAAATAACAAGATTGCCAGAAGAGAAGGTGTCCTTTCCTCTCACCTCCCTTTCAATAGTTTAGCTGATGTGGCATTGCAATAGAGTCTGAATTTGATTTAGGTTGAGTGGGGATGAGTCAGCCATGGGTATCTTGTTTTGATGAGAGAGAAAACAATGACTATTTTGCATTGTCTATCGAGTTCGTTGAACCAGTATTAATTGTGTCTTCTCCAGGCCCTGTGAATGGATCCTTACCAGAGAATTCTTTAAGGACTCAGCCATTAAAATACTTCTGCCCATAGCTCTAGGGCATCCCAGAATGTTAAAGGCTGTGACAGCAGCCTAAAGGGGGATGTGCTATCAGGACTCACTTGTTCATCTTTGCTCATGGCTGACTGGTCATTGATCACAGTGCTGCTCACTTGTGCTCTGTATCAGCCTGTGGTGCTGCACTGTTTGTTTGGTGTTTTTTACAATATAAGGTTCAGAAGGAAAAAGGGAAAGAGGAAAGCCATGAGGGGAAAGGACATGAGGCTTGAATGCAGTCCTTGTTCTAAACTAGGCAAAGTCAAGGCACCTGGTGAAGGCTTAGGCTGGGAGGGCAAGGCAATAGGAATTATGTGAGAGTGCTCCTCATCAGGCTTAAGGAAAGCCGGCCAGTCTCCACGCCACAGACTCCATATTGCTGGCAGAAAAATCATGTGGCAGCCAACCCTGACTACATCCTCAAAGAGATGCAGTGAATTATAAGGAGAGCTGGAATGGATAAAAACTAAACCCACAGGAACGTATATCAGTGCAGAAAGGCAGCCTCTCTGAAACACTGTGGTGTCTGCTTAGGAAAGAACTCCAGAGTCTACAGATTCTGGAGAAAAGCAGCTTTGCTCTCCTTTAATGAAGCGTTTCTGAGGCTTCAGTCTATTTGGTATTTACTTCTCTGTTCCCTGCATTTCCCTAAGCATGTGCCTCTCTCCTTCATGGAATTACTCAGCAGGAATTATTCAAAGCCTAGTGCAGAAAATTTCCAGTCTTCATATTTATCTCCCTCCATGGTTGTTTATGCCAAGATGACACAAAAAAACCCCTCAAAAACAAACAAAAAAACCCCACAGAAAAACAACCAACCAAAAAAACCAAAACCTTATATCCTGATAAATTATTAAATGGGCAAAATATTGTGTGTAGAAATTACACTCATGGACAGGGATTGTTCTGGTTTTCGTAAGTGGAAGATCAGGGAGCATTTTATTCAGTAACTAGATGTGGTTTATGGCAGCAGTGGAAATGAGTTGCGTCTACTCACCTGGCAGGAATCTATTCCTCCCACGTCATATCCTGCACAGAGCATATTCTCAGTAATATTATATTTTGGCAACCACTGTTGGCATTTTTCATTGGAAATGAGAGGCACCTCTGCTTCTTGCAATACATTTGAAGGGGTACCTGATGAAAATACAAAGTAATTTACCTGCCGCATTAAATACACACATCCCGCTGGGAACAATGATGATTTTGATCCTGTACCACCATGCTCGGCACGCTCCTGAGCAGCAGGAATCCCTGCCTTACTGCTGTACTATTCAGGCTTATGCCCCTGTCACTGAGTAAAAAGGGCTCGTTAACTGAATCCCATCTTTCATTTGTGTAATGGGACTGAATTTCATTATAATTAAATCAAGATTACTAAAATCAATGAATATGAACTCACTGTGGGGAGATGTAAGGGATGATTAAAGGCTTAGGAACATGGGCTGTCCAGTGTTTCCTCATTATTCATTGTGTAACTTTGGTTATTTAAAATTTTTCTAAAAATTTCTTCTATTAATTCCTATCCAAAATTTTAAATGCAATTTAACGTAGAAGTCAATGTATTCAACTGTGGAAGTGAAATGGCATGTTCATTATTTCAGAGAGACTCCAAATCTGGAGCATGTGACATACAAGCAGAACATACATTTCACACTGCAGTCGGTTTTGTTGACTTCTAGGAAAAATCATTTGCACATTGTCAGAATGCCTGATCTTCCTCCTCCCCCACCCAATATCTGGAACCAAGACGTACATATTTCATGTTGAGAGAAGTAGTCATCATAACGTCTAAGTGGATGTAATAAGCTTTCTTCATAGACTAATGAACTTAGATATTCATGGTTTTTTCTAATAAATATGACTAATATTTTGCTTCAGAGAAGAAACAGTGAAATGGGATAATTCCTAAATCTTCATATGAAAGAGTAGCTCTCTAAACTATTTGACCTTAGCAGCTCCTGTGGAATAGGAACAAGCTTTCCCTCACAACTCCATGCCTGTCAGAATTTCCCGAGCAGATAACCCACCGTCACTCCTGATATGTCCCCAGCCAGCAATGGAGCAGTTAATTCCTGGTAAAAACTGTTGATTTTTTTCTGGTAGGCAGATAGGTTTTACGTAATCTGTGAACAAGAAACAAGCAATCAGTTTCATCCTCTTCCCTGTATTCAGGTTTTTATGAAGTCACATCAGAAAATGTTCAATAATTCAAACCCACCTTTTGGCCAAGACATCCAGGAAGTACTGAGTGGACTCCCCACCACCCTCATAAGCTTAGCACGCTTTTGCATTATAGAATAAATGGGTTTTTGGGAAAATTAAAAACTCACCTGTATATTGCACTTTGTGTTGAAGGTGCATCAGAGCAATATCACTGTCTTTTGTTTGCGTCATGTAATGAGGATTCATAATTATTCTGTCGATGTTTCGCACCACTGTAGACGGCTGTTCCTGGTCTGATTGAACGTACAAGCCAAGAACCGCTTGCCAGCGCGATGGCTTTAATTGTCTCCTACACATTGCAAGGAGTATTCACAATTAGGAGTGATTAATGAGAGTTTTGAAAAACGTGTAGTAGATAAAATGCTGATATTTAGCCTCGTGATAATCAATAGCATTTGCATGTTTCGTCAAATAAATGGAACAGAGTAGATGTGTGTAGAATTCCGTGAGAGTATCACTGTCTTAAACATCCACACTGCAAATATACATTGCTGATTTTTTTATGGTGAGCTTATAATGCATTATTTATAATGAATTAATCAGATGGTGGTGCAGAGGAGGAAAATACATTAACTAAATTACTTTGGCTTTTTAAGCACTATGAAGAATACTGCTGACTGCCCAGCAGGCAATTAATATTGGTCCCAGGTAGAAAATGGTAATGGAATGTCTAAAGAATACTAGGTCTGAGATGTTGCTGGAAATGCTGCAGCTCATAAAAAAACTGGTCTCTTAATTTTTTAATTTAAATCAAAAAAGATGTGCTAAGACAAAATATGGCATAATCTGCATTTTTTTCCCCTGTTCTACACATGCTGCTTTGAGGCTGTATTTGTCAGAGAAGTTAAATATTTGCTATTTTTTAATCAACCACTTTGTGGTTTAAAAAGAACCTTTTCAGCCTGATTTTCAATTCAACCAGAATTGGTTTCTGCTCCTCTTTTGGTTTAACATCAAGATGTTCTTTTGTTCTAAACAAGGAGTGTTTAATTTAAATATTTGGAAGGTATGAAGCTGCAAGCTTCAGTTTAGGAAAATTCTAGCAAAGGCAAGATAAAAAAATTAGATTTAGGTGAAAATAGAAAGGTGATTTAAGTGAAAAGGAAGTATCAAGACAATTGTGGATTTATTGTGTGGAAACTAAGAGGGCTTGATCCTTTTCATTTCAGTGACTTTGTGTGGAATGTAGCTCCTATCATGCCATGAAGCAGCATTAAGATTTCGGCACAGTCTCCACTGCCTTACTATTTAGCTATTTGTTATGAAAGCTCTACTGTAATTTTGAATTTTTTTTTTTTTTTTTTTTTTTTTTTTTTTNCTTTTTTTTTTTTTTTTTTGCCGTTCCAGTTTCTATACGTCTTTTACAACACTTGCTTTTATTGTAGGTATTATGAAAGCAAACCCTGGAAAATATTTAAATNGAAAGCTCTACTGTAATTTTGAATATTATTTTCTTTTTTCCCATTCCAGTTTCTATATGTCTTTTATAACACTTGTTTTTGTTGTAGATATTATGAAAGCAAACCTTGGAAAATATTTAAACATGCATCACTTTGAATGGAGCAAATAACACCATCAAGGGGATATCCAATATTGCCTAATCAATGCGCATAAATCAAGATTCCTTCCAGTGATGCACAGTAAATCTTGATCAATCCATGATAAAATACAGCAGGAACACTGGGTTTACGTTATGGAATATGATGTCATCCTTTATACCATTGGTAGGGATTCGCCTAATTTATGGAGGCTCACAATAATTATGGATTAAGTACCAATGCTCAGTAATAATACCATTTATTTAAAATGCAATTCCTTACTGTTCAGGAAAGGCTGCTTAGTTTCCATGATTCTCTGCAATAAAGTAAATTTAGTAAATTCAGGATTTACCAGAAAGTAAAGGAGCTTTCAGCTGAGCCCACAAGTGATTCAAAACGTGGTAATTAAACCACAAGTTAGGTGTTAATTTTTCATATCAGTGTCACAATTTGTTCATAATCCGATGCCTCCTTAGCGAACTTGCATGTAAGAGAACATTACCCGTATACACAGTGTGCTGCTGTCACCAGCCACTCGTCACTGACAAGGGAAGCTCCACAAACATGTTGGAAATTAAAATGGAGTGAAACTATCCAAGGCCAAGCCTCCCTTCTGGCATCACTTCCACCTACAATTCTTGTTTGATTATTCTGAGTTGCCAGGTGTTTTCCACAAGCTAAGATAAAGCAAAATAAAATTAAATTAAATAAAAAATAAAGGGGATGTATCATATTTTATTAGACTAGTCAATTTTCTTGGAAAAAGGCTTTGTAGAATCTGAACTGCTATTCAAAAATACAGTGGAAAAAAGTTTTGGTTTTTGTAGCTGAAATCAAGATCCAACTGTGTAATTTGGATTTAGATGTTTTCTTTCTTTGGACCTTCTGGAATTTTTATACCTTTATTTTACATATGTTTTTGCTACAGGTCCACCTCTAGTGTACACTTAACACTGAAATCAAGTGGAGACTAAATTTTCCACTGTTTATAGCATCATGAGTATAGCATTCATAGTCCATTCCCTAACATTTCCATCCAAGCTATAAACGTTAGGCTTTATGGTCTGAACAATTTGATCTCTCTGTGAAATATTCCTGGATTCTGTGTACTTACATTGAATGTTACATTGCAGATGAACCACCAGGTTGTCCAAACACTGTTCTCTAGAATGAAAGTGCAATTAAATCACAAGGATCTGCACACCAAACAACTCTGACTGTCAGATAGATATACATACATACACACAGAGAGAAATTTATATAATCATATATATAAAACTACATTCCTTTAGCATTATCAACCTGTTGAGTATAACTAATGCTACATGTTTAAATCATATTTTAATTATAAATATACAACATTATATGCTATACAACATTAAATGTACATATTCCTCTTCAATGGGCACTTAATTGGTTTATATTATGGAAATAAAAGCAGACTCCTCTTGTGTTTTAGGGAAATGAGCCATCGGTCTGTGACAGACTTGCAATAAAGTTATAGCTGCCCATGGTATTTTTTCCTACCTTTTGAGATGCTTTCAATACCTTACCACTAGAGATCAGTATGGGCAAAGAATTTAGGAGGTTAGTTTTATATCCCTGTATCATTTTACTAAGAAAATAATGCTACTGTAAAATATATAGTTGCATATGCTAGGTTAGGAATTATTTAGCAGAGATATAAAGCCAGAGTGTGAAGAGCACAAGATCACACATGAAAACTATTCAAGCATTTCTGATACCCAGAGGTTTTAATATTATGTTCATAGCCTGTAATGAATCTGAAACACTTGAGACAGTATATGTGCTTGCAATTCAAATCTGATATACACAGAAATACGAATGAGAGGAAAATACGAAACCAAACTCTTCCAACAGTTTGTTTCCAGTGTGTATTTCCACATTCAATTTTTAAATAGAAAAGGTAAAGGATACTTTCAACATGATAGAGAATGATGCACCTCACTGTGTTTGCTCTAAAATTTGATATCTGCTGCGAGTGAGATATGACCCAGTAATTTCCCAATGGCATAGTGGTAAAAGAAATAAAGCGGGAACTGTAACTACCCACCACCTCCCCAATTAAACCTTCACTATAGGGAGGTACAAATGAGATATTCTTCCAGCCCTGAATAGTCCCACATTGCCATTTTCCACTTCAAGCTAGGTACCTAATTTTAAAGGTGTAATTTAAAAAGTGGAAGCCAATTTCTGTGACTTGTATTCGGATCTGTCTTGGCTTCATAAGGGTGTCCCTTCATAACCAGACAAATATCAAGGACTATCAGAAATCCATAAATCCCCAGGAAACCTGCATCTTCTGCATAAACTTTGTAGCAACTAAATACTCTTTCCCACAATGCCTTCATAGGGTTTCAAAGGGTGGTCAGTTGTGCTGTATGTTAGGCCTTTTATCTGATCCTGTACTTTTTCATAGGTAGATGCATAGACTACCCAAACTAATCACAAAAATGCCAGATTTGTCCCTATAATTTTACATTTTCAGTGCAAAGGGAGTTGCCGGTTCCACCACAAGCACCTACTGGTTGCTTTAGTAGAAATCACTTCATTGGCCTCTGCTTTTTCTTCCTTGTGCAGCTAGCTCCCAGCAGGAAAAGCACTTCCTCGCCTTCACTTGAGCCCAACAGCTCTCAGCTGCCTCTTGGTCAGCACAGGAGAGGCCAAAAGACACCAGAGGCATGTGCTGAGCACCCTCCTCTGTGCCTCTCTGAGTGTCAGCTGTCAAGAAGCACGCCAGGCAGAAATCTGGAGTACTAAGGATATCTGTGAGCATGATCTTCACTTAGAACTGGCAAAAACAGTTGTCCCTGTGGAATCTGCTCACATATATCTGAAAGGCAGGATTTGGGGCTGTTACAAAGCTATCCTGCCAAAAATCACATTACCTAAGGGCACCAGAGAACACTTTTGCTGTCTCTGTCACTGTAGCTTTCAAGTCCTATATGTGCCCTCCTTTGTTTCAATGGTGGATGTACTTGAATAAAAACCAAAGACAATGTGAGAAATACATTTTATAGTTAGATTACCAGTTAATGAATTCAGTTGCTTAAATTATCAAATCTGTGTGATCTTTCTATCATTCGTTATGTGTACAAAATCCATGTGTGACTCTGTTATAATGCCACCCTGCAAAATGATTCCTATCAGCTGTCCAGATGAAACATGGGAGAAGACACCTATTTCTGCAACAGAAATACAGCTAAGATAAATGAATTTATTCCATTTCCTCCTGCTTTAATCACTTTTAGTGTTAAATAGGTATTAACAGAAGACATCTTTAAATCATTACTGGTCTTCAAGATATCTTGTGGCAATGCTTTAGACATTCACTCAAGAAAAAAAGAAAAATAGCCTCCAATGATATTCCATTAGTTTAAGATACTTTCACCAACAGTGAGAATGATAAATGTTTGGGGTAAACAGAGTATAATTAGAACATAAAATGTAGCTTTTAATTCTTATTTCCTTTAGACAAAACAATAGACCATAGAAGATTAAGAAGTCTCTCCTGCTTTATTACTATGTGGTATGTTTATAAAGAGAAACTGAAAGAACATGGGCTCTTGCTGTCCCCAACATGGTTTCAGCGTTTTGGCAATTAGACAGTAATTTTCTGGCTCAGTGTTTCTGGTAGAAATCCAGAAAAAAATTGTACAGTAAACCCTCTTATAAGCAGAAAGCAGTAATTGAAGCCATTAAAATTCTTTAAATTGATGATGGCAAGCCTTTCTCCTTGGCAGTTGTACTGTAAATCCCACAATTTCCTGAGGGTGTAATCCTGGACTAACATCACGTTTTCATTTAATCTACAAGAAACCACCAGTTTGTAGCACCCTTTAGAATCACTTCAGCTGTTATTGGGGCTGAGAAAGGTTAGAACAGAATCAAATGTATTCTGAGGATCATGTAATCTAATAATTCAGTTGTAATCATGGAGACAAATCCAGAAGCCAGTTTTTGAGTGGGGCTAGTTTGTTTAAACGTAGATAGCTGTTTGTGGATGGCTTATTTTAGCATTCCTTACTGTATCCAAAATCTGTATCAATAAGGTCAGAGGATTATGGAGTCTTACTCATTGTATTTTGAGAGTTGCCTTCATGGATCACATTTTGGAGTGCTTATTTTTCTCTGCTGATTACAGAGAGAACCCACTGTGACAACCACTCTATAACTATGGGCGAATGCCACTCCATCTTAATTCTTCTATATTATGTATACGTAGTCTTAATTCTACTATATTAGGTAGTCATAATTTAGAGATTTCTAGGTAAGAAATATTTTGCTAAAAGAGCATATAATTTCCACAGTAAATGGATGAGGACTTCAATTAATTTGAGCTATATATTAGTGCACAAATAATCACCACCATACTTAAAGACATCATTTGTACGAGGAAGAAACCTCACTGTACCCACCTTTTTGTGAAAATTAGGCTGTGGTTACCTCCTTCAGTGATGGTGGCAAATGGGCCATCTCCAGTGAATAATACAGTTGATGACATATTTGCATCCCTGGGACAAAAAGACAAATGCATGTTTTTAGATATTTACCCTGTTCCACCAGTGGAGAAATAGTTGAGAAATGATTATACTGGTAGAATAAACACCAGATTTTTTTTCTGCCATGAAATAATGACCCTTTAGCAGGAGATTTTTGAGGCTTGAAACTCATTCACATTAAAATGTGACTCACTTCCAGTCTTACATCTTGTTCTAAGATCTCTAAAGCTACAATAATATTGAAAGAGACATTAATTAATTCTTTTGACAGCAGTAAATATTAATTTTTGCTTTTCTGTGCCACAATGAAGGGTTTGCAATACCAGTTCTCAAATGTATGGAGCTAAAACTTAGTATGCCAAACAGGGCAGTAATAGCTGAACCTTGGGGTATCGAAGTTTTGCTTTTTTTGAGGGGTGCAGTTACATTTTTACCATACTGTCTAGAAAGGAAATGAAATTATATTTTGTATCATGAAGAATGTAATGCAGTAAAAAAAAAGAGTGAAATTTCACCTCGTAGATCTGCTGAAATCAAAGTAGCTGTGGAATAAGTCAATAGTGTCATGTTTGCTATTGAACAGGAGTGAGGTGTATTCATAGAATCACAGAATCACAGGACAGTTTGGGTTGGATGGGATCTTTAAAGGTCATCTAGTTAATTTAAAGGCATCAATTAGTCTATTCTTCAACTTTTTTTTTTTTTTTTGGTAGCAATGGCTTTTTGAACTAAGAATTCTGTGTACTGTTGGTGAGATAAATTGTTTTGACATTAAGAACCCGTATCCAGATTTACTTTATAGCCCATGCTGCATCATATACTTTGTGATAACTTTGTATGACCAGTTTGGAACACACATCCATGAAACATACTTGCTTTTCCTTGAGGAAACATGGAGAGAAAAGATTGCTGTGGTTAGACTGCATAATTTTTTGGGATGTGACGTCCTCCCAGCCTTACACATCTCAGGTGCAAGAAGAGAGCCATTTGTGCAGGTTTCATACACAGGAAGCACCTGTACCATCCCTTCTCTTCAAATGCAGTAAATCTCACTCTCCTGTGAAGGATGAAGTCTGGAATCTGCCTGCAAATCTGCCGTGTATGGAGTAAAGAGGTGTTCAACAACCCTGCTCTGCCTCCAGGAGAGTTGTATGATCCACCTGCTGGGAACATCACTGCTGCTGCATTTCTCAGCCTGGAAGTACCTTTTAGACAGTCTGAGAGCAGTGAAGTGCCAAGATGGGTAAGTAGAGTCAAATTCTATGAACGAAGAACTTTGCTGAGACCAGCAAAGTATTCCCAGGAATCCATTTCCTTCTGAAGACAGTTGCAAGTTCATGAAGAAAATAGAATTAAGGGTTTTAGAGCAAAGCCTAAACGCTCAGTCTTGCTGGACTTTTGGGTGTGACAAAATTTCCAGGTCTACCCCCATTCCTGGGTACAATGCAGCAAAGACCCAGCTTGCTCTAGTCCCAGGGAAACAGGATTGTTTCACATCTGACCAATGGAATGGTGAAAAGCTCAGTGTATGATTTTCTTGGTTCCAGGAAATAAGATGCTGATAACACTCAGATTTTAGCAGTGCTGTGAGATGCACACAGCTACAAGTGCAAGCTGAGAAAAGGATTATTTTCAGGTTTCTCCAGAGCATCAATTTGTTCATCTTGCACCCCAGACTCGTTAAGAAGATTCATAAATTATTTGCCTAAGGTGTATTTCGTAGATGCACAGATAAGCACATCCCCAGACTGGCTTCCTGTTTGGTATAAATCACAAATGCAACAATCACATATTTGAAAAATGGAGTCAAAAGAATTCATATGTGTGATTTATTAGAACCTGTGAGGAACATTGCACTTTCTAGTCCAGCTACGTAAATAATCAGGATATGATACAGGACTCCTATCAGCTCCCTCCTTTTCGTAAATTAAACAGCAAGCGAGACTAACAAATGTATAAACAATTAACAGTAAAAGTAAGTTGTCCTAGAAGAACCTTAGCCTGTCTGTCTAATAGAGCATGATTCTAGGCTGTAATTCAGTGTAGGAACATGTGCTATAGCCTACTCAGGACCTGTTATTGCAAACATCCATTTAGTAACAAGTATGGTGACACTTATTAACAATATGCTGCAATGGGAGGATTCAAGGAAAGCAGAATAGTCTGATGCTCACAGGAGTTACATATATATATGTATATATACAGACCTATTTGTATACCAATGCATACATACTTATACATACACACACATGATAATTTTATCCTATGCTGTAACTGCAGTAGCACTCAGGTTACAGAAATGTGATACAAGTTAGGTTTAAAAATACATTTTCTTGACAATGAGAATATGTAATGAACCAAGAAATTGAATTAATAAGAAATAACTTAAGAAGCCCAATAGGAACATTTTTAGCAAGTGCATCTGAGTAGTTTATAGAGACAACTTGAAAAGTATTGCCACAGAATGTCGTGGGGACAAAAGCATGAAGTAATTCTTAAAAGGTGTAGTACCATGGAAGACAAAGTTTGTTGAGCCTATCAAATATGCCAATTAAATCAATAGACCACAAAATTACTCCTGTCCAGAAGGGAAAGAAGGTAGGGCAGGGGCAGAAAGAGTCAGAGGAAGAAGGCCGCTGGCCACTCTAAAGAACAAAGTATTTGACCAGAAGGACATTTAAATGTACTTTGTATGTTCTTACATGCATGCATACATAAGTAACAGTCAGGATTTTTGCATGTAGCTTCTGTTATTTATGTAAACTCAGTACCTACCCAAAGGAAAAAAAAGTCAAAAAACCCCACAAACCAGGACTCATTCATCCAATTAGAAGCATTTTTGAAATAACAGTTTGATATTTTTCTAAGTCATTCTAACTCTATTTGCTGCAATTAATTTATCAGAAGGGGATTTGTTGGCATCTTTCTTTGGTCAGAGACCAAAATAATGAATTGCAAGCTCAGAATTTAATTTGATTATTAGCTGGGTGAGTGACATTCCACAAAAACCTCAGCACTGCAGGAAAGCTAATTATTATTCAGTGGATGGCAGTGGAGTAGCACATGATGTAAGTAAGGCCAGAATGTAGGCCATAAATTTTACCACAGATGGAAAGATGCAACACCCCACACTCAACAATCCCCCTGTTTCCCCCCAGAATTCTTCTAAACTGTGACTAAAGCCAAATCTATTTTTCGGTCATATATTTCCCTCCTCCCTCCCTGCTCTAAGTCTTCCTCAAGAGAAATTCCTTTTCCTCTCCCAGTAGCTCAGATCTAATGATAGGTATGAAATGTATTGGGAGCCCAGTAGCAGAATATCCAAGAGATTATCTTTACTTGGAACGAACAGCAGCAGTACGAGAGCAGAGCAGCCAAGCTGCTGTCTGCTCCAGCTTTAGTCTTGAGTCATCTTTATGAAAGTGAAGATGCAAATGATGACATAAAGCGATAAAAGACTGACACACCCACATCACTCTCCCAATGTTCTCCAATACATATCCTCATGCCCAACCTGCCATGTTCAGAGTCATTAATCCCTCACCAAATGCCATCAAAACAGGGTTTGCCACACTTTCAAATTCGTTGGCACGCCAAGCACTCCACATGACAGAGACAGATACACTTGCCACTTCTTTGGAGAGTACACCAGACACATGAGGGGGAAAATGCCAATATACACTCAACAAATCTGCAAACAAGTTACAAAGGAAAATGAATATTTATCACTCACCCCAACCCCAACAGCTGGCAAACACTGTCTGAAATCTCTCCATTCCAATCATCTGCACATGCCAGATGCCATGTCTTGCCAATCCTGGCCTGTACCAGCCCTTCGGTGCTCAGAGAGCCATTGAGTAATCTCACTGGAGAATAAAATGGGCAGAAGCATTTTAGAAAGGTGGCAAACCACATTCCTCCTCTTTCACACCAAGCAAACTGAAATGTAATATAAAAGATTTATTATTGCAAATCAAAAACCCAAAAAAAGGTAAAATGCTTTACAAAGGTAATAAACCCAGCATCTCCAGGATGTTGTGTTCCCACAGGAAGGAAATGCTATTGTTGTCTCCTATATTTCTGCCACATGAGAGTTTCACACCTTGCATTTTGCAAATGTTTCAGAAATAGACAATAAACAGTACATTTTCCATCAACTCTAAACAATGTATTTTTTTTCTTAGTCGGCATTATATAATTTCCAAATAGTGTGTGGAGCTCTAGCTCCATGATGCTCTGTAACACTGACTGGAAATAAGGTTAACATGAGTGTTGACAGAAAAAAAATAGACTTCCAGTTCCAATTGCTATGAGTTTTCACTGTTTTCATTGCAGCTTTAGTTAAAACACTCACCCTAATGATAAAAGCTCACTGAAAACCAGTCTTTCTATAAAAACTTTTCCCAAAAGAAAACATTCAGAACAAAAATTCAGAAACTGATTAACTTATTGGTAAAAAATCTTATGCTCTTGTCACAGTGACTGAGGAAGTTGGACCACAAGGCCAACAGAATCTCAAATATACACATGCATATAAAATAGGAATTTTATTATATAATATTAAAAATGCATATAATAAGAAGGTCAATAGAGTCTCATATACATCTTAGCAGCTACAGCTGCGTTTCAGGCAGATGACAGGTATTGCCATTGTGAAGCAGAGAAAAGCATGCAATGTGTTGACATTTACTGGTTACCATTATATTTTTCTTTCAAAAAATCTTACTTGTGCAGAAAACCTTTTTCCACCAAAAGGCTTTCACAAAGAGCACCTACAATAGTAAATAAAAAATTTAGATTTTCAGAAAGGCCTCTGTGACACCTGGAGTGCATGAATAAAAGAAGTGATACACGGTGATTAATTAATTGTAAATCTCAGATTAAATAAAATAAATTTTTGAGCTTCTTAAACATATCAGAATTGTATGCACTGCAAGATTTCTCCAAATTACTTTTGACACATCTCTTCTGGAGAGAACTTGAACTATAACTCCTTTTTCTTTCTCCTCATCAAATCCATGTTCTCCCAATACATTATTGGTAAGGAGTAATAAAGGCATTGAACATCCAACAACTGCTTAATTCAGATATCACATATTTTAGAATTATGCCATTTCTTTCCAGTCCCTGGGAGTTTCAGAAGTTGGAGAATTTGAAAAGACAGTTTGTCTACTTCAAATTGCCACTTCTGATAAGAAATTGGTTTCAGGAAAATGAGCAAGGCTTTTGGACACTGGAAAGAGCCTGTGAGAGTTTCTAATTTAATTTTTATTTTGTTTTAAGATGTAGATTGATTTAGCCAAAGTTTGGATTAAATGGGTTTTTGGAAACAAATCTCCCTGGCTTTTCATGTGAGGTAATTTGTTATGAAGTAATAGACAATCAGTGGCAAAATAAATCTTTGGGAAAATGTGCATCGTGTTAATGTAGGTGGTGGTTACCTCATTCAGATCTTCTTTAGCAATAATTGGAAAAAAAATTCAAGTTCTCTTTCCTTAAGAAGGAATTGAAGGGAATTTTATTCTATACATTTTAAAGGAAGAATACGTTTGCAGCAAAATAGCCAATGGCACTAATTTGAGGAGTGAATCTGCATCTTCATCTATCATCTATCTATCTATCTATCTATCTATCTATCTATCTATCTATCATCTATGTATCTATCTCTCTGCATGTATTTACATATACCATGTATATTTCTGTATATGCATGTAAAAAATGTTGGAATCAATGAGGACTGTCATCACACACCTAAAACCATATCTGATTCCTAGCAGACATCTTTAAAACAAAGGAATTGTGCTAAGCTTAGAGACCAGTTTTAAATATTGCATTATTTTCTCCAAAGTGGGTTGTCAGAAAGAGCAGTTTAACTGCTGTGCTAGGCCAAATATGATTTAAGCATTAGTTTTACATTTAAATAATTGGTTTAGAGAATCTTATTTCCCTGCTATGTGAAATGAATTAATATACTGTACACGTGCATTTTGGAAAGAACCACTTTACCAGAGAAGTAAGGAATAACAGTGAGCAACGGATGCTGCTTTTGAAGCTGTGCCATCCATTCACCCTACGGAGTCCAGGTCGGCTGGAGGCTGCCATGTGTTATAGTTTGGCTTCACACCCATAAAACTATTTCGGAATTTCCACCAAGAATATATTTATTCTCTACCCTGCACTGCAGAATTTATATGGCTGTGAAACTCAAATTAATTACAGCAACACTTAGTAGAACTTGGAAATACAGCATGGATACAGAAGAAAAGCCTATGTTGAGTTTCCATTTAATTTTGAGGCCATTATAAGAAACTACAGTTTTCAGCACAGAGGAGCTTCCTAACTTTTCCAGAGCTCTTCACAAGATTCCATACACAATCTCCGAAAAGTGACTTTTCTCCCAGCACTGACAAACTCGATGAGATGCTGCTGTGTAAATTGGCATGGCCTACGTGCATCTGCAGTGTTCTACATCAGCTGAGGTTCTGTGGCTGTTTTCCTAGGCAATTCCTGCCAAATATGCATGGCTTAGGTTAGATACTAGGAAAACTTTCTTCACCAAAAGGGTTGTCAAGCATTGGGACAGGCTGCCCTGCGAAGCGGTGGAGCCACCATCCCTGGAGGGGTTTAAAAGATGTGTAGATGTAGCACTGAGGGACATGGTTTGGTGATGAATTTGGCAGTGCTGGGTTAATGGTTGGACTTGATGATCTTAAGGGTCTTTCCCAACCTAAATGATTCTGTGATTTCTTTGTATGAAGGAAAGCTTACTGCACTTTGCTTCATCAGAGCCATCTTCACACTGAGGTACGTTGTCACACAGGTTATGCAATGGGATGCATTCCCCACTGCCACACAGATGCTCGTCAACTGAGCAAGCCCCTAGAGGGAAAGAAGAGAGGAAAATTAATCCATAATTATAAGGAGGGCTGACGTTCACAGGAGATCTTACAGTTCACCTGAAGAAAATTGTGTAGATAGTATCCAGAACCTTTGATTTCTTTCAATTTCCATTCATCCCTCTTTCAAAATAAAGATAATTTTCAGATAAATAGAAGCTAATTAAGAATAAGATCTATGGTACTCTGCCTTGTAGCTTCTGCTCTAGTTAGTGTTGCTCAGTTAGTAGTGTTCTATTGCAAGTGATAAACATGGGAATGAAAAGTCAAATCCTGTCAAAAGTGACTAATGATTTCAATTTTCAAAACTTTCACAAATTTTAACGACCTTAAAGTGTGTCAAGTCAAGCATCTGAGTAAAGAGGCAATGAGAGCTGGGAATCTCCTTTTCAAACCTGTTTGTGAGGAAAGGTGGAAGAGACAAAAGTAAAAAGAAGGAATGAGGAAAGCATTCATGAAAATAGGATCAAGCTACTTCAGAATCAGTTATACAATAAAAGCAAATAAGGGAGAGAGTAAATGTAAAGTTATATTTCTTTCTATGCCCAAGGTGTATTTTTAATACAGTAATGTATTTTCATTCATTTACAGGAAATATAAAACCATAAATTTAAACTCTATCAAAAAATAGTTTCTTTTACTTTTCTGGTCATTCTGACAGAAATATTCAATTATCTAGAAGTCTTATTTAAAGCAAGATAATTGTTTTACTTCTGAATTTTTAATATTCTTATAAAATGATTCATTCGTCAATCAGCGTGGCCTGTACCAAATGGAAGAGGAAGAACATGGTTTATAAAAGGCTTGAACCAGATTTTCACACATTCAATGTCCGTAACTAATGACAGATATTCACAGAACTTAGTTCTTAAATGACAGTGTTTTTATTACATTCCATACTGCCAAAAAATTGTTCAAATAATTCTTATTTTTCAAAAATCAATATTTCATAGGAAAAAAAATACAAAGAAATATCTGCTTTTCTTCTAAAGTTAATTTATTTACTGACAATCCTTTTATCCTTAGGCCTGCATGCTAATGATATTAGACTGTCCTTTGGCTGCAAAGATCATGAATAGGCATAATTCTTTTGCAAATGGAAATTTTTTAATACATTTAACCAGAACTGGCAATGACCACTCTGAGAATTCTGCCTTGCTAAGCTTAATTTTCATTTTACAAAATATGGGCAAGGCTGGCCCAGCAAACATGCTGAACCAGCTGAAAAAAAAGGCAGAGAGTTGTTGGACTGAGCAGATGGGATAGAGAAGGCAGAAAAAGAAGCAGCAAAATTGTCATATGTACATATATACCTACTTCTCAGTCTTGCACAACAGGGCTAAACAGAGTTAATTTTGCAAATGTAAACCAATGGTGAAGGTTTTTTTAAAATATTAAGAAAAGTAAAATTACTATTACTACTGTGAATCCATAAAAAGTCTGCTGCTGGCTAAACAAGCTGGAAGAAACTTGCCATTTCTGATGGCTAAAATGAGAAAAAGAGCCTAGATCCTTGTTGAGTTTCTGTTCATGTAAGCGAGTGGTACTTCACAGATCTCTCAACACATACTGCTTTTTCTTTCTCTGTTTATCTCCTGTCAGACTCCGACACAAGTAATACAAAGGCTCTAATTAATTCAGTCAAGATTTGGCCAAGAGTTAGTATAATTTGTCCTGCTAAGCACATTACTGTTCCATGTAATTTGCATTAGGCTTCATTTTGCATATTCTTGGAGAGTTGATTGCTGAATTATGAGTGACAAGTCTAATAGCAGTTAAGAAAATCAAGAGCCTTTCAGAAGGGATCTGGCTGCAACCAGAAACACTGCTGTCCAAATATTTAAGAAACTATTTCTTCTCAGATTATTCACACACTAAAGACCAAACTTTTAAAGATGAAGGAAAGACCATATTGCAAATATTGATCAGTTACCACACACAGTTTTGTCTTCTAGTGGATGTTATCAATAATAAATACTTTACAAATGCATTTAAACACACATTATTGACACTCTGGAGTGATTTACAAAGTGATGTTTTTTCCCTGGTGCTTTTATGAGGAATAGTTATTATTTGCCCTCTTAACATCTGGAAAGATTTTGGTCAAAATACTGAGTCAATTTTCCACATAATATCCCGGAGTTGCCAATGATACAGACATTTCTCCAATTACAGCAAGAAATGAACCCATCACTTTTCATGCCAGGAAATACAAAGTGCAGATGAGTAACCAGCCTTTTTCTCTTTAACATTTGCATATTTCTACTGAGCAAGTGCTGAGAGTCACTTTGCATTCTCCACATTTTCTGAAATATGTTTGGCTGGTGATATAACCTCTTAAACACAAAGCTTCAGGTGCTTACTTAGATCGTAGCCAGTAGTAAAGTTTGCAAGAAATCCCTTCCCTGTTGAGGACCTGTCCGTCTGGAGGATCACCGTCATCTGGTTTGTTGTAGAGAAGACATCTGGCAGCGGGCCTTTCTCTGTGTAGACAGCTATTCACCAAGAAAACATGAGTACATTCAGCCTACTTTGTTCATATGCACTTCAAAAAGTTTTGGGTTCAAAAGCAAATACTGCCACCACAGGGATGTAGTTGCTTCCCCAAATCTAACTGCTCTCAGAGTGTAATGGTCAGATCCCAACACCGGATTTGACTAATCAGCACAGAACAATCTCAACTGAAAGACTGTCCTTCTGTTTGTCCACACACATAAACAGCTTGATTTACTCAGAAGCTAATTTCACACGGATTGCTTGGAGTGTGTGCAAATGTTTTGGAAACATGATGTCACACAGAGTATGCTTTCTCAATTTTTCCTCCAAATTTCTGAGGCCCAAAAAATGTGAATGAAATGAGAGGAATTTAATTTCCTTTATATTATATCCATCAGTTTGCTCCAGCTGTCTGATTACATTCGTTTTAGTACCCCCTGCTACTACTTGCCCAAAAGTAAGGAATCTGGTCCTCTGCCATCTCTGACTTCAACGATATCGTTAATACTTTCCAGATCAAAAACCTGAAAATGAAGTTGGATGTTTTTTCCATTTTCAGCATTCAAGTACCACACACCTGGAAAATAGTAACACACACACATACACAAATCACCTTTTCAGTAGTTACATTTTTTGTGCCATTTTCGTGTTGAAGGGCTTTGGGGGAAAAAAATCTCTCCTAAATTATTAATAATCACCCAAGAGATTAAGAAGTTTAAATCTTGTATTCAAAATCTGTCAAGATCCAAAATTCAACAGACTCCCATTCTTAAAACACTTTTGAAACTAATTTTAGGCTTCTATGACATATATACATGTGGTTTTAATTATTCATGTCAGCTATGAGTTTCCCTAAAGTAGTAAAGCTCATTCTTTCCTGACTGTGACAACGTGACAAATAGTCTTGTCACTTAGGTCTCGTTTGATTGTAAGATAATTTTCATAATCAGTCACAGAGCCTGTCTTTCAAGTTAAAATAGCTCCTCACTTCTGTTTAGCCTATACTTTCTCATGTTTAATCCAAGTGTGGATACCATGGAAATCTTGTAAAGAAAGTAAAAAAAAATTAAAAAGCAACCAATTTAAAATATTTTCATGGAGTGAAAAATGTTTTCTCACTTGTAGGAGTCGCATTTGGGAACTTGTGAAATGAATACTGGAAATGTGAGCCGTATCTCAAGCAGAACCAAAACACAAAATGACAAGTCTTATGATTACCATCCCAACACAATTCCCCAGGACTGAAGGAATAAATAATTAAAATTTCATTAAGAAGCAATGACAAAGCTCTCTTCCTTGCTTTATCCATCAACAGCACGTAGTGGACTACCTTGAAGCATTCACTTTTGACAGCTCTAGCTTAATCTAGATCAAGTAACATCAGCAGAATAACGATGTCTTCTCACTTGTATATTAAGACACATTCAATAAAGAGAGGATTCCTTACAAAATTCATGCACATATCCTTTGACTCTAGAAAACTTGAGCTATTGAACAGCAGAAGTGATGATATTAACCTGGCAAATACAGCAGGTTATGGTAAAATGGGGACTTTCATCACCTTATGTGCTGCTGCATTGACATAAAGACATTTGACATAATAGGCAGGATGGAATTGGCCTGTCTGGACCCATTCCATTGGATTATGCTTGCCTTCATCCCTTTTTAATCAACTGGCACATGTTTCCTTAGCTTCCTCTCAGTACCACACAGAACGCAGTTAAAAGACCCCACTGTATATAGCTTAGATCTTTTTTTTCTTTGTTTGACAGCATCTGAGTTGGAAAACAGATTTAGTATCTCTATTTTTTGTATTTTTTCCAAAACTTCTCCTGAAGACTGGAAAAGAATTACTTACAAGAAGCTAAGTTAGGGTAATTGTCTGGAAAGTTTGCAGAGCTGAATGTAGTGTTTGGCTCCCAGAGTTCAACCGGCCCTCCACAGTCAGCTGAAAAAGAAAACATTTCAAGAACATAATTAACCTACTGTCTTAATTTTGCAATCTGTGGTAACAACAATACTTTTTAAAAGTAATTTTCATGATTGTTGGTCTGCAAGCTGTGCACATGACAGAAATATGAAGACATGGATGTGATACAGTTATCTGTCTCATTTACTAGTACAGCAGTAAAATAGCTAGAAAATGTCGAGAGTAAGAGATGCCCCGAGTTAAACCAATTTATGCACTTTTCTTGTATACCTTTCATGTTATCTGATCAGTCTTAGAATTACAGAGCCATTAAGGTTGAAAAAGACCTCTGAGAACATTGAGTCCAGCCTTTGACTGATCAACAAGACCTTGTCAACCTTGTCAACTAGACCATACACTGAGTGGCACATCCAGCTCTTTCCTGAACTCCTCCAGGGACAGTGACTCCACCACCTCCCTGAGTAGCCCCTTCCAGTGCCTGACCACCCTTTTGGTTGAGAAATGATTCTTGCAGCATCAGCAGAGATACTCAAATCTAGAGCTCTTTTTGTCATTTAGCAAGTAAACTTAACAGCAAAAGCCCCCAAACCCCTCATACTGTTACTTTGTTTTCATCAAGACCCCAAAAACTTTTACAACTAAACCCTGCCAGTGGTTAAAACAGCCATTTGCTTTTTCCTTAAAACAGCTGTTCTAGTAGGAAATGCCTTTGTCATAGAGATGTATTTGTACTTATAGGTAAAAATTAATCAAATTCCTGTAAAAGCAAATATTGTAGATATGTGTTCACACATATACATGCACTCACACACATGGACACAGCTAACTGTACTTTATATATTCAATATTCTATTTCCATATATAATTTTGATGGTGGTTTACATCCCAGATATGTCAGCTTCATGTTCAAAAACCCTACTTGATATTGAGAAATATTATTTATTTTCATTTTAGCCATCAGAATGGCTGAATGAACCATCAGAATGAACATTAGCGTTTTCCCACTTTTGTTGCTTGCAATGACTTTATTCAAAAATGAATAGTGCTCCTCCATTTGCTTCAGGAAATAGTAGTTGAGGCAAAACAGCTTTATACTCTTTATTTTGGTTTTTTTTTTTTTTTTTAGGTTTTTTTTCTTGAATTTTTTTTTTTTTTTTAAACTCTCAGACTTCGGCTAAACTTTAACTCTCTCCTCCCCACCCCTCATGGCTCAAATTTTACATGCCATGATGTCTGACAACATCTCCCTCTCTGAGCCCCTTGGTTGGGGACTGCATAATCTACAGGTCCTACCACGTGTGATCATTGAATCCCTGGGAGAAAGCTAAAAAAAAAACCACTGCCCCCCCCCAAAAAAAAAAAAACAACAAACCCACAAAAAAAAAAACCCAAACAAGAAAAACTTGAACTTCCTCCCAACAGCCATCTTCTAGAACTTCCAATTACTCCTGGCAAGAGAAGCTGAACTCTCAGAAAGGAAAAAGAACTGTTAACATTCTCACCCTGACTAATAAGTATATTATGTTTCAGCCATGTGGCTCACAAGGAAGATTATTTTCTATAAATACCATAAACAACAGATAAAGATTATGTTGGCTTTTTTTTATGGAAGGTTACAGCATGTGAAATCTGATCTAGTGTTGACTACATGTAAGGCACATTAGCAGTGATCTTTGTCTTGCATGGAAAAATGAGAGAAGAAATTGAATTTACTTGTGTCTTGAAAAAATGTTGTAAAAATTTCCAGTGATCTTGAAACACAAATTCATGTGGAGTTATTCATACAGCTTTTACTCATTAGAGAACCAAATAGTAATCTCTACCATCAATCTTGGTTGAGCACAGCAGATGATTTTCTCAACACTTAAGAAATTATATATGACCCATGCATAAATAAATTTCTCTGTGCTTTGGCCAAAATTTCAGTTTATATCGACATACAATAAGTAGATTGTATGTCGATACAAATGTATATCTTATGTATATCGACATACATAAGTAGATTCCTTAAGTGGGGAATCTACTCTGTCATTTCCACACCACTGTTTGTGTTAAAAGACAGGTTATAAATTAACACAAAGATGAAAGCAATCTTTTTTTTAGATGAAAGTGTAAACTGACAGTCTCATGTAAAAGACAAAAGCAAATCTGGCTTCCCTATGCCACCATCAAAAATATTCTTTCTTATGTTTCAAGGAGCTTCTGTGGCACTGTGAATGATACCAGTGACTTGTACTGAAGGTCTAATTCTAGTAACAGAAATTGGCTCAGCTCAAATTCTTTTATGTCTTGTTTATGGACATGACATTTGTAGTGAAACCATTAGTGTTAGTAAGCTTGTACACATTCATCAAAGTAATTTCATACTTCTTTGAAGATGATTGATAACATTCACTTTTTTTATCAGGTTACAGATAGCATGTAGTAGCATGTCCCAACAAAGTTATGAAAACAAATTATTTTTTCCCAGCAACAGCTTAGACTGTCCTTTTGTATCGTGGATCTCTTTAATCTCATTCAGAAGGAGTTATAAGCCATTTACCATGTTCTTTTTTTTTTTTTGAATATTAAAATTTTATCAGCGTATTTTCAGTAGAGATCTTTAGTTTGATATTCCTTTGGTGATTTTCAGAAGCACTCAGCTACCATTTACCACAGGGATATTCTACCACTAATCATTAGACTCGTGCTAACTTGTGATGTGTGTTTACCCACAGCACCTGAAGGATAGCTGGAGGGGGCAGACATCAGCATCTCTCCACAAAATTACATTAATAAAAACTGCAATTAAATTCCAAAACTCCTTTTGGGAAACTATGACTGAAATTACTACTGTTATTAAAATTCAATTTTGCTGACAGACACACCTTGTTGAACTTTACCTCCCTGTATCTCATGATGGAGCTCTAAAACTGCATTTTACTCTTACATTTAGAAGGTTTTGTTTTCTTACTTGTCCTGGTGCAGTAGATTTGGAGGTGACAGATTTGAGAGAATTATAGTATTAGTACACAGCATTTCAACATGAATACAATGCAAACAGTCTTACTATTATTTTAATTTTAGACCATTTTTATTTACTATATGCTGTCAAGAGAGCAACCAGCTGTGCTTTGATAGGTACAGTAAATCTAATAAGAGTCAGTCCTGGAACAATCTCAGTGTTTGTTTTAATGGTTTGAAGCCATATGTGAACAGGTCTTTTGTAGAAATTTTTTTTCTCAAAATTTCATCCTCTTTTAGAATAAATTCCAAAGCAAACCCCATCAGATATTTTAATGATTTTTACACAAGTTTTATTTATATTTGTATTGGTTTTTGCTTTGAATGTGCTGGGACTTGTTTAACATTATTTCCAATCTTTCCTCTCTCTTTCATGTAAGTGATCCAGATTTATAAGTATGTTTACAGGTATTTTCTCTATTTTCCTCTGTGAGATTTTCCTGGCTACCTCTGTGAAACTGGAATGTTTTGAGGAAGCTTAAACCTATGTGCTTTCCTGTAAAATACTCTGCAGCTGGAAGGGTCTGGATCAAGCTCTACAACCTGTCCAGAGAGGCATGGAAGTGGATCTTAGTACATCATACTGAAAATAACTTTTTAATGCTGCAGAGAGGTTTTTATAAAATTGAGGTTGAAAATTCTGACCCACTCATACACAAATACAGTAATAGGAAATCAACAGTGATTTAGTGCTTACTTACTAGGAACTAAAGGCGTGGTAGCAACAGTTGGCTTCACAGTTGGCTCTACATAATTATTTTCATTACACTTTCCCTTTGTCAGGCCAATGTCATCCACGGCAATATCACTGGGACCACGCCTTTTAAAGGCATCGAAAATAACCTGAATTCAGGAAAAAAAATAGAATTTTATAATTTAATGAACAATTTTTAGCTTCCTATGCTGTACCATGCCGTCTTTTCTTGAATACTCTTATTTCCACTGTAATCTACACTGGTGCTACACTCAGAGGAAGGCACCAGGGATGAGACAGAATTCCTCTCAAAAGAAAATAGCACTATGCAAACTGAGTGGATCATTCTAAGTAATGTAGTACCTTCTTCGTCCTTTATTGTAAAAGTTTCGCAGTACTAAAAGTACTGTAGTACCTTTAAATAATGAACATGATCTAAAAATACTCAATACCTTTGTTTTTATATATAAATCCACATAATTTTCAAAACAATTCTGCAGTGCTCATCTGCCCACACTTCTCCTGAATTAATGGCATGAAAAAGTGAAATTAATCTTGTTTGTTCTGTACTGTTTTTTAATATCCATCTATTTAAAGCAATCCTGCAAACAAGGAATGAGTGGTGGTGAACTACTGTTAGGTATAGCAATCTTCTTGAGATCATATGTGGTTACATATTTCCTGGAAATCTGATGCAGCCAAGTCACAGATGCATTTATTTCCTTAGATGTTAAATGCATCTTTCTAGCAGTGCTTGCCAGAAATCAATCAAAACTACTGTAACAGGACAAAACATCCCAAACACCTATAAAAAGAACTTTTTTTTCAAGAGAGAGGTGCTGAAAGAATTGTCTGGAATAAATCTCCTCCTGTTGTTTACAGATAAGTCAGGTCAGTTGTTAACCATGTGGTGTCAAAACCACTTCCATCTGCAACACACTTTCAGTGGATTAACCAGTAAGTAATTAGTGAAAACACTGATTCAAAATCTGACGCAATTTAAATTTAAATCTTCTCATGGCTAAGTGCTTCACATCACCCTCACTATTGAAATTTTATATTCCGCAGCAGATTTTGATAGGCTTTGAAAATTCTTGTTTTGTGGAAAGCTCTCGTGGTAACATCCACTGTTCCTTGACAACGATCAGGTTTTCTGTTTTCTGAAATATTAATACTTTAAATCGCTGAGTAAGGAAAAGAGGGTGTGAGAATTCAAATGGGGATTTCAGTCTTGTGCATGCTAATATTTATTTGATGACATGCATTGTTAAATGATACTAAGCATTATCTTTGGAGCCGTGGAACTTTGGGTTCATTTCACGAAAAACTCTGATATCAGTTTAGCTAAAATAAAGGAAAAAAAGAAATAAAGCAGTCAAACAAACCTTAAAATCAGATGTTTCATTTAAAGTTACTTGTCCATAATTCCAGTTGTTTCCATAGTTTCCTTCTTTTTCGAAAATGATCTTTTCCTGATCATGCTCATCACTTATGCTAACTCTTAGACGGTAAACATTATCAGCGTACATGAAATACCTAGAGTGGAAAAAGCATTTTGGCATTATTAAAAAAAAGTCAAATTCCATGAAAAACAGTCACTCTTTTTATTTCATAATGTTTTATGAAATCAGGATTAATTTGAAGTGAGCATGAAAATAAAATTGTATGTTTAAATTGCATCTGGAATTGTAGAGGCCTACTTAAGCTTCATGACAAAAACCATTTCAGGGGTTCTTAATACCATTTTTAATAGAAATGAATATTGGACAAAAGGTGGAAAAGAAAATACATTAAAACTAACTGCAAGAGTCAAAGTTATAAAGGAGTTAAAATTCGGGTCTGGAGTTGAGACTGATTGTGGAAATCCAAACGGAGCCAGGCTGGTGTTGCTGGAATGCTGAGTGGGACTAATGCCTTATATGAAAGAAAGCTCTTTGGGTATATTCTTAAACAAAGTATAGGTTTAGGAATTATGCAACAATACCAAAAGCTTAGACAATATGTATCTGAAGGGACCAAAGGCAAACTCAGAATCCGGACTCGCTCTTCTATGAATCCAAGCCCGATGGGTGTTGAAATATAAAATCCTGCAAGATAATGAGCAGACTTTAGCCAGGACAGAACTTTCTTTTTTATATTTTAGTTATTGCATTAGAATTTTTACATTTAAAATAACATCAAGCACAGACAGTATTGCATGATTTGGAAGATCCTTGACACAGTAAATGTGAATGATTATCCCAAGATATATTCATCAGTCAATGACATTAAATTGAGCTTTTAAGCTTCTTGGATATTCCTCAGGGCTGGATAAGCAATGGTAAACTAGTCATTTCTGAGTCAGTAGGAAACCTGCCTTATATGTAGTGAAGGCAGCAATTCTACTGGGTTTATAAAAATATCTTCCTGTTTGATACTGCTTGTGATTTTTCAGAAGAATTTCCTGACAATTTCATAATTTGTATCCACATGGCAATAGGAAATATGGATTGTGTGTTGAGAGGGTGACAGAATGACTAGGTGAATATTTTATAGCAAGGTGAAGCATTATAAAAAAACCAAAAACCCCCTTTATTTTTGAAATTGAGTTTGTAACTTTTTCCGAGATAATTTGTTGCAGCTGGGAATTTGGACCTCTTGTTGCCATATGAGGCCAGGCTATAGAAGCACTGGGATTTGTCTTAAGAAATGCAAACTTAGGCAGCTTTAAAATAAATGCTTGCTTTGCTCAAATCATGGGTATGATATCATATTTTCTTCTATCTATCTAATATATATATATGCAAATATTATATTAATAGAATTTCAAATGAATATAATTATGTAATTTAAATTATATACACTGTATTCCGTTATTTACACTTCCAGATTAACTAGTTTTTTCATGTGGGAAGCTAAAATTAACCTGAAAATTAATCTGAAATCTGAACCAGGCCTTTAATTTCCTCTGTTGACTTAAAGAACATGCATTAAAATATACATGGTGTCTAACTTAAAGAAAAAAGTTCTTCATATAGTCAAAGGGACAGTTCTTGATCTTTGTTTCATCAATTCCTTGAGCATTCAGAATCAATTTTTGAGTGTGTATTAAGTTCTTTACTCTTCAAGAGCAGAAAAACAAAAATAGAGTTTCACTGAATGTAATAGCCTGATATTAATGATACAATTCACACTTTTACTCAAAATACAGGTGACAGAAATTTAAATGTGCAACACAATAGTAACAGTACATGTAGGAACATTACATATGTCAGCTTAGACTTGGCTCAGGGAAACAGAGAGGCTCTAAAATAGAGCAATATTTTCGAGAGAGAGAAATCATTGTCAAGTGTTTTATTAAACAAATTTTACATTCTTTCATCTGATTTGCATTCTGGGAGCCAGGTGCTAAGACAAAAGTGTGTTCTGAAGATTATTTAGAAAATGTACATTTGTCAGAGAGGGGTGAATAATTTCTATCTGATAAACTGCAGAATACTACTTTTCTTTTCCCAGGAGTAACTTCTTTCTGAATAATTTGCAATTTTCCCAGTCATTTGTCACTGAATAGGCTTTATGTAAGTCTTGCATAGAATACATATAAGCATTGCAAAACCCACTTTATGTTTTATCTGGTTTTAGCCAGACTGACAAATCAGCTGATGAAGCGATTGTTTGGTTTTATTGCTGAAGAAGAAAAAAAATGTATGGAGTCTTATTCTGGGATAAGGATTCAGGACACACTTAAAATCCAATTTCTATCAGAATTGTCTCTTTAAATAAATTCCACTTTTGATATGACCACTCTTCCAAATAAGTTATTTAGCTGTAACAGTTACTGGAGTGTTTGTGTGTTTGGCATAGTTGGTGTGTTTGCAGTGCAGTAACTGGGGACACAGATGCCCCCTGTAAACTGCAGGTCAACTTTCTAGAAATCAAAATTATTTTGTGACAATCATGAGGATGTCAGCAGTAGAGGAAGTGATTTGCCTAATATGCAATTATATTTTTTTTTCCCCTCAAGTTAAACATACAGGTTTTTGACCTATAACATTTTTGCATAATAGAAATTCCATTCTCACATAAGGCATTTTAGCGTAATAATAGCACTGAAAATTTTCAGAACTTGTCATTTTTAACATTTTACTTACATCTTTATTTCTTCTTTTAGTTTTGGCTTATTTCCACAAGATGGCAATCAATAACACAAAACATCTTGTCTGGTAGCCCTGACTCATTTTTATGGCAGAATAAAATGACATCCTAGTACTACCACTATGAAGAACCCATTATGCAGTGACATAAGCTAAATAAGTTTTTCTTTTAATCTTCAAGGCACTTTTTTTTGATCTTACCTGACAAGTTGCCAAATGTATGATCAAATTCAGGACCACTCATCAAGGGAAAGGTAGGACCCTGAACTCTCTCCCAGTCTGAATCGTCATCTAAATCTTGTATCCAGAAACAAAAGCCTTCTTCAAATGTGCAATTGATTTTCTCAGAATCTGTGAATAAGAAATTCTAGTGAATAAAAGATGACCGAAATGGCATTTTTTCAGAATTACACAAAAATGAGTGATGAACAATGTAAATTTTTAAATATGTTTGTAAACCAGCCCACAATGACTTAATTTCATCTTTATGCAATGCAACAGAATTACTCAAATAAATGTATTGTTTGTACTTGTTAACAAAATTTTCTTTTTGAAGGGCGGCCCTACATACTCCTGCACTCATTCAGCAATCTTCATTTCTGATCCTTCTTTTCCTCTTTTCTTTGCCAAGGCCTGGATTGCTCCAGCAGAAAGGGCTCACCATTAGAGCAGAGCGCTTTGCTCCATGCCCCGGAATGCCCCTTCCTTTCTTCCCAGTTGGTACTTCTTTGCTCACACGTCTTTTCTGTGTCATCCTCATCACTTTTGTTCTCATGATATTTCAGTATCTGTCCATAGTGCCTTGAAATGTAGGTCAGGAAGGGCTTCCACGTGACAAGAGATTGCTAGCCTTCTGGATGCTTCTTGCAGCATATCCTATCCCAGCCACATTCCCTGTTCACCTCCTGCTCCGAATTTAACAGCTGGAGAAACCTTCACTTGTCCAATCAACAAAGCATGAGTCATATTGCTGCATATTGTTGCCACTGTAGATTTACTGCATCCAGACTTTTCCTAATGCCATTTTACTGAAGCAGGTATTTTCCTCGATGTTATTTCTCGATGTTGTTTTAATGTTTTTTTATAAAGATATTGTGGTCAATGATTTCATAGTGTTGCTTAGTGAACAACCTGGCTAAGAGGAATCTGATGGAGGTATGGACACAGTTTTATTTACACAGATGAGCTTTGTCAGACATCACCCTACTGCTAGATACAGGCCTGTAAACCTGTGAATAGCCATATTGAAACAATTTGTTTGATCTTTAAAACAGTATGAAATTTTTCAAAGTGGATCTGGTTAGTGGACCGAGGCCAGAAAATGCTGCTTCCCTTTCCACCTTCATTTTCTCAAACTGAAAATGTAGATTCACCAAAATTTTTGGGATAATAAACGCACGCACACACACACACATAGAGAGCACTTACTGTTTAGTTCACTTGCATTAAATGCCGTGTATGTTGCATTAAAGCCATTGTAATTCTCCGAGTAATCGGACACAAACTGTGCTGTAGCCTCATGAGAAAAAATGTAAATTGTTTCAAGATTGGTCCCTGACAGAGAAGCTGAAAACAAATAAAAAACCATATAGTCAGAGAGAAAATAATCCCGTGCACATTAAAATCTCCAGTGTTGTCACAAAAGCACAGTGGATTAGTTTACTGAGTCTTACGGAATGCTTTCCCTCTTGTACTGTTATCCTGCTACAATAACTTCAAACCCTTGAAGCATTTAGCTGTTTGGCTGACATATAAATATTCTGCATATTCCATCTCTCATATCCACCAATACGGATATCAGCTAGTCTTTTACTCTTTCACATTCCCATGGTCTTCCTGCTCCCCAAAATAAGGATAAATAGTATTATATCTTTCAGACTTATCTCTCTGTATTCTATCTTCAGTTTATGTTTTCCACCTCTGATAGAATTCAGCTGTATAGGATGAGTCTTGTGAAAAGTGGGTACAATCCCAGTTTTCAGAGTAGAATATAGAGACAGAGATAAGGTATCATCAGTATTTCAAGATCTGAGGAAAGCAATGCCATACTTGTATTGATTTTCAGGGAATTTCATAGCACTTCTCCCACCAGCTCAGTTTAGACGCTTTCATTTTATGTTACCGTGTGTGATATTTATCACAGGAACTTCTGACAACATATTGCCAATGAAACATGGACCCCACAAGACCATGAGGCTGATGAAGTTAACAAGATCATTCAAATAAGATCTTAAAAAACAAGTAGAAATTTCTTAATGCATAAGGGAAGCATTTATCTGGTCAAATTTAAAGGCAGACAGGTATATTGAGATTAATCTTCTAACAGGGTAACTTTACGGAGATCCAGTCTTCCTCTTAAACCCATATGTGCAACTTTTTATAACTCAAAATGCTTATTTTAACACTTAGATTTTCCTAATGGAAAAGTATTACTAGCTGAAAAATAAACTTACCTCTTAAAACCTTGTTTTGTCCTAATCCTTCAAAAATACTCAATGTGTCTGCATATTGTTGTGTTTCAAAAGAAGTGAAGTTCAGTTTAATGGACAACCCTTGAGGCACTCTAAGGCAACAAGAGAAAAATAAACTCAAAACTGAAAATCTATTCTTCGACTGTAGTAAAGTCATTGATGTCATTGACAGCTTGAATGATATTAAGTTCAGAAGCAACATGAAATTATATTAATCAAGGTTATTAATCAAGATGACGTATTTGTCTAACTTTTAGACAATTTTTGTAAAATTGCCAAAGGAATTTGCCACAAACCTTTTCTAACCATGCACATACACCTTTACTCACTGGAGT
Source organism: Oreocharis arfaki (assembly GCA_013398015.1). NCBI lineage: Eukaryota > Metazoa > Chordata > Aves > Passeriformes > Paramythiidae > Oreocharis > Oreocharis arfaki. The sequence continues at coordinate 256,634 of VZRR01010248.1, read as the reverse complement.
TAAGTATATTCTAGAAACTGAATGCTCTGAACTCTAGAATGTGATAATCAGTTCCACAAGGGCTTTTTTGGATGGTTTGGTTAGGTTTTTTTATCCTTTGCATCTCATCGAATTACAATCACTTTTTCATACATGTTACTCTTAGGTGTCATCTCATTGCTCAGGTAGACTTCCCAAGGCCAGAGGAATAGTATCAAGCTATCAGTATGAGTAGCAAGATATGAAAATCTCTCTCCTGAAAGTCCAAAATACTGTATCTTGTGACAAAAACAGGATCTGAATGCAGATTTGATGATCTCAAGCCCACTCTTTGGGAAATTGTTGTAAATCCAAACCACCACACAGAAAGTTTAATAACAAAAGTCACTTGAAGTAAAACATAAAAAGTTCTTGGTTTCATTTTGCTAGTTATGCTCTTTGAGTAACTTATATTTAATCTGTTCTCTCATTTCCTTTCCCCATGACATATACAATAGTCCAAATTCTAAACCACTATTGTCACTATCAGCTTAGCTACCACTATTTGCTTTTTTTTGGAATTGTGAGACTCAATGAAAATAGGCTTTCAACAGCAATCTGCTGGTGCTTATCAGTAATGATTAGTAGAGAAGTGTGAAGTAAATAATTAAATACATTTGCCTTTTAAATTTTTTGTTGTTGTTTTATATTTCTCCAGAGGGAAGAAATAGCATTGGTTAGAAAAGAGTAGAACATATAGTTGAAAGGTTCAGGAAGCTAAACTTTCAGGGAAATATTGAACATACTGCTCTTTTAAAAGGAGAGGAGAGTGGATCTTCATTTGGAGTTAAATAGGGTGAAAACGTAAAAGCTCTTCCTAAAGGCAATTGGGAAATATTTCTACACAAAGGCAGGCACAAGAAAAATCCAATCTTGGATGTATTATAGGCTGCCTTTTAACACATTTTTATAGAGATAATAAAAAGCATGGGTAACTGGAAACCCCAAAAGGTTCCCTTACAGAAATTACTCTATTTGAAAGAAAGACAAAATTTGAGAGCCGCTCAGAATTTTTTAGGCCTTTACTCTCAGCATTGCCAGATTTTCTTAAAGCAGGTTAGTGGAAAATGAATTCAGATGCTTCTTTTTGTCATTGTTCAGTCTGTAATTACACATATCTGCAGAACTTCTACCATATTACTTGCAATTGCTCCTGATTCTTTCCAAAATGAAGCTTTTATTATCCTGGTATAGGTATCTACCTAATACAATGGTTCTTGCAGCTATAGCAGAGCTTGGAGCAATATTAACAGTTGAGAAGGAAGGAGGACCCTTGGGCCATGTTTATTCACTGTGCTCAAATTCTGCAACACTGTGAAGTGAGGAACAAGGCAAACATATTCTGAAAGACAAAATCTTGTTCTTTTCCTGGGACACAGCTGTATTTTAAAGCCATGTGTTGCCAGTAATTATTGGTGAACAGTACTGCTGAAGATGAGAAGGAAGAAATGTACTAAACAGAAGGAAAACCAGGACTTCAAGGAGAAAATGAAAGTTCTGAACAAAATCAAAGCCTAGCACTTTCAAAGGAGCCTTTGGAATGAGAAGTCCAAAAGTTTTCCAATTTTAAAGGCAATTCCTTAATCTCCTTTGAAACTCTTCCACCAAATTAATTTTTCTCAGAATGAAAGAACAGCCATTATTACAAAACCATAATAAGAATTACTGCCTTTCAAAGCAGTAACTTCTGAATTGGCAGTCATAAGAGTGATTTTTAGGACTAACTTGTGATCATCCAGTTTTTTTTTTTAAAGATGTATATTTTAGGATGAGATTTATCATATAATGTGGCTATCTTTTTTCTCCCTGGCCTATGAAGCTGACCTAGAGAGTCAAAATCAAATAGCTTTTCCTGTCTGTAGGTATATATCCTTGCTAAAAAAATTCCACTTCTTTTGCCAAAGGATTAAAAGGCATTTGGTGCTATCATATCAAATGCTACCTATGCAATTCTGAAACATATTCCTAAATTACATAAGAACATGGGTACTCTCACCTCCGAGATGAAACCTGTACCCCTAAATGACAAGGGAATTCTTGAAAATTCCTTGTTAGTAACAGTTACATCATACAAAACTGAAGACTACTATTTAATGTAATACTTTGGAAAAAAAATCTTGCAATTATTTTGAGCTATGTGATTTATTTTGAGCTTACACTTATATTCCTCTGGATGTATATCACACACAAGATTTCTAAAAATCCTACCTAAGAACTTTTGTAAGTGGAAAAAACATTGATATAATTATAGAGCTTATGCATGAAGGTTTAAAAGGAAAAGTTACACAAATACAAAGCAGAAAATGGTATTACATATTTTCTATGCTGGAGTATTTGGGAGTAAAAGCAAATGGCAGAAGACTATTGTGCAGCAACCAAGATCACCTCAAAGTCAAAAAAATGTTAGGTACAAAATTATTGGGAAATGGCTTACACTATTATCCATTGGCAAACAACGTTTGCATTATATGGCTTTGGATAATTCATAGAGTGAAAAAACCCAGAGGAGCCAGTCAACATGAATTTTCCATCACAAACCGTAGCTGTAAAGACATAATGAAGAACATTTGTCAGAATGACATTTGAAAAACAGAGTCAGAGCCAAAATGAGGGTGACCCTGGATATTGGTTTGCATGGATTACCTTGGAAATGCTTTGTAAGCAATAATAGGAAGACAAATACACTATCAACCTATTCCTATTTCTAATTCTTATCACTATTTCATCTCAAAGTACTATATGAGAAGAAAACCAGTACAGAAAATTCACTTTTAAATTAGATATAATCCAACTAATCCAAACTAGTCTAAACCAATCCAAATAATTAAAATCCAACAACTGGATTTATCTAATCCAATTATTTCTTTCATTTTGTTCTATACTTTTATAAGGAAACAGGATCTTGCCTTACCAGTTCTTATCTACAGCTACGTTAAATCAGAAAACTGTGTTTGTACTACCAGAGACAATTTGATATCATGTGAATAAAAGCAAAAAGGGATATGGTTGACTCTTGTTATCTCTACTTTTACGAGCTTCCTAGTTCCTCGCCTTATATATTTCTGAGTACTCGAAGAGATAAGTGGATCTCCCAAGTTTCCTGCCAGCTATCGAATTCATTCAGCTGAAGTAAATATCATCCATCATCATCTATTTTTTCAAAGCGTTTTTATTAGTTTTGTTTCCTTGGTGTTGCTATTCCATTCTATGAAAGTTCTTCACTTTAAAAACCAGTTACTTAGGGGAAAAGAAAAATGTGTTTTTAAGCCTCAACAAGACTGGAAATGATAATTCACGTAGAGTTATTTTATTTCAGCAGACACTGAAGAACTGCTGAAGCTTTTGCTTCATCTCTTGAACATTACATTAAGAATCTGTCTAATGATGTTTTTTCTTCAGTTTTTCAAAAAGTATCATAGACTTTCACATAAGTATAAAATCAGTAACACACATGATTATCAGGAGAGGTAAGGACAAGTTCATCGATTTGAGGCAGATGATCAGAAATTAGATAAAGCTTTTCATTAATTTCAGAAATGAAATCATACCTATAATGGCTGTACCAATCACAAATAACCAATCATATTGAAAATTAAATGGGAATTTTATTGAGCACAGTCCCCCTCTGGGAAATGATATATAAAAGAGTAAGTTGGCGCTCCTTGTGTGTTCGTTTCATAAGTGTAAAATTCTTTCTGCCTACCACTGCAGCAAACACAAAAATTAAGCTTTGTTTCAGTCAGCCACACACCGTTAAGAAAAGCTATGCAGAATGAACTTTGCCAACATGCCTAATGCATGAGCTGAAGCAGAAACATATTCCCTTTTGCAATCTTTGAGAGGAAAACAGAACACATAAGATTTTAAATACATAGAGAAAAAAGGTCCATGAATGATTGTTATTATTCTATATTAGCATTAGAGCTGGGTATTGGTATAGAAGTACTTTTTCTCACCACTTTAATTCATGTATTTCCCATACTTACCAATGAGAAGAAGTAAAATCAGTGTGAGAAGAAGGAAGGCGCCCAGCTTGTCATCAATAAAGATTACAAAAAAGTGGTACTGTTTACAAGTAAGATGTAATCTGATCTAAAAGGAATCTTATAGTATGGACAATAATAAAAAAGATAAGCATACTATTCTAATAAAATCAATTACAAGCATTGGCTCATTCATTCCTGTTAGAATCCCAGAATGGGTCAGGCTGGAATGGACCACAGTGGGTCATCTGGTCTCACCTCCCTGCTCAGGCAGGGTCATCCCAGAGCACATGGCACAGGATTGTGTCCAGATGGTTCTGGAACATCTCCAGCAAGGGAGACTCCACATCCTATCTGGGTGATCTGTTCCAGTGCTCGGTCATTGCACAGGAAAGAAGCTCTTCCTCATGTTCAGGTGGAACTTCCTGGGAATCAGTTTCTGCTCTTGGTCTCCTGTCCCATTGCTGGGCACCACTGAGCAGAGCCTGGTCCATGCTCTGACCCCTCCCTGCAGACACTGACAAACATGGATGAGGTCCCCTCTCACTCATCTCTTCTCGAGGCTGAACAGCCCCAGCTCCCTCAGCCTTTCCTCATAAGGAAGATGCTCCAGTCCCCTACTATTATGATTGTTCTTATCTTCTTATTGTTTCCTTTTATTTGTTCCTTATCTCTTAAGAGACAGTGAGTAAATTGAAACAGGACAGAAAGACTCTGGAAAAGGTCCTCAGGCAAGTCATCCACAACCTAGCAATAGTCAGTGCTGAGTGCATCAGGAATGGGCAGGAAGAGAGCAGGGACTGGGCCTATTTCCCTAGAGAACCTCCCAGTGCTCCCTCCTTGCAGGGAGAAGGCAGCTGCAGCCAAAGACGGGCAGGGGCATGGAAGTCATTACATTTCTGCCTCTTCCTGGAGCCCAAAGAAAAGCTGGAGTTGTTCTCCTAAGGAGACAGGAGACATCCTTTGCAGGAACCACTTCCACTGCTTCCCCAACATGCCTCTTGCTGTCCATTTCTATTTACTAATGTTCCATATGTGGGGCATTGTGAGGGCTTCATCCTGTTAGCCTTGAATTTGAGGGAGAATCTCCCCAAACTGGTCAAATCAAGCCCACATATTTCACTTGATAGGACCTTTCTCTGCCAAGGGCAGTTCATTACTTTCTGATTAATCTCTCTCAGTGCTGTAGAGGTGCTGTGAGGTGGTTAATCACAAAATGTTAGTCTAGACATATAATAACTACAAAGAGTCTGCAGAAACCCCTCCTGGGATCAGCCTCCAGTCTCCCTTTCTGTACCCCTACGTGCTACATGGCTGCTTTACAGCAATGCCAGCCATTATTAGTTGCTGCTGTTCAGACTTCACATTTCTCTAGAGACCCTTTCACTGAAATTGCTAGCTGTACTTTTGTGAAGCCTTTTGTTACTGCACTGCATTGCAGAGCCAGAAAGAAACCTTTCAAGATAATTTCAATCAATAAAACAAAACAAAGAAAAAGGTGTTCAATTGCCTGAATCTCTTCTGGGAATCTGAGATTTTACTGAATTCTCTCTAATGCAGGAAGGAGATTACTAAAATTCACTTTTTAATCCTATATTTTTAAACCATTGACATATTATGAAATCAGAAATACTAGAGGGAATAACAATCAAGACGAAAAACAAACCAAGTTTTCTAAAGGACTTGCATACTCTCGTATGCAAGAGCACTTGTAGCATGAATTAAGAATTGGTCATAAATCTCATTGTGAAACTCTGAAGAACTTATGATAATCTATACAATTTTAGCTTTCATATGACCATACGAGGCTTCTCTAGGAATGGGACAAAAGTGAAAAATTAAGGAGATGGAAAAATTGACAGGTATCCCAAATGGGCATCCAGCTTCTTATCCCTTGTTCCACTTGTTTTCTAAAATCTGCCGAGAAACTTAAATACATAAAATTAGAGAAGCTCTGAGGTTTTGGATAGAAAAGACTGAAAATTTAACATAAAAGACATGCATCAACAATTTGTCCTCCAGCCAGAACTGTACTTCTGTAAGGTTATGAGCCAAAACTGCTGCACTAATGGTAACTGACCAAACTGCTTGGAAATACCAAGCAGCAGTGAAGATGAACAGGGGCCACGTGCCTAAGAGTTTATGCCTCAGCTGAAAAACTCTACTCGAGCACATTTCATAACTAACCACTATGTAGCCTCCAAGGCAGAGCTGAGTCATGTCTACACAACTTTGACTTCAAGTATTTGATCTTATATTTGTTTGTATCTACCAATATATAATATAAATTAAATTTTGTCATGTATAACATGTATTACTGTAATATCATCAATAAAATGTGGATGAAACTTTTAAATTCAGACCTAGTCGGGACAGTGGCCTGCTGGAGCAAGTCCAGAGGAGGCCACCAAGTTGATCAGAGCAATGGACCTCTTCTGCTTTGAGGAAAGGCTGAGAGAACTGAGATTATTCAACATGGAGAAAAAGAAGGCTTTTGGGTGACCTAACTATGTTCTTTCTCTGAAGGGACCCTACAAGAGAGATGGAGAGAGACTATTTACAAGGGCCTGGAGTGACAGGACAAGTGGGAATGGATTCAAACTGACAGAGTAGGTTTAGATCAGATACTAGGAAAAACTTCTGCAACAGGGTGCTCAGAGGCTGTATGGATGTCCCATTCCTGGAAGTTTTCAAGGCCAAGCTGGATGGGGCTCTGAGCAACCTGGGAAGGTGTCCCTGCCATTGGCAGATGATCTTTAAGGCCCCTTCCAACCCAGGCCACTCTGTGATTCTATGATAGGAAGTAAAAAGAATTAATTTTATGAAGTGCATAATACTACTTTATGAATATAAGTATCTACAGTTTTCTTATTTAGCAATACGTAAAAATATATATACACACACACACACACATATATATAAATAAATATATAAACAAATACCCACAATAAGATCCCTGTCTCAAAAAAAAAAAAAAAAAAAAAAAAAAGTATGATGGTAGAAAAGATTGACTGAATAACTTTTTGGGGTCACGTTACCTAAGGCTTTCTGTGGAACTAAGGTCTAGCTGAGCGTTAGGACCTTCTGATTTCCTCAGCTGTAGAAGGACCAACTGAGAGCCAATAATTATGATGATCTAGCTAGATGCAGCTGTTATGATACATAGACATTTTGATATGTTTCAGCAGCTATACTACTGAAGTATTTTGATGGATATTTTGCCCAAAATGTTCAGTAAAGTCTCCCTTCTGAGCTGACTGTTCTCAGAAAAAAAGTGCAGGTAATGGGTAGAGAATCTGCAATTCTCTTTTCTTTTTTTCTGAAGAAAATTACTCTTAAGACAGGGAGGTTCAGCCTGTCACAAAGCTTCAGGATCAAGCTTTCAGATTCTTTAAAAACATAATTGGTCTTTTACTTGCTTGTTTGTTTCTAGAGCCCAGAATTTCACATGTTTCTGAAAGCTCAAAGCAGACTGCCCCCACTGTTTTCCTCTTCTCACAGCAGAATGGAAAGAAGCTTTCCAGATTTCTAGCACCAAGTTCTACATTTTAAAAAAACAAACAAGCAAACAAAACACTCAGGGAGTTAATTGCTCCCACTTCTAAAACATTTGTAATGTTCTCTTTGTGAGACAGCTTGATAGACTTTTAACTGGGAGCTGAGGCTGTGGAGAGCAATGTAGGCAGCATTAACCCTCTTGCCTCCACAGCAAAATGCTGCACAGCAGTTTGGTAAGGAGCACTGCAGTCACAAAATCACAGAATGAACCAAGTTGGAAAAGACCTTTGAGATCAAGTCCAACCTATGATATAACCTAACACCTGCCCATCAACTAAACCATGGCACTGAGTGCCAAGTCCAGTCTTTTTTTAAACATGTCCAGAGACGGTGACTCCACCACCCCCCTGGGCAGACGATTCCAATGCGCAATCACTTTTTCATTGAAGAATTTTTTTCTGATGTCTGACCTAAACTCCTTGACAAACTCCTTGGTACAAAAGGTTTTTTGGGGAAACCAGAGGAAGGGAGTCAGAGGGAATCAGAGAATAGAATCACTTGGGTTAGAAAAGACCTCCAAGGTCACTGAATGCAACTTTTGCCAGACCACCACCTTATCAACCAGACCACATCCAGTTGTTTCTTGAACACCTCCAGGGATTGTGACTCCACCACCTCCCTGGGCAGCCTATTCCAATGCTGGACAAGCATTTCTGTGAAGAAATTCTTCCTGATGTCCAATCTGAGTCTCCCCTGGCACAGCCTGAGGTCATTTCCTCTTGTCCTGTTGCTGGTTGCCTGGGAGAAGAGCCTGACCCCACCTGGCTCCACCCCCCTGTCAGGGAGTTGTAGAGATTGATAAGATTCCCCTTGAGCCTCCTTTTCTCCAGGCTGAGCCCCCCCAGCTCCCTCAGCCTCTCCTCACATGGCTTGTTCCCCAACTTCACTGCCCTTCTCAGGACCCTCTCCAGCCACTCAATGTCCTTCCTGAAGTGAGGGGCTCAGAAACGGACACAGTACTCGAAGATAAGACAAAGGCAAACAAATTGACTGTCACTGCAGGTTAAAAACTCTTTATGTTAAACACCAATGGGGTTTCAGGTCTGTAGTTTCACAGAATGAAAGAAGGGCTGAGATTGAATGGGACCTGTGGAGGTCATCTGGTCTGAACATTGTTTGATGTCACTGATGCACAGCTTCATATTAAATTTCCATACTATTTTGCAATTTATATAGTATTTATACTATTAATATTTCTATAGTGAGCGACAAATTCTATAATTTTATATTTAAATAGGCAGATTCTAATATATCATTATTTATTAAGTATACTCTTCATTAGTGAGAATTTTAAAGAAAATTGTTTCCTCTTGCAAGAAAAAGATTATAAAAATCGCTCTTGTCATTATTTTTAGTAGAATTGGACTTCACTGTGCAGTTTATTGCCCATAAGCTATTTACAAACTACTGACAGTTTACAGCACATTTAAAAAGACTGATTTACAGGGGTTTACATTCTTACCACATCTCTTTTCAGATTCATCTGAACCATCTGGGCAGTTCAAGACTCCATCACAAAAGAAATCTTCATTAATGCAGGTTACACCATCAGCACAGAGTTCAGCAGGTGGCAAACACTCAGCTGAAATAATAAAGATGAGAGCAATAACAGCACAGCAGTAATGCAGACTCACTACAAAGGAAAATTGACTTACCTCAGGTTGCTTTACCACAAATCAAATCAACTACTCTATTGTGTTTTACAAAACTGCATTTTTAGAAGCCTGGAATGAAATACCACATACTAAAAAGATAAATTTGGCAGAGAATGGAGAAAGTTCTCAGAAGTGAAATATTTTTTGAAACTAAGCTTGAAGTAGGGCTGGAAGAAAATATCTATTAATTCCTTTTTTTCCCTTCACACAAATAAACTACTTTATGCAACATAATAGACGACAGTTTCCAATTTCTTATGTTCGAATAATGTGAGAAAACTGTACTTTGGTTTAAATAACAGAGAAAAATCTCTGGGTTTAGGTAAATACAATTCAATTTAATTTCTTCAACTTTAACACATCACATTGTTGGACCTCATCATGCCAATGAATTAGATTTTTTAACCAGAATATCTTAAAAAACAAGAGCCTTTAAGACTAGATTCTGAAACACCAGAATTATCAGAAACCGTATTCTATATAAATTAAATGTATAAGTTAAGAGCAAATTTCTACAAGAAGAACACATGGGCAGATCCTTGAATTTGTATCTTACTAGATCTTACTAATAGTCTTTTCCTAGAGCATAACTGTTCATCTACTGCAAACAAACTTTTAGTCTTTAGAGGGTTTTGGTCTTAGACATCAGCAGAATTCAAGTAGGTCCTATTAAAGTGAACAGAAACATGCAGCTAAAATAAGCTTTGGATAGCTACTAATTTCAAAATTCTTAACATTGCATTAAATTCTAAAGAACTATTCACAGAGTTCCTCATCTCTACTTCAATAAATTCTTACAGGAATAGGTCAAAATCTCTGATGCCAGACGGAAAAATAGTAATCTGTAAAATTTCATCTTTTTCATTTTTTTTTTCATAGAGCTGTTAGTTCTTTAATCAGATCAAATATGATATTGCATGGTGTGTCCCAGCCTGACATTGGTATGGATGTATAGTAGCATTTCAAAGTTTTTTACAAAACACTCTCAGTGTTGGCAATGCAAATGTTACAAAGCCAAAAGATTTGCCATTTTGCATCCAGCTGGAAATTAAAATGAACCAAACATACTCCAGTCAAGCATTGGAGGTCACACAGTGCCAGTGAATGAATTTCCACAGATGAGCAGAGACAAAACTGTGCATTCTAGACCCAGAGCAAAACTTCCAACCAATAACCCAACAAAAGGTTTTGCAGAAGCCCAATAGCCAAGGAAACGTTTACATATGTCATGATCAATTGTGGGTTTATTCAACTCAGAAAACTAAACAGCACTGCCACCTCCTGGATTGAAAGAAATCAACTTTTCCTACTAAAACGTTCTGACTTCTCTTCTAAATGGCAAATTGCCCTAAATTGCGCTGTTAGTCCTATATTCAATTAAACAAGTGTAGTAAACACAAAAGACTTGAAAACTTTAGACTCCTTGTAGATGTCACATATATTTCACCACGTAAGATGGCAGGAAGATGGCAGGAATGGAAGATGAGGACTGAATGCTGTGAGGAGAGGCTGTACATGAGCAGTGCAATTCTGCAATCACAGATTGTTCCGTGTAACCTCGCTGTTCCTTCACACACACAGTTACTTACCCACAGTTGTTGAGGACTTGCTTGTGGTGAGTAGTCCTGAACCTGGACAAACACAGCCCAAGGTTAGAACTCTACTTCTCGCTCTCTGGGAGCACCTCTGTAGTTGTTTGGACAGAATTAAGCTGCAGTTAATCTGCTTTTCTGTCTGCAGTACTTGCTCCCCACACTCCAGGTAATGGTATGGTAATGCCAGCTTGAGTGGCTTGGTCCTGAAGCTCAAGTGTCACAATAAACATAAGAAAAAATTATGTGAAACCCAAGTGTTTCCATAACTTAAAAATACTTCTGTTCTCCTTCCACCTTCCCCTCAACTAAAATAAGAGCAATGCTTTCTTGTCTTCCCCTGTAAACGTTCTGACCTGAAGTTGGTGTCAGGGAACTTGCAATGAAACTCGTGGGACCTGTTGAAACAAGACGTGTTATGACAAATTTAACATTAGTACTAAAAGATAAATGTACATTTTCTGACAAATACCACTGCTCTACAAATCACTTAGGAGCCTCAAACCTATCTAGTATTCGTCTATTTACATACAGGTGTATATATATATTCCTCTGTCTGTACATATTTACACATGAACAAATGCCTAGGTAAATAAGCAGATTTGTATTAGTGATAGTAGACTGCAAAACATTCTGGAAAAATGGAATGTGTATTTGTGATTGTTCCAACAGAAGTTCCACTTCATTGAGGATGCACCTGGTGTTTCCAGCTCCCAAACTATCTTTTTACTTTTCGTCTTTGAATCTGCATTAGCATCCCTGTTTACTATTTTTACTTTCTAAATTAAGACTCAAATACGTGAGTAGGATGATGATGTCTTCAGCTGAAAACAATCCCCATGTCACTACAGGTACTGGATCCTATACCTCAGTTTATAAGATGAAGGGTGAGAAGGAATAAAGTGGGAGATGCAGTAAGGCTTTCTCTGTAGTTTGTCATCCATCAGTTTTGTGGGCAGAAGTTGCCGACCACTGGCCATCAGCAGCTTACTTTTGTTAAATGTTCCTGCTCTCCCAGACCTAGTAGTGCACAAACTTGCAGGAGGATTTCCTACCAATTTTTGATCAAAAAATGCTAATTTAGCAAATCCTATTAAGCAAAATTAGGCCATTCTGGTTATGGTGCATTCTATGTCAGCAAATTTAAGGACACAGTTCCTTTGGCAGAGAGGAGAGCAGGGAATGGGCGGACTGTTCTCACAGCTACTGCAGAGAAAGAAGCTTAATTCATGCCTTCACAGGTTTTCAAAGAGTTATACATATATGTATATCTACCAACATATCTGCCTACACATTTACTATAGGATAAGCAATTTAGAAGGAATTAAATGTTCCAAGGCCTAAATCACAGACGCGTGCATGAGCAAACAGTTCCAACAAAACAGTTATCAGAGAGCTACATCTTGAAGACTGTTCAAAAATCGTGGTTGCTACAGATGTTCCAAAAAGCGCATGCACAAGTTGACATCAAAATCCCTAAAGGAAAGCACAGGACAGTGACAGAGGCAGCAGTGATATAAGCATAATTACTACAGAATCTCACTAAAGTAACAATGTTGAGATGGTAAAGGATGTTTTTAGGGTCAGCAGATCCATAACCCTGCATCCAGCAGATGTAAATGGACTATGCATGGTAAAACTTGGGTATATTGTGACATTTGGACTGAAACAGAAAGAATGAGGAAGCAGACAATATTAACAAACACACAAAAACGACCTCAAGCAGACCCAAGGGCAAGGGAGAAGAAATTTTCACCAGGAATATTGTTGCCATTCTAACCTGGGATGCTGACAATCCCCAGCTCCCTTCCCCTTTCCTCTGGAACTTCCCCCTCAACTCCAAATTTTTGCTTAAGGATGATTAACAACATTGAACTTAGGACTCAGGGGAGCATTAAGATAGCATACCAGAGGAAAGGACAGATAGGAGAAAAAATTGTACGTTAGCAGTTTAAACTGTATCTTTGGGAACAGACTACAGTACTTGCACACTTTGGACTATACACATCAGTAGGCCTGCAACCAGACTAGTAATAACTCTTTCATTACTATGGCTGTAATTAGAATATCAATAAATATTTATCTCCTTTATAGGGGCAGTTGTTTAGCTTCAGGTTTGGTACCCTGCCCAGGAGAGTGTAGGTGATAACTTGTGTGCAGTTTGTATGTGACTATCTGCACCTACTGCTACAAAGCACTTACTGTATTGTTTATCTGTCGGGCTGACTTTTGGCAGATTTGTGAGACCAAGCAGTTTTGTCTGCTTCGTATCTTATCATCATAAAACTCCCAGGGATAGTGGAAGGAAAGTCTGTCTGTCAACATTGCTCAGTAAATCAGTAACCACAACATGACAGTAGGACTCCTCAGTGTAATCTACCTCCTTAAATCTGCAAAAACTTCAGCTTGCAGCTCAGCTGGTTAATGGAGACTCAGCTTTCAGTTTGATGCCCTGATAAGCTCTTACAGCTTTTTTACAGACTTCAAATCACTCACTGCTTTCTCAAATAGTCAGAAATGGTGAAAGCAGCTAATTATCTGTAAATGGACCCTGGCAGTCAAGCCCAAGCTGCAGCCAGGGCAGCTTTATTGAGCTATAAGAGTTGAAATGGCAAGTCTTATTTTTCTTCATCTTGTATTGGTAACAAAAATTAGTGCCTGTTTGGTGAAAGATACTGACCTGATGAGGTTAAAGGCACCACTGTAGTAGGATTTTCAGCAGCTACTGGAAGAAAGCAAGTTCATTATAAACGTCTTTTATAGCACAGTGTCTAGTTTTAGATGACAGAAATAAAGATTAAAGAGAAATCAGCTGTGAATATTTCTCATGGAATCACTCTCAGTGTCCTGCTTCCCTCCTTTTGCCTATCTCACCCTACTCCCAATCTTTTCTCATACTCCATGATCTTCCCAAGGAGGTAAAGTCCTAAAAGTGAATTGAGGTCACGAGGTTTCATAGTCACTGCAATTCCTTTCAAGCCGCAATCCATATTCATTGAATTGCATATAGAATGTCTTCACCTGGGAAATCTCTCTTGAGGCTTTTTATTCTATAGAGATTTTCAGAGCACCTGTGTCTTATAGAACAGTATTTAGAAGAGATGAATGAGTTAAAATTAACTTCGGATAGTTTACAAGAAAAAAGTTACTTTCAATCACTGTGAAAACTGATTTTAAGCAAGTCACACCTGTGTGACACCTCTCTCCCACTCTGAAATAGGAATGTCTCTGGCAGAACCTATTGATATACACAATGAAAAAGTGCCACGTGTTATTGTGATTGTAAATTAGTTACAATTATTTTATTGAAGCACTCCTGGTGGAATGGACAGGTGATACCTCATGTGAAAAGAGGCATTTTAATGATCCACAGCAGTAAAAGTTTGACTACTTCGAAGTTTGTAAATGGATATAGAACCTTTTAAGAAGCTCCTCATTATTTTTTTGCTGGCATTTTAGAAGTATAATGAGCAATCTATTTCCACAGTCTTGTGCAGTAATTTGGAATAAACAAGTAGTAAAGATAATTAAATATGCTAAGACTCTGAATTTAGCCTTTGAATACTTGAAGTACTTAGCAATAAATGCACCTTTTTATATAGAGTAAGTGACATGACACACCAGATTCCCACTCCTCAGTTTCCACTTAATAGTAACTCCAGCAGGTCTTCAAACGTCAGCTAATCAACTTCTACTTCAAAGAATTCAGATTGTTTTTTAACCTCATCCTCAGTGAAGGGCTGTTTTGAAGCCTTATTCAGGCAAAAAAAAAAGGATGCCCATTGATCGTGAAGGGCTTCCATTAAGGCTTTGATAAATTTTCTACTACTTACATAAAATAACTATATCTGTATATCTGCAGAATTTAAAGCTACCTAGTCCTTAAAACCCTATTCATTTTTCCACCCACTTACATTTACCTAAGCTTTACAGGAATATGGAGCCAGTTCCCTGGGTGCACTTCTCCAAAAGCAGTTTGTTTTTCTTCCTGACATATTTTCAATAAATGAATTTACTTTATTTTCTGTGAGTCTGAGCCCTTTCCCTATTCTTTAGTAGAACAAAATTATAACTGTATTTACTTATGAAACAACACAGTTGGGGCTTTAATTAGAGGGCTAAAAAAATTGCAAATATTTTGTTTCGTAAAAGAGGTGAAATTGAGTGGTTTTCATAAGGAAATCACTACCTTGCTCTTTACTCCCTCCTTAGTGAATGTACACAGTGCTGGCTCATACTTTCTAGTAGAAAAGGTTGTAAATTGTTCTCTTAGCTGCTACTGAAAGTTCTGTAATGGGGGAGGAGGGAGCTCAAGAGAAAAAGTAACAATCCGATTGTTGTTTGGGAGCCAAAGCTTTCATTCCAGGTACCTGTAGCTCTTAAGGATTTGTAGAATCAGAAGAAAACCCAAAAACCAAACCCCAAACAAAAAAAACTTACTAACATTACCTGTGATTTGTATGCTGTTCACATCAATTTTCAAAGTCTCAGTAGGCTTAGAGTTATTTGCAGTGATGCCCAAAACCAGCTCATTTTTTACTTTCTCAACCGTTACCCTCTGGGTAAAATAAAGGGTGAAGATCGCAACCACACTAGCAATACAAAACAGAGAAGTTAATTAGTTATTCAAGCTGATGAAATAAATCTACTATATGACATCATCTAGACAGTATTTCATTCTAACATTGGTTCCATTTGCAAAGGCAGATTGTTTTTTAGGTATTGGCTGGCAAAGTCGACACATAAAGAAGAACCTCTTAATTATCAGGTCGGTTTGAACCCTGGAGAAACTTTGTTTTTTCTTTATCTACCCTTGTGCTGTCGGAAAAAAACAAAACAACATTCATTTCAATTGCTGCAATGGAGCTGAACTTGAGGAAAACTAAAGAAGTAGCTTTGCTGTTGTTCAACAGGTGGATTAATTCTAGCCCTAAAATATTGAAGGTGAACCTTGAAGTATTATGAAAATTGTATAATACCTTCATGTGACAAAATATAATACAAAGTGGCCACTTCTATAAAGCAAATACCATCTGTGGATTCTGCATTTTTGCAGATCTGCTGTGTGATTGCCTGGATTCTTACAAGGAAACAGTGATGGCTGAAAACAGAGCTGTTTAGAAATTGTGGTTAAAATGCATTTAACTTCTATGGGGTCTGAATTTTATCCAGAGTGTTTTCTCTTTGTTCTCTCCAATCCTTTCTAGACACTATTATGAAGTTTTGTATTTGTGGCTAGAGTAAGGTAATGTTGAAGTATGAGACTTGACAAACATAGAGGTTTTCTCCTTTTACTTAAATTTAGGTGTAAACTTTTTTATCCTTAAACTACCCATTTGCAACTGACTCAGTAGTGCTCTTTGTAAGGAGTGATTAACCCCGTCGTTTTGCTGAGCACAGTTTGTAGTGTGCAACATGTAGAAAAAACTCCTTCTTGCATATTTCTGATAACCTCTAGGCCATGCTGAGCAAACAAAAGCTTTTATTGCGGTACTTGTGACTCAGCAGCAGCGTTTCAAGGGTGAAGTACCAAGCGGATTGCCTGAAGGGGTAAACACTTTTTAAGTGAAAAGAAAGTAGTGTCTGAGACAAAGTTATTCAAAGCAGAAGTGAAGACAGACCCTTACTGATGTATCAAAAGCCAGATTCAACAGTCACAAACATCAGATTTTCTGTGATTTCTCTGATTGCTGTGTCAAGATACAGGAGTGGAAAGAGTTTTGCCCAACACAGTTATTTACAATGCAGATATCTAGATTCCCACCGCGGTTGATAAAAAGAAATAAGCTGTTCTTTGGCATAATTGGTCTCATCCTAAAAAAAAGGCATCTAAAATGACCAGGCAAGAAAACTAAAAACCCAGCACTTACAAAGACAGTCTTGAGCAAACCGCTCAGAGATGTCTCCATCTTTGATGCCCAAATTTTGACGGGAATAGTCCCTTTCTTTGTGCAGAAACCAAATTTCCTGACTGGACCTACCTTCATAAGGACAACATTTTGGAAGTGGCCTACTCTTGCTGCTGTGTAGTCCATTCCCTTAACACTCTATAATCCTTCATAAAGCGATCATACTCCACTTTCTAGCTAATTAGAGTCATGTCTTCACTATTCCAATCAGAAGATTGCTCCAATTCAAATCTGCCTCCTTTTACTTACTGACATTCACGATCAGCTAATATCTCAATATCTTGTTTTGTTGTTTTTGTTTTTTTTTTTTCAAGGACAATCATTCAAATAAACTAATCTCCTCTACATATTTATCAGCTTTATGTATTTACATCGATATCACAAGTTCTCATGTACTTCGATTTTCTTGGCTCACTTACAAGACAGCCAATTATACCATACGTTTCTCAAGGTTCTTCATTCCTACTAGAGTCTTAATCTTTTGTCCTCTGTTTTCTTCTTGCCTATCAGAGTGGTCATCAGACTTTTCTTGATTTGAAAGTTGAGTTACTGGTAATGACACGAGATCTGACACCAGTTTAAGCAATTTTCAAGCAAACTCAGTACAAACCAATATCCTTTCCTTTCTAGATAGTTTCTTACCTTTCTCACTCTTTTCCATTTTTCTTTCTAAATTGACAGTCCCAGGGACTATCACTTGTTTTTAATCTAATCCTAAAGAAAGTTTTTACAGGAAAGATATGTCCTGAAGCTTCATCCTCTTTAGAGGGCCTTATCCAAATTCTAAAAATGTTTGGTTTGGTTTTGTTGGCTTTTTTTTTTTTTTTCAATCCATTCACTGTCCACAGAAGAACTGTCTAAATTAGTACCATCATTGTCTCTTGCCCATATTTTAAGTAAACTTTGTTATATGCAATTACCCGGTCTCTGATGTCAATCCGACATGGTCATCTTCAGATTCCCTGTAAAAAGGGAAAAAAAAACCCAACAAACCAACAATAAATAGAAAGAAAGGAAAAATCATAACCAACACTGCATGGTTCCCATTGGGATTATAATATTTTGGACAGGAGGGAAGCATGTCCTGGAACTGTTTTATAATGGGAGATAGTGTTACACATATTTTGCTGAACCAAGACCTTATTAAGAATAGTGAAGGTGGAATCAACACTACACACCTGGCTGTGTAACAGGGACATTTTTGTCAGCTGGCCTTCAGTAGGACACCCAAAACCCCAGCATACTGAAAATGAGGTCAAACAAGCATTACTAAATGAAGCAGATCTCAGTGTGCCAATTTTATGGAATCTTTAGGACACACAGGCTGCAGCTTTTCCTGGTGTCAAATGACAGCCTCACTTGCTGTGAGGAATGCCCTAAGGAATATGGATTAAGTGGATCCATATCCGTAGGGACACACGAGTGCCTGAGCCTCCAGGCATACGCCAGGAGGTCTCTAACCTGAAATTTCTTCTAGATGGCAAGGATCAGCAACCCTGCAAACTGCAAAAAAATAATTTAGCAGTTCTTTAAAATACAGAGTCTTGTGAGTGGGTCTTAGGGCTCAGCCTTACTGGTTTGGCCAAGGCATGGACATGCATCAGCTTGAGAAGGAAGTTTGCCCAAGGAAGCTCTTGGTGTCAAACTTAGCACAGTAGCACTTTGAAGATGGAAGATGTGAAAGGGATAATATTGGATGTTCCCAAGGACAACTTGAAAATCAAGGCAAGTATTTGTGAGAGAAATAGCTAAGTTAGGATTTTTGACATTTATTTTCAAAGTTAAATGAAGCTGTACCTACTTGAACTGGGAAATTTCACATCTCTCAAATTTGTATTTCAGATCACTTTCTTGAAAGATATTTTGTATCTATATGAAAAAGAGAAGTTTTGAACCAATACATTAATTAAAACCACACACATTCTCACACTACAATCATGGTTTTAGTACTAAATAACTTTTTCTAGACTACACAAGCAAGGTATTTCTTTGATGATGCGCTGATTTTCACAAATAAGGAATATATTGAGTTCCGACCAGGTTTAGGACCTGAAATATGTCTATTTTGGAAAGAAAAAGCCATCAACAGCAGTTAATGTTAGGGAATGAATGTACCTACAAATACTCTTGAATTAACCACAGGCTGATAAGTTCTTACCAATTTTCCAACATCAAAGGCAAGGACTTTGAAATCAGCTGATGAACTGTTTTGCAAAGCAGGAGTGAAAGACGCGCCAGAGACTATTTTAAATGTTCCCATATAGCCATGAGTATTCACATCTGCTTCAGCTAGATAATAAAAAATAAAGGTGTTTTAATTATATAGAAATAAATGAAAAATATTGCATTAGATTTTATTCCACACAGATCATCAATACAATAACTTCTAGATTTTTGTTTTGCTTTGCAGTCAGAGACGTTCTGCCTAGTGCTGAGTCTAAAGAAAAATATAGACTTTTTTGATGTTTACAACAGTTAGAACTGTAATTGTATGTTTATGAATACTACTTGCCCTTCGTTCTTAGTACTTTCAATTTTGTTTTACATGCTGTTTTCCAGAAACACTGTGAGTAGATAAAGGATTCAATATGGGCATACAAAGGATATGCTCAGTTATGTCTAACACAAGGGACAGAGATATATGGGAAGGTAAATAGTGAATTATGAGTTTTTCATATGTTCAGGATTAAAAATATTATGAATTATTGCCTCACATTTTCAGTATTCATGCTATGCCATTTTTTTTATGTGTAAGCTGGTTTTGATGACAGCACTGGAAACATCCGGTGTCAGAACAGTTAAACTATTTTTGACCTAACCTTTCTCACCAGTACATACATGAAATTCTGGGAGAATTTATAAAGAAATTAGATAACTAGTCATTGCTGCAAATTTAATCTTGATTTAATATGCTACAGGACATGAGGTATACATAAAGCAATTCATTATATATTAAAAACATATTTCTTCACAATGCAACACACCGGAAATTCTCAGAAAATACCTGAATTAAAGTTGATTGATAGGAAATGCCTTTTGCCTACCAATTGCAGTACCAGTGGTGTTTTAGGTTGTGTTTGAAGGCATTAACGTCAAAACAACTTATAAGACAAAAGCAGAGAGATGTCAGAGACTGAAATATTATGGCTCATTGCTTAAACACTGTTATGAAGGGGTTTTGCCCATTATGGTAAAACTGCATAAAGAAGCTGTGACCACAGAAGCCCACCCCTCCCTGAAGATGCCTGAGTGGAACTTTGGACTGTGAGCTAAATCACTTAAGCAAAACTGAGATAAGATAAAGGTGACACTATTTTTCAATCATCTCAGGTCTAGGAAAAAGCAAGCAAGGCTGAGGGAGAAGAATACATTCACTAGAAAGCCAAACCCAGCAGCTGTCCTGAAATTTATCCCTGGCTGGGTTTGGGATGGGTGGAGGCCATAGCCCTCAGGCTCATCTCCTGAGGGCAGGTTTGTACAGACTCTTCCACAACCAAGGCTAGGGGGAGGAGAGTTTTGGGTGTGTGATGTAACCTCTGGCAGAGGTTACAGAGGCAGTGAACACACATCCTCCCTTACACAAACTGGCTCAGCTGTGAGACCCCCAGCCCTGGGAAGGCCACATCCACAGGACATTCACATGAGAAGCAGCTGTGGGGGAGTCATAATCCATCAAAGGCTCCTAAAGTGCTCCCCAGATTCATTCCTGAGGCCTTGCACCAGAGCATTACATGTGATGCAAAGTGATGCAATGGATCCAGAGAGATTCATTCGACAGTGTCAAACTTGCCCCCCTCCTGAGGGAGGTACCTGGGCATTCCCACTTGCCCCAAATGTATATTAATCCATTGGATTCTACATTTTTCAGGAAACCCTCAGCACCAAGAAGAAGAAGAAAACCAACAGGATGCCATCAGGATCCATGGAGTTGTGATATTTTCTAGTTAATCTGCCTCCGCCTTACTCTTCCTGCCCCAACACTCTCTTATTTCTTCCTTTTCCTCTCTCTCTCTCGTTTACTGTTAAACAAAATCCGTACTAATGACGTTGTCATATGGTCTCATTTGCACCTGAATTTGGGCAGAGGCATTTCCAATAATTTTACTAACTGAATCATAACAGCACATAAGCAATAAATACTACAATGAACAGCTTATGACAAAAGGTACAGCATAGTGACACCAATTTAATATCAACAAGAAATAGAAGACAGCTTTGAGCTTCTTTGAAGGCCATTTGTCTTTAAAATAATTGCAAATCTGTTTAAAAACTATTTCTAAATATCAAAGGCCTTTTTAAATTGTATATCAACTATAATAAAAAAAGTTTTATAATTATATTTGTACATGGACAAAATCTTTCCTATTTATCTTCTAAAATCAAAGTCATGAAGTTAAAGCCTGTCTCTAGATTAAATAATATATCCTTTTATTTTACTAGAGTGCGACAGCATTCTGGTAAGAAGGTAAGAAAGGCAGTAGGTGGTGCAGTTTTCAAAATCTGGAAATAAAAACAATGGCAACTGAAGGAACAAACACGATATTCTGGTGAAATGGTTTTGGTCAGTTTGTTTTTTTTTTACATAAGTCTTACAGAAAGTGTAGTCTTCATGAGGTTCAGAATGAAATACTATGGAGTTTTGGTTAATGAAAGCAGCAAAATTATCAATACAGTGGAATATTTTTTCAGCTAAAAAAATCACTTTGAGACTCTCCAGTAGCTCCGCATCCTTCATGTGTTTTGGAGCCCTGAACTGGAGGCAGTCCTCCAGGTGTGGCCTTCTCAGCTAACTTATATCCACAAGATTTCTTAACCAAAATTTCAATTTCATTTGACAATCATGCAACATTGTTATTTTAATTTAGTTTGCTTTGAGTATCTGTAACTTCTTCCATCACATTCTGATCACTGGGTAAAGACTCAGAATGACTTTACCTGAGCTTTACATGGGGCTGGCAGCTGACTGTCTAGTGCAGGATCTCTCTCACACCAATAAAAGACTTTAAAATATTTTTTAAATAAAAAAAATAATAGATTCCAAGAGATGAGCCCCACAAATTCCAGTGGATTATTAGTCTTTCAGTGGATTATTTGTCTTCTGAGTCAAACTTCATACATGGAGAAAAGGGCAAAATTTCACTGTTTTCCATATTAACTTCTCCAGTTGATGAATATGGTGGAATAACAAAAGCCTTATAGCTTGGATTGCATCTCAGGGACTTTTCCCAAAGCCTAAACCATGAAAATTATTTTATATGGCTTCAGAGTGTGATTCCAGCGCTTGGTTTTTTCCCCTATTTCGTTGACATCAATTTTCAGAGGAGGAAAAAACCTGCATATAACAAACCCTAAAACACTGCTTCCTCCACCCCCAGAATTAAAAGCATAGCATAAAATAAGAAATACAATTTCAATTATAGCAGCACTGGCTTCAAAGTCTGAAGAACTCCTAAAGGTCTGTAACTAAAGGTTGGCTACTCACCTCGTTCCAACTCCTGGACTGATAACCAAGAAAGTACAATCAGTCCAACACAAACACACACAGAAACTGCGAGCAGAGAAGCAAACAAAATCTCATAAATACTAAGAGGAACATATTTCTTATCAGATGATTTTTTCAGCTTCATTTCTGTCTCAAAAACTTGTGTGAATTAAGGACTGATGAAAGACACAGCCTGAAAAGAAGGGTAATCCACATGGAGATATATATAGGAGATGCTCGTAAATTAATTACACCATAAAACTTCCCTGACATAGGTTTTTACAACATTCCTGAACAGTCATATTCATGCACAGCACATGCAAATGAGAAGAAGAGAAATTCCCTCAGAAGGGAAGCACTGAAGGTTACATCTCAGATAAAGAACAGGCAAACCCACAGCAATGTAAGGTTAGTCACTGGATTTGTACTGTTTCTTGAAATTTGATATTTTTCAGTGAAAATATAAAATATTGCTGCCAAATTTATTGCGTATACCATTTTCTTTTGCTAATTCCTCACAAGGGCAATGATGAAGACAACAGCGAAAGCTGTTATCTTTCCTCATTCTGCTTAAAAAGTTCCTTTCAAAGTAATTTTATTTGTAAAGGAAGTGCTGAGAAATGAGTTGTTTAGTAATGTGCCACAGCTCAGCAACGTGTTCCGCACTGAACAGTAATTCAGCAGCACAAATTTAATCCGTGTAAGGCATGGTTCTTTGACCACAGAACTGGAGAACTAATCAGAAAAGACATTATGAAATGCATGCTTGTTTTGTATTTTCTTGCCAGGCATAGATGTGCCATGGGATGCAAGTCCTTGATAAAGTTAAAGCCCTGTAGATGGCCAGAGCTGCAGCCTGAGTAGAGCAGGAGTAAATTAAACAGGCAGTGTAGCAACCAGTATAAACATTTGGTTATAAATTTAATCTGTCAAAACTTTGGAGCTTCAGAAAAGTAAAGTCATACTGATTCTATGTTTTGTGCCCTGTGAGTCGCTGGTTTTGACTCTCAGAGTCCTAAACCCAGATTTGTGGTATGACACCTTTCATTGTGGAGAATCTGAGCACATCAGCCATATTCCTGCCTGTCAAAGGAAAGGGAAACTTCTGTGTCAATCTTTGGAAGAGAGAAGCTCTACCTATCTGTTAATTGACAGAAATGGAGATAACATAAATTAGGAAGAAATGAGAAAGTCTTGAAATGAGACTCTTGGATGACATAGCAGTTCTCTGCCGACTCTTTGAGAACTGCAGCATTTGAAAGGGTTGCAATACAACTGATTGGACATAAAGCACTAAATCACAATTAAAATTTTGGCCTGACAGTAGGATCCTAGATTTAGTGTAATATCATACCATAATGAAAGCAACATAGTAATATTTCACCCTACTAAAAAGAAGTAATTATTTACTTAAACCCAAAGTTTTTAAAACAAAATTCAGTGCCGCTTAATCATACTGCCCTTACAGAGCAAGGGTAAACTCAGTCTGTATCTTGCAAATGGCTGAGATCTCTGGGTCGTCATGCCAGATAGAGCAGGGATTGCTTTTGTATATATTGTGTATCACAGACACACACATATATGAATACAAATATGTGCAGATATATATGCATACTTATGACCAGATTATATTTGTCGTGCTGAGCACTGCTGAACGGTGGCACAGTAGTGTCTTTGCAACTTTTCATGCTTATTCAGCAACAATTTCAATACCCTGCATTTCAAGGGGTTTAAGTTTCTACATTTTTCTGAACGCCGACTCTATCAGACAAGTTGAGGATGCTTCTAAATAATTCAGTCTGCTCAGCTACATGTATTAGGTTATCCCACACCAATCAGAGCTGTGCCTTTACAGTACCAAGCTGCATCAGGGGAAGAATGTGAAGAGGAGGGAGCGACAGAGAGCTGTTATGGACTGACCACAACCCCTCAGTNACAAATTCGAGGAGTTTTGTGCAGATGGACTTTGGATTCCTCTTTCATATTTTGCATAATTTCACTATTTGTATGTACCATTGACACTATATATCACTAATAAAAGAAAAAAACACTGTTACCCAAAGATGCCACTGCATTTTAAATTCTGGATTTGTGCTCTAATGAGGAAGAGATTAGTCCAGGGGTATAAGTTGTGACCACTTACACACACATTTATTACAGTCTGGCCGAGGACATAACTCAGCATGCGTAGTCTCAAGTTGGAGTTGTGACTCCTACAAATGAACTCATTTGCTAAACAATTTTAGCTGGCAAAAAGGTCATGGTAGCAATAATTAATAGGTAAGCCCTGGACACTGAGCCGATAGTAATTAAAAGTGAGTTCTTGCATTAATTTGCTTGCAAAATATTATAGTCTGCACTACTATGAACTGGCTATAAAACAATGTAAGGACCCATGTTTCCACATTTTCATTTGTAAACCTTCAGAATGAGGGGAGCAGACTTCAACAGTGTGCCAGTGCTTGCTTGCCATCAGTCAGGAATTACAGAAGCAGAGTGGTTTATGCTGGAAGGGACCTATGACAAGCATCTGGTCCCACCTCCCGCTTGTGTAGGGTTAACTGAAATTCGTTCAGGCTTTTCAGGGCCATGTCAAGGCAAGGTCTGAATACCTCCAAGTTGGAAGGTCCCATTAACAATATGCATTGACTCTCTGCACAGAGATTCTCTTCTGACCTCTGTGTCTTATTGGAATATCAGCTGCTACAATTTGTGTTCGTTGCCTCTTGGGCTTTCCCTTTGCAATTCGGAGAAGAGTCCATCTGCCTTCTCTGCAATCATCCCTTGGATATCTGGCGGCAGCAATTAGACACCCCTATCAGGTTGTCAGCCCCAGTCAGTACTGGGACATCAGGTTATTCCACCCCAGATGCTGGACTTCGCACTCGTTGAACTTGGTTGAACATTATGAAATTTATTCCAGGGCACTTCTGTGCCTCTTGATGACAAGTACATCCTATGACTTCAAACTTCCCTCTGGACATTGATTTCACTTGCTTCTACTTTTATTCCTCATTTAACTACTTGTCTTATTCATTTTTCGTCTGCAGTCTTAGATGAATTTTTTTTTTATTTTTGATATAATTCTAAAGTTTGCTTGTCACTTTAATTTCCTCTGTGGATTGACAGGACTCTTGAAAGTTGGATCTGGCTGGTTTGCTACATGACTAAACTGATGAAATGCTATGATCCATTCAGAAAAAGAGTGAGCATTAACCACAGTCACTAACAGATCACTACCATCTACTGCAAGTTGTGAATATTTACAGTTCATGGACACCCTGCAGAAAGAAATTATTCACCTAAGGAAATAATGTAAAATCAAAAATAACAAAGCAGATTACTCAGTGGAAACAAATAAAATCCATTGCATGTTATGTTCTAAACTCTAGTTTTATGTCACTACTTGGGAACTATATTATAAAATAATACAACATGATTTTAAAATACTTTAAATGATATAAAGGCAAATACTCTATTAGTATGATAAAACCCAGAGAAAGATGACAACTTATTTAATATGGATAATTGGGTTTTTTTAAATTATTATTGTAGCCATACTAGTGAAACATCAGGTTAGGTAATTTTTAAAGAAATAGGCCATTGGCAGGGTAGAACATTCAACAGATTCACAATTTAGGTCATTTATACTGCATCCACATCTGCAGCTCCACAGATTTTGTAGCCTTATTGGGGTGCTTTTATTTCCTTGTTTGATAAGTCTCCAGCACAGGGTGAAAAGACTGCTGACATAGGAAGAGAGAAGATGCTGTGCTCAGGTAAGTCCCTTAATACCCAGACTATCACAAACATACTTAAAGCCTGACATTGCTTTAATAACTAGCTCTCTGTGGGAAAACATTTTGTCACCCTCACACACTTTCCTTCCTCTAACAAAACAAAATGAAAATCAGCTTTCTTACGGCAGCTCTTTTCAGATGTCTAAAGTGCTTTGTCCCTTTCCCTGTGCATACTTCCAGAGAGGGAGACAGCAAACGAAAGCAAAAGATCTGCTGTGAAAGTGCAGAAACAGACTATGAGCTATTTTCACCACTACATCAAAAGAAGTTTAAAAGGGAGATCATATGGAAGGACAATTCTCAGTAATCATAGAATCATAGAATGGCCTGGGTTGAAAGGGAACTTAAAGATCATCTCATTCCAACCTTCCTGCCATGGGCAGGGACACCTTCCACTAAATGAGGTTGCCTCAGAGCCCCATCCAACATGTGCCAGCACCTCACCACCCCCAAAGTAAAGAATTTCTTCCTAATATCTAGTCTAAACCTGCCGTCTTTCAGTGTGAAACCATTCTTCCTTGTCCTGTCACTCCAGGCCTTTGTAAAGAGTCTCTCTCAATCTGTCCTGTGGGCTCCCTTCAGGTACTGGAAGGCCACAATTAGATCACCCCAAAGCCTGCTCTTTTCCAGGCTAAACAATCCCAATTCTCTCAACCTTTCCTCATAGGAGAGGTGCTCCATCCCTCTGATCAACTTGGTGGCCCTTCTTTGTATGTGCTCCAAAAGGTCCATATTCTTCCTGTGCTGGGAGCCCAGAGCTGGATTGCAGTAACGCCATATTTAAAAGAAAACGAGGGTGAAAAAGATCCGTGGCAGTGGTCATACAACTGTGAAACCTCGTATGAAAGGAAAAACATGGACCGCATTTACTAAACAAGCTATCAGAATTTTTAGTAGTGAGAAATATTTAATTCTTTGTGTAATTCATTATTAAATATTGCTTGACTAGAAGTCACATAATATAAAACACTAATGTGCTATTCTCTCTTCAAAGATATTTTCATGCATATTTGACCCAGCAAGACCTAACTCGGCAGAGGAGTCATGGCAGCAGAGGAGTACATGGTCTTTGCGACCTCTTTTCACCTGTTTCCAGAATAACCTGATTTGGAGGACCTGATGACTATTCAGTTTTCTGGAACGGTATTTCTTATCCTGAGGTTCTTAGATAGGATCACAAAATTTTAAAAGTGCATGCAGTATTAAAGATGTCAGAAATGAGCAATACTATTCTCTTTAAGTTGGACTAGAGGTGGTGAGAAAACTATGCTGTAGAATACAAAAATATTGAAAAAATTTGGGAATACCTGTATTCTAGTCAAGTGAAAGGTATGAAGGAACAGTGTCTCCATTTCCCCCCTGAAGCCATACAGTTTATGATACTTAAAAATCCAACCAATTGACCATCCCAAGCCCTCCAAAATCAAACTGAAAAAACCCCAACCTGCTTTCAAGGCCACGGAACTTGGCCTTGGAAGGCTATATTAGCGCCCCAAGGTCTAGGTTATGTAGGTCTCCATTTGGCAGTGGTACATCAAAGGTGGGAAGATAGAGAAGGAAATTGGACCTGGTATCTGCCTTCAGTCCCTGAGCATTCCCCAAATCCTGTGTCTAAGTATGTATTGATTTAGCAATTATTGAAATCTCTGAGTTGATGTCTGGTGGCCTCATCACATTGGGAGATTTACTGTAGTGGGAAGATATTCTCATGGAGTCATCTGAGTGCTTGCTCTAAGATGCTGCCCAAGGACTTTCACATGCACACCTGACAAGTTTCCTAGGGGTGATCAGTAAGCAGAGGGGATGTGCAATGTACAAAATAATATAGTAATGGATTAAGTAACCAATACATATACTTTGTGTGGAAGACCACACTGAAAGTGACAAAGGGTTCAGAGGAGTTTTAGATTCCTATCACATGAGCAAATATCTACGTTGTTTTGTGCATTCATAGTTTAAATTCTGACTTCCAGTAAGACCATAAAAAGGAAGAAAAAAAGAAAAAATCCCTTACAGATTTTATACATCCCTTGAAGAGTGTTCAGAAATATGGATTAAGCAGAACTATTCAATTAAATGATCCAAATAAATTGTTGGGGAGCAATCTGTCTTCATGCTAACCAATCTATATCAGGAAAGTAATTAAAAAGGCCCTGCTGTCATTAGCAGTAGTTCTTCAGACTGTCTTGGAAAAAAAAAATGCACATAAAGGAACACTGGAATATGTCACCTTTCCCTGAATCTGGAGGAAGGCCTTTTTAAAGAAAACAAAAAAACTCTCCTTGTTTAAGCACATCCAGGAAGATCTCACAGGACAGCACTGAGGCACTTTTCTGGGTCAATCTGTATCTTGTCTGACTGGTTAGCTGCAGCTAAATATTCACTTCCTTTTCCCAGCACTTTCCAACACAGAATCAAAAAATCTTATTTTAAGTTGGAATCAGAGAAATATGTTTCTAAATATATTATAATAAAAAGTAGGGCAAATAAAGAGTATCCAGAAAGGAAATCTCTGATGACTCCAGTTGACTTCAACAGAAGTGATCACAGAGACAGCAGCAAGCACTGAGAATAAAGGAAGACTTCCACCGAACTTTAGAGACCCAATGGTGAGAGTAAGAATTTGCTTCTGGAGGCAATCAATCCTTCTACATTGACTAAATATCATAAATAAATATTTTAGCATAAATTTCTAATTTTTAGTAAATTAAAATTAGATGAACTGAGAATAACATGGTGCCTTGCATTCAAAAAATAAAATACTAGGCCACATTGAATTAATTAGCAGAGTTTAAACCACCACATGCAGATACTTCCTCATATTCCCCCTTACTGTTCGGGTAAAGAAGGTGCGGATCATGGGAACAAAATAAAATGGGTAGCAGCCAAAAAGAAAACAGAAAATAGCATGAACCCTCTGAGCAATAAAAAGCACATGTCAATGCAAAGTTCTTCGTGACGAGCAAATGGGATGAGTCAGGAACAGATCTGGCACGCAAGGGAAAGAATCAGAGTCTCCACTCGGCCGATAACACTGCAGGGCAAAATAGGCAGGTAAAAGACAAAGGTCAAGAGGGAGTAGCAACATTACTGCTTCTCTGAATTCCCAGATTAATTGATGTAAAAGCCAGTTTGGAGCAGTTACTGAAACCAGCAGTAAATCTGCCACAATGTAATAGTTTCTACGCATAAAACCAATCACAGGAACATCGCTGTGTACAGAAATTTGTGCCTTGTAGGCTAACATGGAAGCACTGAAAAGAAAATTCAAGTGGCAGGGGAATGGTCCTCCTCTTTCATCCTTATCTTTTATTCAAAATGATAGAATAAATGCAAACTAAGTTTTCTATACTGTACATCACAGGGCTTTGTCAGTATATATTTGTTTCCAAAGAAGCTTTGAAATAAAATCTTCATATCTGTTTGCAGGTTAAAGGGCCACAAAACACAGAAGAGGTAAAGGTCTGAAGCAAAGACTTAGATATGGGGTAGTTTAGCCTCTTTCTATCTCATGTAAACCATTTCAGGATATCTATAACTTCTGCAAAATGTGGGGAAAAATACTGGGGAAAAATCTGCAGTGATTAAAATTCATCTTCATCTTTTGTGCAGTTTCCAGCAGTCTTTCCCACGTTTGTCCACGCTACTTAGAAAACTGTTATTCTTGATGAATATTCAGAATTTTTTGTCTCAAAAATATGAAAAATGGGAAATTTTGTGTTCCAATATTAATTAAAAGATTAAGATCTGTATTTTATGAGTGTTACTTCAACTGTTTAATAAACACTCTCGACTGCAGATCTTGATAAGCATTGCTATGCCCTGTTTTATAGGTACTGAAAAGGTCATTAAATTTTAACTATTAAAAATGTGAATAGCACCTGTTTCTCTGAAATTTAAGTACCTTAAAATTCCCAGGTCCTCTTGCTAATTATCTGTCTCTTTTAGGCCAACTCATATTTTAACTGATCTCTTTTCTTATGACCTTGAAATACCCTAACCATAGGTATATCCATAACAGGGGTAGTAAGAAATGCCCAAGGAACAATAATTATCTCTATTGCTAACCTATACAATCAATAATACAAAGATAGCTTGTCCATAAGCCTTTGGAATGATTTTGGAAATCTGTATGTGAAATCCAATCTGGTTTTATGAAACATTTGTACTCCTGTGCAGCTGCATTACGGATGTAACATTCTAACTGTCTGAGATTCTGAAGGGCAGGCCATAAGAAACAAACCCTCAAAATTCTCCATTGTTATACCTTTTGTTGCCACCTCCTGTAGTAACTTTTTTGTTGTCCACATCAGGCAGAGAAAGAAAAATCAGATATGCGGGTCAGAAACAGATTACTCAATTAAAAGGAGAAGATAGGAAGAAATAAATCTGAAATCCTCGCAGTTCAGTCCCAAATAGCAGGCAAAATGAGGTGAAAGCTGAGGCCAGAGAAGCTGTAAAAGAGAACTGATAAGCATTTACCTAGTGCTCGGTGTGTCAAGTGTAAGCATAAGCTCACTCTCTAAATACACATATTCCAAAGCATTTTGACAGCATGACATTTTTTTGATGTTAAAAATTATCAATACATCCTTCCAAAGACATTCAACCTCAGCCTTTCTCCTTTCCTTTTGAAATTTGTAGTAGTGCAGCTTTCAGTAGAAGCTGAGCCTGACTTGGAAAAGAAGATTTATATCAGTGCAGAATCCTTTGAAAAATCCTACTTTAGACCTAACATAACAGCCAGACAACAATTATGTGTTGGTTTTGGAGGAAAAATATGACAAGTAAATTACTGCACTCCATCTTTCAAGATTCTCCAAATCAGGTAACACAGATCTCAAGTTATAGCCCTAAATGATTTGTTCACTCTTATTTTCTGAGTCACTCAGTACGTGACCCTCACAATAACTACTGAACAAAAGGTAATTTATATTCTTTTAGACACATGTGGAGAGATATTCAGGTTAGACCTTCATGACAATCCTTTTAGCTTCTTGCACAAAATCAACTTTTCATATTGGACATTTGACAAGATGATAACTAAATAAAATTATATACAATTGCTTTCTTATTTTTATTTTTATCACAATATTTATTTTAGCACGAGTTGACAGGTAACACAGAAGGACGAGGAAAATGCTGTTGGATTTTGAAAATGAGGTCAACTAAGCATGTAATTACTTTCTCAAAGATTCAAATAACTGGGCTCATCTATTTGAACAGGAGTTCAAATTTTGGTCATTGTGCTCAAATCGTTCCTCATTACCCATTGTAGGTGCTACAAAAAGAACACTTTGTATTTCAAAACTCTTTAAGTGCTCCCAAGATACTGAATAGTAAAATGTTTTACAACTCTCTGTTGTTAAAACTATCGATGACTTCTTTATTTTAATGGCTACCTAAATTGGGAAAAAATACCTGATATCAAACACAGCAGCACACATGAAATACTAACAATGATATTTGAAATCGTACAGCTTTTTTCTACTACGAGCTTTCAGCCTCAATTTGTCTTCATTTAGAAATTGGAATTGCCCCTGAAAACCAATGAGAACTGGACAACTGAGACACAGGACTAGTCTGCGTGGAAGGATTTACATCCCAATGTAAATCAACTCTGACAGATTTCACATGCTTTGGAGGAAAAGAAACAAACAAACTAAAACAAAGAGAGAAAAACTTGCTCTTTTAAGTCGCTCTGAAACATGAGAAAAGCATAAAAATTATTAGAAAAGATATAAAATGCAATGGTGCCAAAAATCAGGCCTTACAAAACCCTTATAGGAGTGACCAATATTTCAGATTTCATATATATTTTTTTTCCCTTGCAGGAAGGAAGGGGCAGGCAATGGGAAGGGGATGCTTCAGCGCAATTCAATAAAAAGTATTTTAAAACTTGCAAATATATCTGCATTTTACCTTGCATTCATCTATCACTATATAATTATACAAGAGTTTTAGCATTTCCAGCTAACACATATATCAATTATTTCAATAGAAAAGTCAAACCCCTGAAATCATTATACTGCCCATAAACCTCCTGATTTTCTCCCAACTTTGCAGAAACAACACATTTCGAATCAATGTTAAAAATCAGTCTTGTGAAGTACAAGCCCAGCAGATGGATTTGAGATCTCTGATCTTTTACATTTACACATAGAAGTGATGAAAGATTACAGAAGTGGAAACAAGTTGGAAATTTTATTGCTAAAAAAGGGTAAAGTTTCCTCTCTCATACCTCTGTCAAATCTTCAAATTATAAATGGAAAATTAAAATGTTTCAGTCACAAAAGAGTAAACTTGAATTTAAAATTATATTAGATTGAGTTGAAAATATTATTTAAATAATCGCTGTTAGTGTGCAACTTTATTGCAAGATTTTCTAGTTACTACCAACCGAAAAAAATCGATAGATATGAACAGTTATTAGACTTATTGTCTCGGGGACAAAAACTTTTAGCACAGTCTGCTATGTACTGGCCTCCAAATCTCTGCTCTGGAGGAATAAGGACTCTCAAGTCTAACAAGTTTTTAGAGATTCAAGTTGACAGAGCAACACAGATGTAACCTTCAGTATCTGTAAATGCTGAATTAGTAGAGTCCCTTATATTTCATAATAAATATTAAGCTTCTATTTCTTTTCCAGAAGTAAGAAAGAATAATCATGATAGATGACGGCTTCTTAAAGAACAGGCATGACAAATTAGGCTGGTTTATTTGAATTTGTTTGGTTTTTTCCCATTTATTAAGTAAAATCTCTTTCTACACTGTAGCATGCGCCTGAATTTCTTCCATGAGCTTAGAGTTTCATTTGGGGGCACCATTATCCTGCATTTTCCTTTTCTTCCCCAGTAATATTTGTTCTTGCTGGTTATCTTTGAGATTATATCTTTGAGATCAAGTTTATCCAAGAGAAAAAGGAGGTCATGAAATCAAATTATCTCGCCACATGTATTTTTGTAGCATTTTCAAAAGGAAGAGGATATGGAAGCTGAAAACAGCATAATCTCCCACAAAAATGATTTCCACTGCAGTCCCATGTGACCGCGTGAACAGTCAAATACAAAAAAAAAGAGCAACCTTTCAGGGGGAAGCAGGCTAGTAAAATGCCTATTAAATGGTGAAATATTACATCTTTACAAACCATAGTATTTATACAAATTCTAAACACTTGAGAAGTAAAAGGATAATGGAATTATAATTTCTTGCTTTTTTAATAATTTCGTATGTTCTCTATTGCCTAGGAATTTTGTGAGACAAATTTAAAAATATTTAGAGATATTTTTGTTTAAAATATTTCTAAAACATCTTCTATAAATACATGAAGAACATGACACTTTTGAAACAGATGAGATAGTTAATAGCATTTACACCACCCTTGGGAAAGTCAACAAAATATATTTGCTTATTCAAAAATCACAGGAATGGAGACAAACCATTTGTTAAATAAAGGGCAAAAGCTCAGTTTTCACCTAGCTTTTCATAACTAAAGTCCTCAATCATCAGTGAAAAAGTAAAAATACAGAGAATTAGGACACATTCTGTCCAAAGTGAGGTTTAGATTTGCTAAGATGAATGTTAAAGAGTGAACAGGCTGGAAGGCTATGTTGGAAAACTAGAAAAAAATAAAATCCAGGTAAAAATACACCAGAAATACTAGAAAAGGTAAAATTAAAAAAAAAAAAAGTGAAAACGAGTTTTGAAAACATCACAATGCATAGAGTGAACTATGAAATAATGTGCAAAAAATAAATACTGTCAACTATGAGTAATTCAGGCAATAATTATCAAAATTTTTCTTAGAGGAACTCATTGTTTTCTCTACCGTAATGTGAAATTTTGCATGCAACAGTGAAGAAAGTATTTGGTAAACACTATTTAAGCTGCTGAAACTGTGAGTATTTACTAGGAAGCTGAGTAGGGACTTTTATCAGGAACTGTAGTGATGGGATAGAGTAATGGGTACAAATTAAAAGAGGGGAAATTTAGGTTAACTATTAGGAAGAAATCTTGGCTGTGAGGGTGGTGAGGCCCTGGCACAGGTTGCCCAGAGAAGCTGTGGCTGCCGCATCCCTGAAAGTGTTCAAAGCCAGGCTGGATGGGGCTTTGAACAACCTGGTCTAGTGGAAGGTGTCCCTGACCATGGAAGGGGTTTGGAGCAAGATGGTCTTTAAGGTCCTTTCTAAGCCTTTAACATTCTATGATTCTACTCTGACTTGCTGAAGAATGAGGAACACATTCACCTCTAAAGTTTTGAATAGAAATCTGCCGACTGAGCGTGTCAGAGCGCTGCATTCGCCTGCGATGCTGGAGCCTGGTTGCAGTGATGTGGGAAAGGGTGTTCTAAATTTCCCTTCCTGAACATGACTTTGTTGATATCAAAGCTGTAACTGCAGCACAGCTGGATAGGGAGAAACACATACCCAGTGACTCCTACAGTAGTGCCATCAGTCTTGTGTTGACGCCCCCACTTCCAAACAGTAGCAAGGAATTCCAAAGGTTTAATGAAATCTCCCCGACAAGATTAGCTACAAGTGTTTACAGTGTTTTACACTGCTGTGCTTGATGTCATAGGGCATGGAATATCCCTCCGACCTGGCTTTGTCCCAGCCTAGTATCTTGTCAAGCCTCACCCTGCTCACTACGGGAGTCAGAACGAGATATAGAGAAAACCTTGGCACTGCTCAGCCGCAGAGAAAATATGAGAGAGATAGGAACATTGTTTCAGACATAGATACAAAACACGGTGCTATACCGGCTGCTATGAAGAAAATTAACTCCACCCCAGATGGACCCAGTACAACAGATAAAAAGAATATTACATAATCTAATGATGTTATTTAGTGAGTAAATAAATATTAAGTAGATATGACAACCACTTCATCTATTTCAATGATATGAAGCTTTCACATACGTGACAGGTGGTAACACTAAATGACAAGGTAAAAAGAGGAAAAAAGAAAAGGTAGAGATGATTTTTGCAATACTTACTACTAATTAGGTAATAGGGAATTTTAACCTCCATGGGAGGAAACTCTTAACTAACATCTCAATTCTGAAAAGTTTCAAGAAGGTATGAATCCCTGCATTAACAAATCTCACAGTCAGACCAATACTGTTAAAAATCACACTCCTTGCTTGATCTGCCACCCTTTTGGAAACAATATATTCAATATCAGGGGGCAGACACTGTGTTTATTGTTGAATCTTATTCTCTGCACATTGTTCTTATTTTAACTCAGACAAATAAAACATAGTTTTCTCTTTCCATGCTAGATAACAAGATTTTTGGTTCTCACTGATCAGGATTTATGCTACTGCACGAACCACTGGGATTTCTGCTTTGTGCTACAGGATTTACACCGACCATCTTGTCTGTTTAACTTTCACAGTAATGTGACAGTGACAGTTTCCACTGTGCATTGAAGTCAATATCACAAATTTTAAACAGATATTTGACTGTAGCATATCCACTGGGCTCACTGAAAAATGTACCAGTAGCGATGATTTTGGGACCTGCTCGACAGCAGTCTATTTTCAGACACCTTAAGATGTATCTTTCTAAAAGCCCCCTTTCGTGAGGAGTGGTTAATGTACACAGATTTTAGGCTCCTGGTACATTAAAGAAACTTTTCCAAGAACTTCTGAAAGTTTCTGAATTAATGGAAGGTGTCCCTGTCCACAGCAGGGGGGTTGGAACTGATCTGTAAGGGCCCTTTCCAGCTCAGGCCATTCTGGTTCTGTGATAATGTGTAACAGATCAGCCCATGTCAATGTCAGTGGGAAATAGCTTGTTTTCAGTTGTATGACATCCTTCTGTTGGTTAAGTGCTCATTTAGGCAAAGCCTGCATGATCTGTACCCCCAGCAGATTTCTCTGAGGACTACATTTTATGCTTTCTAAGCACTTCCTGGGTTATCTAAAGGAGACTTTTTTTTTTTGCCACTGGGCTATATCATATTAAAATTGTGCTCCTTGAGCTGGCCCAGCTAAGCCAGACATGACTGAAGAGGGGTCAGAGAGCATTAACCCTTCACTGCATACCACTGAACTGCTCACAGAACACAGCATGTGGCCTGCTCATGCTGCCTAACCACACCAAAGCAAAACCAGGCAGGTGATCCAGGGCACTGTGGTGCTGATGAAGAGATACACAGGTTAAGCAGCATGGATAAGGGAGACAAATTCAGGGCCTATATTCAGGCTCAATTCAGTGGGCTACATGTGGAACCAGAGTCTGACAGTCCTGCAAACAACCTGGGAAACTTGCTACTTCCTTGACCTTAGACATCAGGGCAGGCAAAGCGACTAAAATAATTACAGATTTTGTCATAATTTTAAAGAGGGCTTTAAAGCTAAGAACCGAAGCTTTCAGTTATTAAAAAAGGGGGCTTTAGAAAGTCAGTCTTTTCTGCTTTGGAGTCAATACAAAATTCTAGCTAAATGAAAAGCTGAGGGAAATAAACCCCTGTTGTTGTTGCTGCTATTGTTTGTTATTGTTTGTTTTTTTGGTTTTGGTTTGGTTTTTTTTTTTTTTTTTGGTCTCTGCGTTGATCTCATCCAGACTTGGCTTTTTGCCTGGTCTTGCCTGGTCATTCCTGGTCATTTCCTAGCGCCCAATGGGAAACATAAAGGAGGCTGATGCATCGACTTTCACTATCTGCAAACTAAGAAGGAAAAAGAGAAAAAGGACCAACTTCATGGCACAAAGAATCTAAAGTGATAGTGTAGGGAAAAGGTTCCAAATGCCGTTACCTGCTGTCAGAAACGGATCTTTAATGACAGATAAAAGCTGAACATGTCCCTAAAGTAAAATAAACCAGAGGATGATAGCAGAAGATATTCATAGGGAGTGAAAGGAAAGTGCTTTGCTTTGGAATCAGGCCATAAGGAAAAGAGCAGCTAAGGCAAATTCATTTTACAATCTTCCCCAGGCTGTATTAATCCTCTTGCAATTTTGGAGAATAATACAACTAAAATGTTCTTTCCTGGAGCTGTGAGTTCAGCTTCATTAGGTCTTTTTTCTGTATATTGGCATTTAGATAGCAGGGAGATATGTCCCTTTCATCACCCAAAATGGACAGATAGATCACTAAGTTGCCTGTTCTAATATCTGGAAGGATCAGCTAAGCTTAGGGATGTAGTGCATGGCTCTCCAGAAACAGCCCACCATTTTTCTAGGAATTATGTCAACTAACTCCTATAAATCCAGCTGGTCATAGTTGGAAGTTGATGTTAATAGGCCTGATCCAAAGCCCACTCAAATTGGGGGATTCTCACTGTGACATCACCATTGCAGCCACCACCGGTAGTAGAGCAAGGCCCAGGACATCACAGAATAGTGACTGTATTTAAAAGTAATGTTAAAAAATCATGTATGCATTTTAATCTCACTGCACTACATACTTGTAGCGGTTTAGTAAAATTGAAACACAATGTGAATATCTCAGATTTCAGTAGTATTTTAAATCTACATTAAAATACAGCTTTTAAAACATATATTTAATTAAGAAACAATATTGAAAAGTAATTTTCTAACAAACTGTGATGCATACCATTCAGTTATTGCATTTATAAAAGTGCCAGCTTAGTTTTAAACTCCTCTCAACACATAAAAAGAAGCTAAACCACATTAAAAGTCTCCCCACTACTTCAACTAATAACTCTATTTTAAAACCAGTGAAGTTTAGCTCCACATTTTAACAAATGTTTAGGTGAGATGAGATGGTGATCAGCTTGAGAATGGTTTTAAAATAACTTGCATGTTCATGAACACTAAACAAATTAATTGTTGAGGGAAACATATTGCTGTAGCAGTTGGGAAATCAACAAGAGAAAATTAAACCTGACTCATAATTTTAACTTCGATTCAGTAAAGCATGGAAACACATGCTTAAAGCCAACACAGAGCTGTTAAGTCAAGTCAGCCTCTAAGTGAAGCAAAAAGTCCTCCATCTGAGGAATGTCTGTTGAGAGATTATCCAAGGGTAGAAAATGAGTTGGAGCACGAAAAATATACTTTTAAGGGAAGATGTGCCAATAAAACCAGCAAAGGAGCAAACGTTATTTCTTTATTAGAAATTTCAGCCATGTTCATATGGCTACAGAAGTGAATATTGCAAGAGTGGGTCAAGGCCTTAGCTTGAAGTATGGGTGTAAAAGTCCTGGTTAGACAGCACTTAGCGTTAAACATGTGTTTTTAGCTAACTGGATCAGAGGAAAAATATTTTTAAGGTACTTAAAAGGCCCCAAACCTCTCTCTAAATTAATGCTAAAATACTAGTGTTAAAGGACTTTCGAAGGACTTTCACCATGTAACATATTAGAAAAAAAAAAAAAAAGAAGGAAGAGCTGGTCAAAAACCCCAAATGTACCAGTGCAGGTTCAATTCCAAGGCCAAATGCCTGAAAAACAATGGAAAAAAATACTCCAACTCATTGTAAACATCCCAAATGACACAGAGATGTTACCAAAACAGAGAAGTTAGAATATAGATGTCCTAAAAACAACTCACCCAGAACAATCTCATTCAATTTTTTTCCCCAGGAGAGGAAGAGTGCAGCTTTAGAGTAGATACTGTAAAAAAGAAATCTTCCTTGTGAGGGTGGTGAGGCCCTGTCACAGGCTGCCCAGAGATGCTGTGGCTGCCTCATCTCTGGAAGTGCTCAAGGCCAGGCTGGATGAGGCTCTGAGCAACCTGGTCAAGTGGAAGGTGGCCCTGCCCATGGCTGGAGGGTTGGAATAAATGATCTTTAAGGTCCTTTCCAACCCAAACCATTCCAGAATTCTATGATAGCAAAGGTTTTATACCGTCTCAGTCAGATGTTTTGACTTAAGTAGACTTCTGATTCTGTTTTATGCGCAAATTTATCATAATGAATCTTTACCAGGTGAATGCAAACCTTTTGAAAACATATTCTCAGAAAGCTTCCATCAGTGGTTTGGTACCTGGAAGGAAGCCTGTGAAAGGATTTAATAAGAATTATTTTAAAGCAGAAACAACTGCTTGACACAACATTATTTTTATGAAAACATAGTAGTACATATGCAAATTTAAAGCATACACATTTTATTCCTTTGCTGTTTCTGATTAGCTTCAAATAGAAACGTTTTTGCTATTTATTCTTTATTGTGCTTTGTCCAATAAAAAAAGATTAAGATCTCAAAAAGCAGAATATTTTATTCTAATCAGATTAGTGGCAAGTGCTCTTTCAGGGTTGAGAACTTGTAAGACAGTGAGCGAGACATGAAGGAAGTGAACCCACCTTTACTGACAATGTAGTGGTTTTAGGCTACAAAAGACAAATGTACCCCCCCTTCTATTTTGCAGTGATTTCTCATCTTGCATAG
Organism: Oreocharis arfaki; assembly: GCA_013398015.1. Classification (NCBI taxonomy): domain Eukaryota; kingdom Metazoa; phylum Chordata; class Aves; order Passeriformes; family Paramythiidae; genus Oreocharis; species Oreocharis arfaki. Next base: position 217,284 of record VZRR01010248.1, on the reverse strand, counting down.
AAGTGCCTTATAGACTTCTGAGAAAAAAAGAAAAAAAAAAAAGCAAAAATCAAAACACAACACCCGGCCCCCAGCCCTCCAAAAATAAAAAGGTTTTCGTTATTCATATTCGAACCTTGCCTTGAAAGTTTCAATCCCATATGTTCTGCTGGGAGTACAGTTCTACGCACTGCTTTTTAAATATTCCAAGAGCAGAAGGAAAACCAAGGCTTGCCTCTGTGAAGGATCAATCTGTCCACCGGAGGGCAGTGCTGCTCTTTCCAAATCCCATATTTTTCCTCCTTTACTTAGAAGGGAAAAAAAGGACAAGCATTAGAAGCCTGTACTGCTGCTCTTAATGTTGCACTGACAGCTTAGGTTAGGGAAAACACACAGAAACGTACCCAAAGCTATGTTCTGGACGGAGTTAACTAACCAGTGAAACCATGCACACATGAAAGCTTTGCATTGATGCTTCCACAATTTACAGTTTCACTCTGATTTGACAACAGTCAGCCTATGCAACTTTGATAGAAATAATAGATCTCAGTTTGAATTACATAAAAAAGAAAGAATTTAACAACAAACTCTGTTTCTGAAAATGACAGCCTTTGATTTCCTGCTCCAGAGAGACGGTTCTGCTGATTTTTTATTATGGTTAGAGTTATGAAATCTTAGAAAACCACTGCAAACAGGCATTGTTTCTGAGAAAAACTGCAGCTACCAGAAATTGTTCTACTTATTCTTCAAGCATTACAGTTTGGTCTCTGAGTAATTAACAAAATAATTTCATTCTTTCATTCACTTGGAAACTGATGATCACACAGACTATGCTAGAATAATTCTGCTTCTTGATAAAAGGATCGCCTCTTCCGAAAAAGATCAGGAAAAGCAATGCATTCCAGATGGCTCCGTAGGCATGGATCTTTCAGCAACACACACGTTTATGTATCTGCAAGAATAATTTTTTATTCAAATCCTTGAAAACAAAGTATCATACCAACAAAAATTAATTTAGATTATTTTTGTTGAAAACTTTAAGATAAAAAGGGAGTACAAGCTGTTGTGGTTTTTATTCAGAAAAATAGAGATGCTTTTTATTAGCATTTGTTCTCACCCTCAGTACTGCACTCATTAAGACGAGATGAGCATCTCTTAGGTCCAGCTTTACCTATGTAAATACCGCAATTTAATCAATTTCAAATATGTGAAGGGGGTACAATAGATTATAATCACTCAGGATTTCAGCACTGAAAAATAAATCTTCAAAATTTTTTCTTCACTGAAACCTTTTTTACAAAACCCAGAAATATTCCACAAGGATTTCTAAGATGGTACATCTCCAGCATGGTGGTGGTTTTATGCACAATTGAGTATAATCTTTTCTACAGGATTTTTAACTAAGTCCATCCAAGCTCATCAACAGCTGTAAATGGAAAATAAGATTGAATATGTCAAAGGAGATTTATGTGTGGATCATTTTTTCTAGGCAGAAGAGAATGATAGATGTCCTGGGGAAAGAATTATGGTCCTGAAACTCTCATCCAGCCACATGGATTTCAAAAAAGATATTAATTACAAGAATGAGGATGTCCTGTTTGTGAAATAATAGTCCTATTTAGTTAGTTTCTTTAAATTGCCAAATTAGATTGCTTCTTGAAAAATCATTTCTAGTGAGTATTTTCTCAAATAAAGATCAGGGAATCCAGTTTTACTCTGATTACATCTGTCTGTTTCTCGTTTTCCACTCACTCTTGCTCATATCACCATTTTTTAAAGGATTTGGATATTGAACCTGTAATTTCCCTGCTGGATAACTGAAAGAGTCCCTCTAGACTTATTGAGTCTGTATTGGCACCACTTGCACTTCTCACAACTGCAGAGGAAGATCTGATCTGATACTAAATTAGGACAAGTTTTGCATGGTAATGACTAGGCTCAAAATTCAACTTGGTTCATATCGCAGAAGATTTATACTGCCACCTTCCAGCCTCCTCTTCACATCCTCAGCTCACTTCTAATAAGATCGCTGTGTCTTCAAATTCCCTGATTTTTAGCTCCACAACAAATTCCATTTGGATGTTTTCATAATGCTGGACCATAGTCAGAAACTATGAGGAGAAAGATAGACAGTTCATAAAGAAGTATTCCATTTCATTTTCTTACTGCTAAAGGGTTTTAAGCTGACAGACTGAAAATAACCAGGAAATAAGGAAACTCAGCTCACTTCTCTTAACCTTTGAACAAGAAGCACAGAGAGCTAAATAGCCACAAATCACCTGCCAAATGACCTTGATATCTCAGATGCTCAACAAGAGCTTTTGAAGAAAAATAAGAGGGAAAATATCTGTCAGCTTACAAAGAGCATCTCTGTAACTTATGTATCTACTTGCATGATGCGGTGGTAGAGCGTGAAAGGCATCACCGCGTCAGCCCAGAAAGCGTCCCTGAGATCGCTCCCGGGTTCTGCCTCCAAGGCAGATCGCTGACAGGCTGCGCACGAGGTGCCGGTGTAGAGGCACAGCTCCACACAGCGTGGGGGAAAAATAGCAGGTGGTGAGAACACAGAGGCGGGAGGGGTCTTCCACGTACAGTTCCACAGAGTTTACTCACCAAAGGGGTCCAGGGATGAAAAGCCAGAACAAACCAGCATCCAGAGGTTTCGTACCAAGGGAACGAGGGGTGGAGAGAACATCAGGGACAAATCATCTGAGGGCATGGGGAAGAATGACAGGGTACAGTTCAGTAGGGAAAAGGGAAGGCAGGGAAGGAGAACTGGGAGCCAACGGAACATCAAGGAGGAGAGAACATTCTAGAACAATGCCATAACTGGGGAAAGACGGAGGAGAACTGCCGAGCCAATCCTGTGGCAATGATCTGCATGGGGAAGCAATGCACTGTGGGTTCTCACCATGGCCTTAAGGTCTTAGTCCTCCTAATGGTCCCACCATTGTAGTGCTGTTTGATTTCCAGTCAGTGTTTCCATGAGCTGGGCCAGTGCAGCACTTGTATGTTTTTGTACCTCGTTTAGATTGAGATGTAGTTTTCTTGCAATAGAGGCTGGTGTAATGTGCTGTTTTAACTATAGATTATGTACATAAAGTGTTTTGGAGTTTCATATGTGCTCATTTTTCTATCACTTTTTTTGTGGTTTTTTTGCTGGGCCCTGATTTTGGCTCGGAGTTTGCTGCAACTTAAAAATAGAAGTGTAAATAATTTTTACTTATTGCCCTACACAGCGCTTCAGAATGAATAGCACTGAACACCATTAAAAATAAGGTGATGGGTGGAGTCAAGAGCACATTAAACATGGAGCCAAGAATTTCTTGTTAGCCTAATAAAATCTTAACATAAATGCAAATGGAGCAGTAGTTATTACAGCTACAAAACACTGACACATAGTTCAGACTGGTAAATAAAAAACCAGACTATAGAAAATTAAGAGTTGTACAGGAAGACTTAAAAGTTGTCTGTGCCTCTAATGTATTATGGTCACCTTGTCTCTGGCTGCTACACTCAATGGTGACAATTTTCCTGAAGCAAAGAGATCTAGAGCGGCATCAGCATCCCAAAGACTTTTCAGGAGAAGGATGCTGATGGTGGATTTTCTTTTGCCTCACCTGCTGCCTTTCCTCTGCTCCCAGTGAAAGGGTGAAAGCTGCCCTACAGCTCCCCAGTATTGCCCAGGAGCTGCCTGGAGCTGCATCCCCTTCCCTGGTGGCCCTTCCAGGGCTGGACTCAGACAGGCTGGACAGTGGGAACCCAGCTCAGCCTCTCTCAGGCTGAGGGCACTCCATGGACAGAGCAGTGCAAATAGATCCCAGAAGAAAAATGTGTTACTGAGAGTTCTAAGCAGGTTACCTGAGGCTGTCCTAAGAATTTTTCTTGGCCTCAGTAAGAAAAAAGTCTGTTCCATGTATAAATGATGTCGATTTTAGTTACTGGAGTAGTGATTAAAATAGCAGCTCACTCTGATGTTTTTTAGAAACCAGAAGAAAAACTGAAGAAACTCTGGAGACACCTGAATTTATACTGCGAAGTTGATTTTTTCTAAAGTTAATAGCTAATAGTAGAATGTAAAAAAAAATAATATCCTTTAACCACCCTGTAACTTTCGTGAAGCAACAGAAACAGCTTCCACAATCAGCCTGCCCCTGACTAAGTGGATCCAGAAGATGTACATATGGAAAATGATGTTATATTATCTTTTTGAAGAAAGTCTTTGGGAGAGAAGATTTAGCACATAGAGTCAATAATGAATCTAGAAAAAATAAACTAGCTCAGACTGGAAAAAAGGGATATAAATTAACATTTCTCTTATTTAACTTGGGAAAACATTGTCTCCCTTTTCTCTTCCTTTTTTCTCCCATCAAAATCATCCTGTGAAGGAATCCAAGTAAGCTATTAAAGAATCCTTCACTGATAGGAAGATCACTTACAGTGCTACCATTAGCTATGCAAAGAATATTTACTTTGCTCAGCCTGCGTCAGTTGCAAGAAAAAATAACAATCTTTCACCCATATAAATACAAACAGGTACAAACTGTCTGTAATAAATGTTACTTTCTGAGAGAATCTTCCAAATACAGTCAAGGAATATGAAAGATGGACTTTTCTTATAAAGATAAGTAATCAGTCCATGAAGAAAATGCATGTTGGCATTTCCCATGACAGCAGATGCCTGCAGCTCCTCTCACAGAAGTTCTGAGCAGTCATCCACCAGCTGTCATTCCATCTTTCCTGGGTCAGAATTTCCTGGACCAGTCATGATACCTCAGTTACAGAATAGTGTATTTGAATGTCTTTGACTTTGAAGAGATTGGTGATTATGTTGCCTTCCTTTAGACACTTCCAAAGCAGTTGAGGTCAATACATACCATGCAGGCCCTGCGACGTGGTCTAGAGAAGAACAGAATATCTTCCTGAATTCTTCTTTGAATAAAGCTAACATTGTAATACCCAACAGTCAGTTTGGCTGTTCTGGAAGTTTTGAATTCATGGCTGCCTAACTCTGACTGTTGGCTCAACTCCTGCTGCAGTTTTGGCCTGACACTCCTCATGCTAAGACCTGATGGATGCTCTGGTCAAAGCCAGAACAACATGTTCTGCACAGGAAGGAGTAGAGGACACTCTGCAGCCATTATCACTCTCAGCTCACCCTCTCCTGAAGAAATCACCTTCTGCACTCTTGTATAGCAATTGTCTGGAAGTTTCTTCAGAATCCAGTAAGTAATGGACGTGGTACAGACCAAACTTCCAAGATGGAAGGTACAAATAAGTTGGCTTACCTCAAGCTTAGACTTAGGCTGTGCCAGAGGAGATTCAGGTTGGACATAAGGAGGAATTTCTTCACTGAAAGGGTTGTTAAACATGGGAATGAGCTGCTCAGGGTAATGGAGTCACAATTCCCTGAAGTTGTCCAAGAAATGACTGAACATGGCACTTTGTATCATGGTCTGGTTGCCAAGGTGGTGGTCAGTCAAAGGCTGGACTCGGTGACGTCAGAGGTCTTTTTCGACCATAATGATTGCATGATTCTTTGAAAAAAGCTTTTGAAGCAGATCCAGCAGCAGCTGGACTGCCCAGGCTTTTGTGCTTCCCAGAGTGATGCAGGGGAGGAAGATGAAGAATGAGTGCTCTCACTATTGTCTAGGGAACCATTTTGCTCATAGACATGTGAGCCTGTACAAAGAGAATTGAGGCAATATTTGTCTTGTTTGGTTTTATTTTTGCCAATGAGTTCATAAAATAAAGCTTAATTTAACAGAGACCATTGTTCTCTAAATTTGAGGTATCTAAATGTACTGTGACAATAATGTTCACTGAAAGAGGACCTCACATTCTCCTGGTGCACACATGGCATTGTGATTAGGACAAATAATAATACTATGAATGTTCATATTAACTTAATTATTAGTTATCATTGCTAGCCATGGGGTCAGTAAAGTTGTTAATGATTGCTGCATTCATAGACCAGGTGGAAAAGCAAGATAAGGAGCCCTTGGAACAGCTGCATCCAGGCAGGTATTGCACAAATTTGAGCAAAGGTTGTCATATCATGTTATAAAACTCTGAGATGGTTCCCAAGCAACCTGTTAAACATGCTTATAATGCACCATGCTCTGTACTGCCTGTAGAGTAAATAAATCTGTCCTTGGCCTAGCAGGCTTTTTTTTTTTTTTTT
>VZRR01010248.1:38210-211105 GCA_013398015.1 Oreocharis arfaki | reverse complement strand
TTTTTTTTTTTTTAACTTTTCCTGCTCATTTATTCAGCTTTAAAGCCTGTGAACAAAGATGGCAATCCTTTGCAGCCTTACACCAGCCCCCATCAGTCCCTGCCTTCAGAAAATTCGGTAGGCTCATCTCCCCGGTCATGTTTGGGAAGGTCACTTTTGAAGATTAACTCCTAAATGAGACCTTCCAAAAGTCGTCAGCACTTCTGTTCCATAATGCTGTGAGCTGTTCTGGAAAAGAGGTCTGAGCAAACCATACCTCCTCCACCATTTGTAATCTGTTTCCAGTAAAGACCAGCAACTCAGAGTGAATTTGATATTTTTAGGGCAGGCCTGAGATATGTATTATTTATAGACATCTTAGGCAAGAATTTCTAAAGCAGCCAAATTTAAAAATAATGTTGGAACTCTCCCCCAGTACACAGGTTACTAATGGGATTTCAGAAAGGAGCATGACCTCTCATCATATCAATATTTGATCAGGCAGTAAATGTGACTTGCTTAGAAACTCAGAGGTGGCAGAATTCTCAGCATTTATGTTCTGCATTTTAAAATGGTAGCAAATCTTTTTAGTGTGTACTGGTGACACAGTAGAAGCTATGATGTTCTCTGAGCCCCTCTACAAACTTCATAGACTGACCTGGGTTGGATGGGACCATACAGATCACCCAGTTCCCACCCTCTTTCCGCTAGATCAGTGCTCTGGCCTTGAACAATGCCAGGGATGGAGCAGCCACAGCTTCTCTAGGTACCTCACAGCACCTTTGATTTAGGTCTTGTATCTATGAACAGTTATGTTTTTCTTTTTGTCGCCTCCCACTGTGATCCTGGAAGAGGTACCTATTTCTGGGAATGGTTGTTTTATCTGTGTTAATAGTGACCTAAATTACTGGAGTTTTTTTCTCTCATCTTTAATGATTGGCCAAAATCCCATTGTAGGAATGCTGTGGTAATACAGAAAGGGCTCCACAGCTATAAAAATCTTCAGGCCAAGTATGAAACTGTCAATAATGCCAAACATAGAAAAATTTAGAGAAAATGGGACATTTTGGTTTGCTTAATATATGTTGTTGGCAAGGCACAGATCTTGATACTTCTAAACAAATTGAGTTTCTTGCAGAGTTAGGTATGGAAGAATAGGGTTGCAGAGGGTGTAAATAGAAACAATCAGACACGAGGAGTCACTAGTCTAGTGACATTACAGAGATTCTTTGAAGGAAAAATAAAAAGCTGAAACATATCTGAAACCCAGGAAAAATACTTGAAACTGTTGAGATATCTTTTTATCCACACTTCTCCATTTTCAGCTATGAACTTTATAGAGATTAATAGCATAAACAAAGAACTCCCATGATACAAGAACGTGTAGAAATGAAGAAGGGAGAATAACCCAGTGCATTATTTAAGCACTGAACTGTGCAATAGTAACCAGAAGTCTGACAAATAAAAACAGCATAAATTTCTGGGTCACACTTCTCAGGGAGGATATTCTGAAATACTGCTCTGTACAATAAGATTATGAATCCAGCAGGGATTTCTTCTCCATTCTTGCCTAACAAACCGATATGCAAACACCATTCCTTCAGTTTCAGCTGGTAATCAGACTGTCTGGACTGTATATTACTGTATCAGTCCTAATAACTCTATTTCTATATGTATGTAGAGCTGCACTTAAGTAATCCCATCCCATTCAGTGTTACTTTCAGCTGAGAGCACAGAAGGTTAAGTAATCATGGAAGATTAATTATGCAAGCTATACTGGGCATCTGAACTGTTTATTGGTCTTTAGCTTCCTTGGCATAGCTTTCCCAAAAAAATAAAATCAAACCCAATCTTTTCTTAAAGCAAAATGATAGCTGGATCATAATCACTTTTGCTTTGGAACATTTTGGAATGTATTTTGTGGACTGGAAAGAAAATGTGCTTGACCTAGCTACACGAAAAGCATAGAATATGGGAAAAATTTGGGCAGTAGGGAGATAATTACACTTATTGTGTTAACAATTGTACCAAGATGAAGTACATTCAAGGTCAAAGAAATTAACAGATTCAGTGGGTTTTGACCTGAGGTCATTCTTCATTTTTTCATACACACTTCAGAGCAGCACAGCCTTGTGTTTAGCAGGGACAGGAAAGGCAGTAAAACAGACAAATGGCATGGGAGGGGAGGAAAGAAAGTGTGTGGGAGTGAGTTGGCAAATCACAATAGGCATAGAAAACAGTACTGGGGGATAGAGAACAGGGAGAGGAAAAGACAAGGAAAACTTTTCCTGACAGTAAGGAGAGCTTGAACAGCTGTCCATCTTTTGTTTCGTTGCAACTAATGGCAGAAGGCTCACAAAAATTTTAGGCCAGACATTCCAGAACTATGGTGCCAATACCACTGATGGCAGAGGACTACTAAAAATAATTTGTGACTCCCTACTAAAGTCTGATTTTGTCTCTGTGGCTACTAACACTGGCCAAAGATATCATGCAGCTGCATTTCAATGGTTTTTCTTGTTGAAAATATTGCCGTTTTTAGTAATTTCTGTGTGCAGACTCACAGTATGAAAGCACTCAAGGAAATAATTGACTCACAGGTATTTTGAAAGATGTGACAGAGGATTTACAGTTTTATAGTTTCTGTACAGTTACCTTTTAAAAAGCATACTTCTTTCTAGTTGCAAATTCCCCTCTATTAGAGAGTGGAATTTTTTGCTCCTACTTATTACAAAATTGCCATAATTTCTTTTTTCCCATTACAGTTTCTCAAGGAAGTGTTAGACTCAATAACAGAATATATATGAAGAATTTTTTTTCTATTTAAGAAGTTATTTCTGAGAATATCAACTTAGTTTGGGAAATTGGCTTTATATGCTATTATGTTAGCTAGAAAATCGAGACCTGCACAACTTTCTGGTTTTATTATCCAATGAGCTCTTTTTTTTGGTCAAAAGGATATTTTCCCTAGTGATTTCAAAGAATACAGAAGAAATACGTTCTGTGTCAATATCACAGTACAGTCTTAAAAAAAACCCCAAACCATAGCTAAGTTATATTTGTATCATTAATTTTTTATAAACTGTTAGAAGTCAATTATTTATATATAAATCATATATTTTCCTGTCAGTCAGTTCCAACAGAAAGAGAGAAAGGTCTTCCTGTTTGGCTACAGTGTAAATTTTAAGTGGTATCAAAAGTAAATTGCTGATTTTTCTTCTTTTTTTAAAAACAATTTTTTTTTTCCAACTAAAGTACCAAATGCATACTGGCATAAAATATTAATTTCATCCTGTGGATGGCACTCCTGGACTGTCAAAAACCTAGTGACTTTTGAGAACTATGCCTTTGATGAAATTTTAAAGAGAAATTCAGATTTGTTTGCTCCATATCCACAATGTTCAGAAGGCAAGTCTTAAATAGCCAAGATACTTGTAAAATGACTGCAAATGCTATTTATTAAGTGCAAGTAAGCAGTTTTTATAGCCTCAGCACCCAGTCAAACAGTCACAGGTAAGTTCAACAAATAAGGTATTTCATCAAATGAATGAGAAACTAAATCTGCTGGGTAAGCAGCAGCAAGGTATTATTACAATACTAGAATGTTTTATGTTGTACATGATTAAAGCAAGAGTCCTGGAGCCAGCTCCAGGCCCAGAAGAAAAAAGCAAGTGAATTGTCCTTTTAGAGGGTGATAGTTTGACCATGCCTTTTGCTTTCTCTCCCTGGACATCCTGAGACAATTCTCTCAGTCTCTCATGTGGGAAGGATGATGATGAAAAAAAGCTTTGGGGTTAATGTGTGCAGTGATGCATCTTTTATGATGAAGAAGGGAGACACAAAGAGTACAAGAAAGAATATACGTGAGTGGCACTATATTTGCTCTTTTGTCTAGCCTCGAAAAAAATTCTCTCTTCCTTGGGTCTTGCCAGGCTCCCTAGCCTCTTGTTGCTGAAAAACTAGCACTTGAGGCCAAGCAAGGTGAAAAGAAGAGACATTTCTGCAGATGAAAATAAGCAATGAATTTGCGAAAGAGTAATTATAGAGGTTACAGAGAGAAAAACATTGAACAGTGAGGAGGGCTGTGGGCCCTTGGTGCAGGAGCCCTCTGCACTCCCTTGGAGGAAAACGGCCAGAGGCCCAAGAGAATCTACCCAGAGATAAGCAACCTTCTTCAGGGTCATGGCGAGTTCCCAGCACGCCTTGTTTTTCTTATGGTAATTACCTGTACCCTGTTGGCTAGCTGGTTCCTACCCCACCCCCTGCCTTTCCCATATGAACCCCTGACTCTACCCCTGCAGAAGGGAGCTTTCATCCCTGGCCTCCCTTCACAGAGGCTGGACAATAAAGGCTACCTCTGTGGAACTGCCGTATGAGGTTCCTGTCTCTCTGTACCTGCGTTCGCCTGGGTGATTTCACAAAGAGCTGAATCCAAACAGCTGATACCCCTTGCAGCAGAGAGGTTGCTACACTTGCTGAAATCACCCATCGCCCAGGGGGTTGCTGAAACTTCTGGAGAAGCTTTTCCCTGGCGGGACGCTTTGCTCTTGGAAGATCGCAACACACAGGACCCCCTGGAAAGTGATAGAACAGAACTGTTTGATTTTGACCAGAAGACGAGCAGTAGGGCCTTCATCCCTGCCTGTATTGCTCAGGGGCACTCTTGGTGTAAGGAGTGCAGGAAACACTGGCCACTGAGAAAAATTCAACATGTATTTCATGAAAATGTGTTTGTCAAGACTCCTGTGCTTGTTAACTTGCAAAACACAGATAGAGTTAAAAGAAACCCATTTGAAGGTTGTTTTTTTTTTTTTTTCATCTACCCAAAATTCCTCTTCATTTTCCCTTTTTTCTAACACAAACAACATCATACTAAGCAGCTGCCAGATATTACTGCTGTTGCTACACCCACTCAGGGCAGGCAAAAGCAGGTAGTTGTGTTCTGTTAACAGGTTTTCCCATGGAAAACGTGTGGCATCCAGGGGTTACATCCCCCTGGCTCAATCCAACTGCTGTGACAAATGGGATCATTTACAGGACAGTAAACAGCCACACACTCGTAGCTGTTTGCTACACCTAAGTGATAAATTTTAATGCCCTAAACAGAGACAGTCTGTGATCTATATAAGCAACCTGTAAATCAAGATAATAAGTGGCCAAATAAAATTGTTTGTCCTTTAGTAAAAAATGTCTTGCGAAGAGGGAATGCAGAGAAATTATAGAGTTAAGTGTCATTTCTACAAGGAATAGTGTAAAACAGATTAATAATTAAGAATTCAAGGTCATGCTGGCAAGACTTGATCAAGAGTTACATTTTTGTGAGAACACCAGGAGTGAGTGTGTTAAACTCCCTTGCTTCCCAAATCAAACAAAGATCTTTCTAGAATACATCAAGCTCGAAGTGGTGTGCATCCTAGGTATTACTCTAGGGAAATCCATGTTCAGATTCATGGTTAGTACTAGCCAAATGTACATACCAGTGATTATCTTCTTTAGATAAGTATCTGCTTATAAGAGTGACCAGACTTACTGTAGGTATTAAGAGTATTTCCTCCAAATTAGGAGATGCAGTTAAGTTAAAATACTTGTGCCATCCTGCATGTTCATACTTGAAATATAAGTTAGCTTCAAACGGGTATTAAGTCTCACATCTTCGACAAAACATATTTATTACTCTTAGAAATGCAATTAAGTCAAGTGTGCTGAATAAAAGACCTCAAAAGGCAAGATTATTGTGGAGAATGGAAAACATCTTTAAGGAGATATTTTTTCTTCACAGCTAACTTAGCAACCAATTTAAGTATATGTAGCTCAGCCAGAATTGCTTTACTTAAACACCGAACTCCATTTCACAAGCCATTAATGACATCATACGAGACAGTTTCTCTCAATACCTCTGAGAAATTTTCAGCGTGCTTCCTTCCCTATTACTGCCTGCTTCAAACAGATCTTTGCTAAAGCATTCAAGGCGCCCACATGGGTGTACCAGAAAAATTATTTCCTTGCAAGGAATGTTTACCAATCCCCGATTCACTTCAGTGCCTCAGCCTGCTATCACTCATTTCAGACCACAAGATTCAATGCTTGTCCTTCATACTAATGATACCAAATATCTTGAATGGCTCTCGTTGTGAGCATAGCACTCACTAGTGCAAGGGCCAGCAAGACTGGCTTAAATAAATTGTTCTGGGGCGAATCTTCAGAGAATGTGGTTGTCACTCTGCAGAAGCTATGAGGCACCCCTGGAAAAATGGTAGCTGCGTCCATTTGTGAATATTCTGTTCAACAGTATCTGCTCTATAAATGCTGTATTCAAGTGCACTTCAATACGCTGCTTGCAAGACACCAGATTCTGAGCACAACTCAACTGCTTCAGCATAATAAAGCAGCTAGAAAGATGGTATAAAGTATTGTGAACCTTTTTCTTCGTCAGGTCTATCCATTGTTAAACATCAGCACCCTCAGAGGTAATGAAACTCTCTTGTCACTATTTTTCCCACAGCACGAAAACAGCACACAGTAGTCCACATAATATATATTTTTTTTAATCTAAAAGGTCTTCCTCCACACTGAGCTCATGCCCTGAGGTGCATCCTTTTTCAGGGCTGCAGTGGGGGCAGTCCAGGGCTTTTGTGCTTTCTCAAGACAGATAGAAGCAGCTGCTATTGTCAGGGTTATTGTCCATAGCCCATGGCTGTTACAGATAACTGACACCAAGAAAAAGGTGAATCCAGTCAGTGCCTTTATATAATGCATGTGCACGATAAGGAGATTTCTCAGGAAAAGGGGACTGTTTGAGGTAGAGAACGTCACTAACCATTACTGTGAATATGGAGATATTTACCAACCTTTGCTCAGAAAAACCGTGCTCTGACTTTGAAGGTGTGTTCTTCACCACATGTGCAGTCCAGAGCCCATACAAGGAAAACAGATCCACAGAAAATGGAGATTATCTCTTCCTGAGAAAAAAAAGGTATGAAATAGTGTGTGCAGCTAACAGCACAAAGAAGGTGGCATTTAAAAACAGCCAGGTGTGTGATAACCAGCAGTAAGATCTGAGTTTGAAGAGAGAGAGGGAATTTATTTCTGTAAATATCTTAATCCATTAAATGTTTGAGACTCTTTGAGAGGGAGCACCAAATAGGTCTGTGATACATCACAGCAGTAAATGGAGACACTGAGACCCTTGTGGAATTTTATGAGAAGTACGTACTTACTCTTTCTACAGGAAGGCAAAGGCAGTTTACCCAGAACATCCCAGGCCACACAAATTTGGAGAAGTCTAATGGCTGCCAAAAATGAATGTGTCTCCTCAGTGAGCAATGCCACCACTTCTTATCAGATCAAGCTGTGCTGACTGCCAGTGGGATGGCAAAGCAGCACTTTGTGATACCGCATGGCTGGGGGAATTTTTCCTGATGCTGCCTTAGGACACTGACCTGTTAAAGGAAAGTGGTGGTTAAATGCTGTTAACTCCATTTCTCTTAAACTGACTAACTTTGCTGGTTGTCCACAGCTTGCTATACGAGTCAGATGCAGCTGTGAATTATCATGCTAAATCTTCCTAAAATCAAGATTTTTCCTTCTTGCTTGTTTCATCCATTTGAAGTGGATTTCTTTCCTTGCTCACTTTTCTATATTTTGAGCAACAATTTCTACTTCTATTCTTAGTGTAGGTTTTCCTCCTATTACTTAAAACTGAGTTTAATGACAAAGTCAGGGAGTGTGGCCTGGTGGCTTTGTACTTTATTCTGATGCTGCCTTTCTATTTACTACTGGATGGAAACCTACTTTTGTGTCAAATGTCTTCTGAATTTTGAATGGCACAAATAATTGTAAGAGAAAGGCAGAATTCCACACTTAAAATTAGTCTTGGGATTAGAGAATGGGGTTCATCCTTTTCCATACACTACTGTAGTCCTACACTTGCAGAGCAGAAATTCTGCATTCTCAATTAAGCCTGATGGTTGGATCATAAAAGAAAATCACAGGAGGTTTTCAGAGACCATAGACAGCTCTGTTGATTTGTGACAGAAAGGAAGATAAATTAAATCAACTGACAAAATGTGACCTTTTTTAATGTGTCCTATTTTATGGTGTTTGGTAGTTACTGAAAAGGAGATCCACAGCTAACCAGAGAAAAGTCTGGAGCTGTAAGGATATAGAAAAATACATACCAGCTCACAAGTCTAATTCTGAGGTAAATGCTCACCTTAAGCAGCAATTCTGTAGTGCTGTGGATGCAAATTATGTGCTGTGGAAAAAGAAAAGTGGGATATTTTACTTCAGAGTTTCCAGGAAAGTAGTGGAAGTTGGAATAGTGGTGTTGTACAGGCTGTGTCAGCTCCCAGCAGTGTTTGTGTTGAAAGACATGAATTTACAGAAATTATTAGTGAAACTTCGTTAGAGAGAATAGGCCACTGAGTATGCAACAATTAGGGAAGGTGCAGCAAGGAACAAGAGTTGGAGAAGGGAATAGCTAACCAAACATGACAGAAATGCAAGAAGTAAGGAATAAGTGTCAGAGGAGAAACAGCTCAAACATATGATAAGTTGCTGCTTAGATAAGGGCTTGGCGTGTGGAAGCACCTTGAGAAGATTGAGCTATGAAGGAGTTGAATGCTCCATGACAGAAAGAAAGCAACCAGCTGATGTAGCAGCTGCCTCCTAATCTCATTGGAGAAGTGAACTGTGAAATAGTTACAGCTACAGAGTGTAAGATAGTTGTATTCTCTTATCTCTCTACTTTAGGGTGTTCTTTTCTTTTTCTACGTTTGATAAAATAAAGTCAACTAATTGATATTAGCAAGCAGAGAAAATCAGTTCAGTGAACCCAAAAAGTGTAATTAAGTTTTCCTGAAGTTTCAAGATGAGGCCTGAGCTGCCATTAACTATGACTTAACACGGCATCCTTGTCCTTTTTCCTGCATATCAGTCCTGACAGGATAGGTATGCTTACCTATCCTGAGTGAGTGACTGGGGTGGGGGTTAAAAACGTGATATATTTTAGGGAAAGTCTAAACTGCAGCAAATATTTTCCAGCATTGTAGGAACAGGAACTGCATAAGAACTAGAACAAAAGAGGGCACTTGCACCCAGTCTTTCTAATTATATGGAGTACAAAATCTTTAGGATCTGAAGTACTCCTGCCTTGGGCAACAATTTTTTCAGCCTACTTCTGGTCATCTTTTTTCCTTTAAACATTTCAGGAGGTGATGAGGAGAGGAATGGATGAACTCTTTTAGTGAGAACAGCTGGTGCTTAGCTGTCATCCTTCCAAAGGGTCCAGTAGCCTCTCAGTTATAGGACCAGGTGTTTGTTCTCAGCATGACAGAAGAGGGGCTGCCAAGCATCCACAAAGGATAGGGGTAGCAGCTGTGAGCAGCTATCATCTTTGGGGGAAAAAATAGCTATTAACAGAGCATAAGGTATCTTGGAAAAAGGCAGAAAACAAGATCAAAATGTCCTGATGACAGTCAGCCTATGGAGAACATGAGCTAGGCACCCAAAAATGGAGGCAGACTGAAAGCAAACTTTTCTCACTGCACTGTTCAGTGATTTTACAGCTATTTACAATCCTTTTTCGAAAAAGGGGATGAATCTAGACCTTGCTAGAAAATTCTTCTTTGTTGCACAGAAATTAAGGCAGAAGTATATCTTCAAGTTTTTTCTTACTTGGTTAATGATCATTTCTGCTTTCCTAAGTAGTACAGTCCAGGTTTCAGGAGCCAGCATGAGTATTACTGATATTTTGATCTATAACTCCGAAACTAAGAACCACTTCCCTCATCCAAAATGCAGTTTTACATTTTTCTGTGGTCTTCGGCCTTCCACATGGAGAAACAATTGATGTTTTATCCTTTACTATGTTCTTTTTCTGCTTGAATTAGGACGGGTTTAAATCACTTGCTATGAAAGTGTAATGCTGTTTACTCTCATCAGGAGTTAACACTGCTTAGCCCTGCATTTTTGGTTTTTATAAAGAAAGACTGCAGTATGAAGACATATTTGTGCCTGAAATGTGAAATTTTGAGCTCATCCAGGAGCATATCTTAACAATTCCATCTTTACTGTTCATATCATTCTAGTGATCTCTTCTGTTTGTGCATCTGTTGCCCTCATGGGTGTCATTTCATGGGTCATTGTCACACATACAGACATGAGGGAGATACTCCCACAACTGCATTACTGATTGAGGGTGGAAGAGAAATATAAATTAAAGCTCCCACTTTAAATGTGGATGATCTACTTCTCTGAGTCCTCTTAACATTGCTGCAAACCTGGAGGTCCCTCATGGTAAAGAATGTCATGCTGTTACGTATGCAAAGACAAACAAAAGAAGCAAAACACACACCCAGAGCATTCAAACTCATTTCATTGTCATTAGTTCACTGCCATCTGAATGATTATGAACTTACTATAACACCTATTTTATTGAAACACCTCTAGACATCTTTTTTTAACTAGCAAAAATAATTTTGAAATTGTATAGCCTTCACTCTCACTCACAAAATCTTGTCCTTTTTTTTATTGTGTGAAAACTTGTCAATAACCAAACCCAGTCTCAGAAGGGTCGCTCATTTGTACCAAGGAACTCCACAACCGCACTGCTTTGGAACCAGAGTGAGAAGCTTCTGTCCATGATTTGGTCTCCTGAATTTCTAGGAACACCCAGAAATGCCCATTACACAGACTGAATACAAGCAGCACAATGTCTGTTCAACTGTTTGGCCAAGTAGGATAACACTCTCAGGAGGAAACCACTGAGACATCAAAATTGTTTTTACATTTAGTTTAATTTCAGCCATGACCTTGCATGCCCAGCAACAGCCACATCTCTGTAATACACTGTGAAAGAGAAAAAGAGTCCAGAGTCTCATCTGAAGCATTTAGACCTAGAAAATAACTGCCAACAATGACTGCTAGTAGTTCAAAGTCATTTATGGCCATGGGAAAAGATTTAGGGGTCAGACCATAAAAATAGGTCATTCTATTGTTTGTATCATCCATACAGATAAGTATTGGCACTGGTTTCCAAACAAACACAGTTCATCAGGCTCTCCTTTATCTGCCTCTTGGACTTAGTTTACTTCAAATCTTTTTATGCTTTTCTACTCATTGAGGGAACGCGAGATAAAAGGGAAACTTCCTTTCACACAAAAAAAAAAAAAAAAAAGGCATAATATTTTCTAGTCTTGTTCTTTGTTACTTTAAATCTCAACAGTGCTGTAAGGAGAAAAGTAATCTGGAAATGCTTTGAAAAACACCATCAATGTAGCCTTAAAACAAGATAGAAAGAAATCAGTTACCAAACCAGGAGATTATCCTGAAAACTGGAAAAACTCCTTGATGTACATTTATTATGAGAAATGGAAAGAGGGCAGGACAACAGTCATATCTAAATGGTCTCAGACAAATCCTGGAAGCTTTACGTTCAGATGGGAGCCAGAAAAATAAATCAATTGCTCTTTTTTTCTTCCTTTTCTAATTTGAGGAAGAGAATGGATTTTCTCTCAGGAGTACTCCATACCCAATTGGAGGCACTAACACTGACACAAAGTAGACATGGATTTCTGGTCTGAACATAAGCTATCACTTCTTCCAGGGTTTTTGGCTTTTGTTGTTGTAATTATATTTGTTTTGGTTTTAGGAGGAAGTGGAAATTTGCTCTGTTTTCTGAGCAAACCCAACTTTATTCAGTTAAGACTGGAACAATATTTTAATGAAAAATCAATGTAAGTGTTAATAATCCAGTCAAACAAAAATTCCTATTTTGTATCATTGTATTGAGCGTGCAACTATCCAAGGACTGTGCCTGTTACTACAATAGTCAAAGCATGGGGAAGAGAACTGTAGGGTAGAAAAGAATTGAACAACAGAGGAAAAAGTTGCTATTCTTCAAGTACAAGAGAATAACGTACTGAAAACTCGTGGACTTTGGAGTCACAGATAATTTTGCAGAGCTCAGCTTGTAATTTACAAATACCTTGGTATTGTCAGTCTTAAACTATCTCAGGACTAAAGTCTGCCCAAATTATCTCATGAAGACACTGTGCAATGCAAAAGATCCATTCAAGTTTTTTTGGGTCTTCTAAAAACCTGAAAGTCTGATTTATTCCCACTATGGAAACAAAAATGAAAACACAGGACTTGCAAATAAACAGGTATTTTAAATTAAGACAGATATTGCCACAGTACCACAAGCTAAATTAATAAATAAACACAAATTCTCACTCTGCAAATACCTTCATTTCATCTCTGTGTCTATAAAGACAGGCTCTATTTATTTCCATGGATACTCAACACTACTTAGAAGTCATCATTTAATTACCACTACAAATCTTCAGCAAAATAAACACTGCCTTGGTAGTGACAAACAATTCATAATCCACCTTGTTTTCACCTAAATTGAAAACTGCATTCTTCTGAATTTAAACCTAGTCTCTCTTGGGGTTCACTTCTGTTTGAGCTCTTAAGATATTTGCTCTTCTAACAGCTACATGATTGCAGTTGCTAGACATGTCTTCTCTCTGTTAATCTATATTTAAACATTCAAAAGTAATGGCAGGCACCTGACAAGTTAAGGAGATTAAGATTTAAGGCTAATAATCAGACAGAGCTTTTATTCCAAGCTTTTTGCTGATTAAGGGAAACGTCTGAAAAAAGTACATTACCTTTTTTTTAGCATATGGGAAACAGTGGGAGTGAGCACAGCATTTATTGCATTGGAGAGTTTGGGGTTTTTTTTATATTTTAAAGTTTTGCTAGAGCATAGTCTGATTTTCATATAACAGAACAAAAGACATAAAAGTTTTTTTCAAATTTTCTCAGTATAAACTCTTTCATCCAAAGCCATTCTAGCCTGTAAGGTAAACAGATGTCATGTGTTTGTATCCATTTACCTGTGAGAACTTTGTTTTAAGAAACCCTGTGATGCTCTGCATGGTGTAAAATAGATGTGTGTGAACAAAAGCTGAGGGGAGGTTTAAGCAAACTCATTCAAGTCTCTTCTGCGCTTCCAAAATATCTCATAAAGCTTGGAAGACAGAAAAGGTCCTCCTCATCACCTCACAATTTCTCTAGCAGCAGAAGCCTCTTTCTCCTATTAACTTAATTCTTCCCTTTCTGGAGCACCTTTCCCCTACAATTTCATGCAGTAGCTGTTCTGCAGTGGGTAAGATCATCTGGAGGAAGTTTCCTAGAATCACAGAATGGCCTGGGCTGGGAGGGACCTTAAAAATTTGCTCATTTCAACCCC
Source organism: Oreocharis arfaki (assembly GCA_013398015.1). Taxonomy (NCBI): domain Eukaryota; kingdom Metazoa; phylum Chordata; class Aves; order Passeriformes; family Paramythiidae; genus Oreocharis; species Oreocharis arfaki. The sequence continues at coordinate 197,868 of VZRR01010248.1, read as the reverse complement.
ACTGCCATGGGCAGCGACCAGGTTGCTCAGAGCTCCATCCAGTCCAGCCTGAAACACTTCCAGGGATGTAGCATCTACAACTTCTCAAGGAAACCTGTTCTCATGCTCCATCATCTTCATAGGGAAGAATTTCTTCCTAGTATCTGATCTAAACCTACTTTCTTTCAGCTTGAAGCCATTCCCCTTCATCCTGTCACTCCAGGCCTTTGTAAAACATCTCTCTCTATCTTTCTTGGGGGCCCCCTTCAGGTACTGGAAGGACACAATTAGGTCACCCCAGAGACTTCTCTTTTCCATGCTGAGCAATCCCAAATGTCTCAGCCTTTCTTCTTCTGACTGCTTTCAACAAAAATATGACAGGCAGAGATTTTTTTCTGAAATAAGAATAATCTGTTCTGTAAGAAGTTGCTTATAAAAAACCACAATTACAGAAACCTTAAAAAAGTAAATATTGCTTACCTAATCTGCTCTAGTGGACACCAAGGTCTTCTTATGGTTTCAGCCTCTGAGTAGTTGAGCTGGTACATTGTCATGGTCTAAAGCCTGAAAGTCTTCCAGCCACTCTCAGTTGTTGCAAGGTGAAGTCCTTTACACACGGTGTGCAGTGTATGCCAAGAGCACTCACTGATTTTCTCTTGCAGGCAAATCTCTATGAATATGCCCAGTTCCGGACATTTTGAATATATGTTGTGTGGATCAAACAAAGGAAAGGAAAAAAAAAGGTGAGTATTTCTGGTTCCATTCAGGCGTAATCCAATTTCCCCTTTCACTTCTCTAACTTCCCTTACCAAGCAGAGCCTTTCCTTTATATTCTGCATTTCAGATATTCAGGCTACTCACAGTCTTTTACAAAGCTGAATTCCAGTTTAAAAAGTTTCATTTTGATGGCTGAAAGGACTTAGTCTGCTTGATGTTCAAGTTGCTGTCCATTCAAAAAGAGGGGTAAATCACTGTAGTGATCAATACAGCTTTCCTCATGCAGTCTGACGCCCAGGGGAATGAAGTAAGGGGCATTTGAGACATAAATCTCAAGTTCTCTCTCTAAAAAGCTGGTAATTTTTGGAGTAGGAGACAGGCAAAGGTTTCACATTAGTCATAAGGGAAATTAAGGTGTTACTGGTTTTAATGTTGTACAAGGTATTGTTAAGAAATTATTTGGAAGTGCTTTTTTGCTCCCTTTAAGGCTTATACCATATGTGTGGGGAAGAAAGAAAAATGTCTTCCCTTTTGTCAGCAGATTTCTTGATGGATTGGGAGGAAGCAAAACCAACTAGAAACAGTAAAGCATAAACCTGATATTTAGCCAGCAAAAAAAAAAAAAAAAGGCATCTAATGGGGCAGCATAGCTCATTCTTTACTTTTATTGGCCTTCGAGTTGCTTAGATTTTTTTCCTTTATTTATTTTCATAGAAATAGCTCCACTCACCTTTCAGAGCACTAGCTGCTAATGTACTTCCACCTCCTTCAGCCTTGAGATAAAATACCCGAGAACAAAACTAACATTCATAGCAGCAAGACAAAGGCTGCACAGCTCCCCAGATCTGCAGCATTTGACTCAGACTGCGAAGTTGAAAGTGGAGGAATTTACCAGCCCTTGCGGAGAAACAGTCATATTTCTTGGGAGGACATATAACTGACTCGCCTGTGGCATTTCTCTAGACTCTGTTCCAGAGTAAGGGTTTTCCTGCTGAAAGCATAGTCCATTTTCATTTCTTTTCCCCAAGAGATCCTATGACTGCTTTACTACTTTCATTTACAACAGTAGTGCTGTCATTGTTGTGCTGCATGAACTTCAGTATATTTGATCACAGGAGGCATTTATACTCAAGCTTTTATAACACATCGCTCAAGGCTCTTCTCTTTCAAGATTGTTTCCTCACTTCTTGAGCTTTTATGAAGTGCTGGTACCATTTAAATAAAATGATTGCAAATATCTGAATGATACTTTTCACTGATCCAAACGATGCTAGGCAACATTCTCTCCCATGGAGGCCTACAAGGAAGCCAGAGAGAGACTTTTCTTCAGAAACTGTAGTGATAGAACAAGGAGGAATGGGTACAAATTTGCAGAGAGTAGGGCTAGATCAGATGTCAGGAAGGAATTATTTTCCTGCGAGAGTGGTGAGGCACTGCAACAGGTTGCCCAGAGAAACTGTGGAAGCCCCATCCCTGGAAGTGTTCAAGGCCAGGTTGGATGGGGCTCTGAGCAACCTGGTCTAGAGAAAGGTTGGCAGGGGGGTTGGAAATTGATGATCTTTAAGGTCCCTTCCAACTGAAACTGTTCTATGATCTCACAGCATCCCTACACCATATGATCCTCAGCAGGAATATAATAAAATCATAGACTGTAGATGAGTTGAGGCACATGAACTCTGAATTAAAAAAAAACTGTGTCAACAGGACAGAAAAAATCTATTCAACAGACACTGCTATGTTTTCCTTAAACTTCAGACAGAAAATGCAAGCAGGCTCTGTGGAGATGGTTTATAACAAATCTGTTGGTTCCAGGCATGTCCCACATATTCAGTACTGTGTCTGTGCCTGCACATTGCAGACACAACCAAAAACCTCAGACGGATGTCAAGATGAACTTCACAGCCATTATCATAGAGCTGGATTCTCAAATCACCACACAAAGTCCTTCCATGTGCATTTTTCTGTCAGAAAGTACTTTGGGTGATATAAACAACTTGGGAGCCTGTGACACCTATAAATTATAAATAGGTTTATAATATATTGTCTTGCACTGAATTAAAATCTAAGCATACTAAAATGGCATAAGAGATATTAGTGTATAAACTTCGTGTAAACATTTTACCTATGTGCGTGAGCAACTACTTAAGGCACACAACAGACAGGCATAGATACATGTCAGAGACATCCAAACTAAAAATAATAATAAAAAAAAAAGTTGTCAGAAAGAGGAAAAGTTAAGCATAAAAGACTATTAAGAGGCAGAACTTACTCCAAATGCACCAGAAGGATGACTAGTAATGCTAAAAAAAACCATAAGCAGTAAAAGGAGGAAAGGAGACACCACCTTTTTGGATGGGGGATAACAAAATAAAAACATGAGGCAGATTAAGGAAAATTAGAGAATAAAGGAGAGAAACTCACTTTGCTTTCAACTTCGCTTAATGAAATCTTACCAAAAAAAAGCAAATTAATGAAAAAAAAGTCATATTTCATCTCATTAAAAAAAAGTACTTAAGGTAAAGATCTTAAGATGCACCAAAATATGTCTGCAGATTCAAATTGAGCTAACTTGTCTGCTCAGGGATGGTGAGACATTTTGAAATGTATTTTTCTTTTGATTAATTATATTTTTCAAGAATTTCCCAGAATTTTATTTGGGCTTTGTATGCATCCTCTGTCATAATGGGTAATAGTATCAACCTCTACTATTCAAAATGTATTTAACTTTATAAATTAGAAAGAGCTCTACATTGAAATAGGGGATGTAGGCATTTTCTAAGTAGCTGATAATATCCAGAAGAAAATGCAAGCTATCCCATTTGGAGATGTTACCATCATTACTGTTTATTGCATTCATCAGTGAGCAGGCTGCTCCAGTCACTGTTGAATCCCATGGGTGCAATTCTATTTCATGACAGACTGTATTTAAACACTTTTGCTTAGTGGTATGGTCTTCCTTTCACATAAATTCAGTGTTTGCTACACCAATCCAGACACAGGACCTGCCTGTGGGGAAACTGTAAAATTGGCCTCTAAATACATTGAACAGAAAATCAAGGAAATACAAACTCAGAGCATGCCAAAATATTTTGTCCCTTGAAGGTAGCAATGATTTATGCAAACCAGTTTACTCTTTGTGTTGCAGGCAGTAAGCAAAGCCAGGGCTCACTAATGAGTTATCAGGAGGATGGGAGAACAAGCTAAATGGGGAATCCTTTCAGTGCTGTCACTGGTAAATTAGGTCTATCAAGACCACAGTAAGAACACACAGAGCAGTCAGTATTAGGTTAATCCCCTTTGTTGACTTGAAATGCTGGAATTTAGCTGGAAAAAAAATAAGGAAGGCTTTTGAGTCTCAATCAGTTTTGTATTTCCAGGCATCTATCACACATTTAAAGTGCAGGATGACTTTTCATATCACTGCAAAAAGAGAATCCAAAAGGAAGCATTATTATCAATGCCTGTATCATCAGGGCATTCTCATAGGGAACATAAAGAGATTGGCAAGGGAAGTTCCATCTGCAACCTTTCTTCAGTTTAATTTAAGTTAGTAAAAGTACATTTTTCTTAATACTTGGAAATATTTTCCTCGTCCTATCCCTCAAACTGAAGACTTAAAAGTAGATTGAATTCAAAAGTTTGTTGTGCCAGCTGATTGCAGCATTTGTGGAAGCAAAGTCTCTGTCCAAAAAAAGAGTCAAGGACCAATTTTCCCATAACAACTTTCCCATTAAATTCATGATATGCATATGACAAAACCCCAAAGACACAAGAGAAGATTTAGAATTCATTCTAAATTCCATTCATTAGATGGTAATTTTTTTTTGGCTCAGTTGTTTGGTCAGTGGTGGTGTCTTTTTTTCATCTGAGCTTGTTTTGCATTTCTTGCAGCACGAGCATAACCAAACAATCCTATAGTAGGGATTTAAGTCAACAGAAGCCAAATTTCAGCTTTGAAATTTTCTAATATAGTTTTTACTCACTCCTGAGACCTTTTATTACATGGCACAGCTGAGTCAGACCTGGCAACCATCTTTTAGTTGAGCAGGGAATGTCTCAATCTGTTATGCCAAAGCCAGATGGCCACTTTTTGCAAGTGCTTTCCAGCTTGAAAAGGGAAAAGTCAGGACTCTGTGCCAAAGACTCAGCCCTTCAAATCCATGGGTTGGGGTCAGAGTTGCACAAATGCATCAAGAGGGGCCTGGGGAACAGGCTATGATTCCCAGAGCTCATTTGTTGCCCACAATTTAGGATACCGAGAGAGGATAATCGTTGGGGGATCATTAGGGTTAAAAAAAAAGATAATCTAACAAGTAACAGATGACTGCTGAGAAATACATATAGGCATATTTGTGTATTGTGTGGGCAATAATCTTGTTTACAATCACACCACCACAGATTTATTATGTGTCAATGCAATGTTTTATAAAACCACACTTTAAAATATTATCTTGCATTCAGCATTTGCCACCACATCAATTGCTAAAATTGTGTGCTTGCTTCAAGGTATTTTTTTTCTCAAAACATCTGTGCATGTGTGATATCAGCAGTGACTTTGCTGCTAGTTCCAATCACCCTTGCATAAACTCATGCAAAATATTTTCTCCACCCCCATAGAACCAAGTGTGAATTTTGCTGAAGCATTTAGTTGTCAGGAGTGAACAGAAAATATATTTGGCAAGCCAGAGGAAAGGCTCAAACCCCTGTGGAGCTTTCTGGGAATTTATCTTAAGCGGTGTCCAAAATGGAATTCAGAAAAGCTGTTTAGTATGTCCAATCCCTCATTTAATCTACATATGTTTGCACAATTATTGCTCTAATTAAAAAAAAAAAAGATGAAATGAAATACTGCTGCTGGTTACTACTGACAGTTGGAAGTCAGAGAGTAAAAAGCTTTTAGAAATTCTGTTAAGAAGTAAAAAAGATGAATGCATAAATACTGTCAGGAAATAACTCATCACTGAGCTGCTACAGCATTCTGACATCTTCGCAATGCAATTTCAGTTCAGGTCACTTCCTATTCTACATGCCTTTTTTACTGTTTACTTTTCTGAAGTATAATCATTTATCAGATGAGATTTCACGTGTAACTTTTGAGACACAGTGAAGAAAACATTATACTGAACTACTTTATCTGCAGCACCACATCCTACACGCCGTGACAGAATCATAGATGCAGCTATTGTGTGTTTGCCATGCAGGAGCATTATCAGCTCCCATGCTTTTGGCATAACCCAGGAGACTGAGGCAATGGGAAATTTCAATTAAAACCAGCATTTTCTAGCGTGAACTCAGCTGAGAAGGATTAAAGATTTAGAAACCAGAGGTCACAGTAAGAAACAAATATCACCCTTGTCATTCCAATTTAACTGATATTAAATTTAAAGGTATTAAACTTTTTTTTTTTTAGTGGACTCATTATTTTTTTCATCTGTTAAAATGATCACAGGCTACACCACGCCAGGTTCAATCCTGTACTCTGTGCAAGCAGAGAAACCTCATTAGAGGATATCACTTGCAGAATTGTTCTTTGGAAGAAAAGACATATTTTCGATAACTCAAAAAAGATCAAAGAGCAGACAGGGCAGTTGTCCAGACGAACCAACAAAACCTTTTCCTTAGCTGCAATAAACGTGCTGGAAAGTCACTATGTCTTCAATCATTCCTTGATTTCCCTCATTTACTTCTCAAGTCCCGATCACAATCCGAAGAGAAATTTTAACAAGACTGAAGCTGGATCCTCATTAATTAACTCCTACAGGAGGGAACTGAATCTTTCAAGAATAAACTGCACTTTCTCAAGCCTTATCCAGACCAGTTTTTCTTTAAAGATGCCCCTGCTCTCAGAGAACTGGATCTCTTTTCACTAATGGACCAAAACTTGTTTTGATTTTCATCAGCACTGCAGCACAAGGCTGTGTGGTACAGAAGGGAGAAGAGTTTAAGACAATGGACCTGGGTCAAAGACTCGTGTTCAGGGGACAAGGAAACAGTTTTGATTGTCAGATTTCTGGTGTCATGCACAGCTGTCATGATTTACCAGTCAAGGTTTACACATGGCAGTAGCCTTATCTTTCGTAGGCTATTCAGTTACTGCACAGCCCTCTGAGATTAACACTTTGCAACCATGGCAATGGACATTCAGAAATTTTGCTTCTCAGTGCATGTCTTCAGGTACAGGTGAAACTAAAAACGTTTACTGTAGTCAGTCTATCAGATGTGGTATGCTCAGATTTCATGTTTTTCTTATACCTAGAAAAAGATCTGCCACTGGAGTGGATTCCATGGATCCTTTGAAACTAAACATCCTTTAAATTATTTCTTGTAGTTGTGACACTTGCCTAAAATACCTGCACAAACCTATTCAAATTTGTATCTGTTCTCATTCAATCAACAGTTCAGAAAAATGCAAGGAATGAAACCCTCTGAAGTATGAAAGTCAGCAAAAGGGGAAATAAATAGAAAACTTTTCAGGATTTGAATTTTTCAGAAATCAGAAACCAGGGTCCTTAGTCTTTCTCTTATTGCAGATTACACAATGTAGCTCACATTAAATATAATTAATAACAGGTGGCACAGAATTTAACTGCAGTTAAATTAATCCATCAGGTATGATAAACTTATTATGTATACTGAAAATATCCAAACAAATGTAAATAATTATTTTAAAAAAATGTTTTGAACAGGATCAGTCTAGTTAACAGGATAATTTAAGTTCGGAGCAAGAATGTATGACCATGGCATCACCATTTTGTGCTTTTATAAAACATAGTAGCCCTCATCAGCTACTGAATCAAGGTCCAATTACAACAATGTTTATTTTATTCTAGTCTACAAAAAAATTATTCAAGTTTTTAATTTCTTGCATCACTGATGTATAAATTCATTCCCACAGGAAGGCTTTGCCCTTGACAGTGCAGTGCCAAGTTTGTCCTGCATACAATTATTATTATCATGTTAGCCATCTCAAACCTCACAACAACACAAATGCAATTTCCTTCTCCAGTAAAAAATACTGTCATGGCCCTTCCCATCTTCTCTCTACTTTTAATCTCTACTAGAAAATTTTAAGAAGAAGACTTCTATCCTCATGTGCCTCTTATACACTGAAGGAAGGAGGTATCTAAATTGGCAAAGGTCCACCCTAAAATTTTACCCTCAGCCAAGGCAATCTGATACACATGGCACCAGATCGACAGCTTGGTGGCCTGGCTTGTACTCAAGGGCTTGTCAGTGAAGTCCTTGGGAATTAAAACATCACCTCATTTTGCTACTTCACTTAATTGCCAGCTCTCACACACCATTGCCATGAATCTGATCTAAAGTCCTCATGACTCAAATTCCAGTTTTGTTATTTTACAGAATCTTATTGAAGTGTAAGAAGAGTTCTAAAGTCTGCTTTCTAAAATAAGCAAGACCAGATAATAAAAGATCTTCAAATGAATTTAAATGTTTCATGATTTGTTCATAATCCTTTTATTTTGCTAGTTTATTTTAAGCATTCAAATTTAAAAATACTGAAATTTTAAGCTCTTCAAACCACACCACTTATCTTGCTCTATTTGACTAACACTTTTGACAGTGGCATTCTAACTTTAGTCAAGGCTTTGAGACATTTTGTTTCGTACTTGATAAATATGCTGCCTAAAATCTGGGCAAAAATAAAAAAAAAAAGTCTATAAATGGTCTTTTCAATCTAACACAACCTCAAATTAGGTTTATCTGTAGCTGAATGGAAGATAGATGTCTTAAAAGAAATAAACCCCATATTTTGTTGCCATTGATCTACTTTAAAGGAAATAGATGTTTTTTCAGTATCTTTAAAATGTTTATACAGGCATGGAAATGTTCATAAGCAGGCACCCAGTTCACCAACCAAGTCACTGATATTTCCCCTTTTTTAAAAATAATATATGCTCTCTAAAATCATTAATTAATATTAAAAATGATAAATAACTGCCATTATGCCATAGATGTGATTGGATCTTATTCGAAGCTACTTAGCAATAATTAGGGCACCAAGACAGCTGTTAACATTGAAGATGGATAGTTGCAGTTATTATTAGCTCAATAAAACTTGATTGATAGAAATAAACTCTTGGTCTCAAATGGGTTTGGTAAAAAGAACCTCATGCTAACATAGAAGCCAATACTACAGTAAGTGTGACTCAAGTAGGGCTTTTTCCCTGTGATTCTTAATAGTTCAGGTGTTTCCATTGTTACAACAAAGTAGGTTGGAAGAAACACTTCAGATTGATAACAAAACCACAGCAAAACTGTGATAATTGAAAAAAAAACCCAAACCTTTTGTTTATAAGAGTTCTCTTGCACTCACAGATAATGATTTCTGTTGGTTCTATAATGAATATTACTTGAAAATTACAAGCCAAAGAAACTAAGAAATACTTAAGGCTTTTATGTTTACCAGCACAACAATATCTCAGGTAATTGCCTGCAATTTTCTGGCTTCTACTTGTCTCACTTTCCAGTCTGGTCTTTGTGGAAAATTATGAACCAGGAGCCTTAGTTATCTAAGTTCTACAGCAGGCTGCCTGGAGTCTCAGAGTTGCTAATATTGGTCAAAACTAATACTCTTAAAGTAGCAAACTCAAGGAGAAATTTATTGACTCTGTACTATATATCTCATTTAGACTTAAAATCACGTTTTCTATAGGTGTAGAAAGCAAAAAAAAAATTCAAGAAATCCCTGTTGGACACCAATTTAAATCATCCAAACTTCTTCATGTTAAAAAGAAATTAAGAAATTATTAAGAAATTTTCATCAATTTAGAAAAAATGCCAAAGCTTATATGAAGTCTATCTTCTACTCAGGTGTGAAGGAAAGAAACTCTGGTTAGGGAACTGGTCTGCTCCAGGCTAACAGCCCCTGCTGCTATTTTTCCTGGCTCACCTCCCTGAACAGACTGACTGCTAATGCCACAAGCATCAGAACTAGAGCACTTGTGCTCCTGAGACTTGCACTTTCCATGGACATACATGCATGGATATTCATGCAAATGAAATAAAATGGCCTTGAACACTCCTAAAGTTATTTCATAGCTACCATTTTAGAGCTCATTCAGAGGATGTAATTGTTTTGCCATGATTATGGTCCAAGTATAGGAATTGTCAAGGGAAACAGTTGGTCAAAATAACATTAAAAAGACAAAGATTGATAGTGGTGAAGGTTATTGTTGCATTGATTACTGTATTTTGAGCAGGTATTTTACATTCAAAGAGCTTTGCAACCTTGGAAACCTGATGAAATGCAGGATATAAACATTGAGTGGTGCTTCTATCAAGGCAACTGGTAATGGAAAGAGATTTCATATAGTTACTGAAGAAATGTCTCACTTTTATATCAGCGTTGAACTGTTGGCAGATAGCTAGTATTAGAGATGTTTATTTTAGAGAGGCAGGAGTCTTTCCTGTCTCTTTTTATTCTAAGCAAGAAACTGTGAACCCATCTTTAAACAGCTTCATCCTTTTCTCCATTCCTTTTGGGGAGAATGAAATACGCTTCTCTCTGCTGACATTGAAGAGAAGGCAAGGAGAAGGACAGTAAAAACCTGTTCTACCCTCATTAAAAATGAGCACTGCAGTTCCTACACTATTTAAAAACTTTGTAAAGTCCCTTTACAGCCTCAGGAAAGTCCCAGATTGAAATAATATCTCAAGGGGAGCAGAGATCGAACATAGCAGTGGTTTAGTATCTTCCATGTCCTTTGCTGGGTGAATGTATGCTGCCCTGGCAAGAGAATGGGATTTTATGATCTAGTAATGGGCCTTTTCCATCTCTAATTACTACCTTACAGGGGCACTATGAAGATTATTTAGTTAATGTTTGCACAGCTTTCTGACCATGTAAAGTACTGTTAAAGTGCTAAGCATTACTATTATCATCCCATTATACAATCAATCCAAATTTGAGTAGCACTAAAGTAAGTTCCAGTTCCAATTATGCTAATGAAACAGCAAAGGGACTGTACATCCCCAAGTTCCTGCCATACCCAGTGCTACTGCAGTACCTTTGAGAATCCTCATTACAGTGACTTTCCCCAGCATACGTTAAACACATATTTACCTGACCTTGAACTTCAGGTAAGTGCCTGAATGGGAACAATGTCAGCCAGTACAGCACTGACAGACAGATGGTGAGTACTGAGATGCTCAACTGATATTTATGCTGGGTTCTGCAATACCAAAGCATGTATTCCAAATGAGCACACAGTCCAGGCTAATCAATCTCCTGTTTAGACTGGTAATGCCCTCACTGAAGAATCAGCAGAGCCCTGGGGCAGAGTTCAGGTGGGGGGAATGGATTGCCTGTTTTGGTATTTAAACAGTATTGAAGTGATGGACAAGATTTCCTGTCTGCCTTTCACTCTCAGCTGTGCAAGTTCATCAGGTAAAATAATGGAGGGAGAAGTTAAATCTCCGTGCAGAACTGGACTCCAGCATCACTGAAATACGGCAAATATCTGCAAGCAGACCTCCTAGAGGAGGACTGGTTTTTTTCCTTCATTTCTGTGCTTCAGAGCCGCTACCTAAAAGCTAATTCCACTACAGCTAAGAATTGGTGTAAAAAAAATAAAAAAATCCCCAAATCATAATGCCTGTCCACTCAACTATATCAGTAGAAGCTTCTCTCCTCAGCAAAAGCCTTAGGAAGAGGGAGCTTTCCCCTCTCTAACATCAATTACACAGAATGGAAATATGACCTCTTTCAACCTGCCCCTTTACTATTTTAGCTGGTCATTAAAGATCAGGATAGGATGTGTCTTCATGTTAGTTTGGAAAAGACTTTGGGATTTATCGATGGTTCCCCCTCTCCTTGTGCATTTCTTTGTAGCATAATTGGTGGCCTGCTTCCTGGGATTATTATCACCACCCAATAGATTTCTGGGCTCAGCAGGCGTCTGGCACATTGGATACTGATCTTGACTTCTCCTGATGCTTTCCTTTGGTTTGTATAGCTGTAGATTACATCCTTGACTAAGAAGTTTACATGGGTTAGAGGGTCCTGGGACAATAAATGCAGTGCATATTCCAGGAGCTGTCCGGAAGTAGGAGCCTGTTCCCACAACTGTGGGAAGTGTTGCCATTCATGAAGGGTTTTTAGTCCTGAATTTTCAATATCACTGTTAATACACAAGTAAACAAGCTGCTCAGCTGTTTGTGTCTTCACTCTAGTTGTTATTTACTGCCTTCCTTCAAAAATCTCGTTCCACTTACAGATACTCCTTTTCACATCCCTGCAAACTTTCTCCTGTAACAGATTTTAAAAGAAAAGAAGATGGGGGAAATGATGCTTTCAAGCCATTGTCTCACTGCTCAACTTGTGTGTCACAAAGTCTTTTTTGCACACAAAGAGTATCCTGGTCTGCAAACAGTTTAAGTTTCTGTAAGAAAACCAAGTGCAACTGTTCCACCTGCACTCTTTTACACTCTTCCTTACAGAAGGAAGAGAAGGAAGATGTAACTGTGGCTATGATCAGCTGTGACAGCCTCAAAGCAAACAAACAGTCACTAATGCTGAAACATAGCCCTCAGTTATCCATCCAAAAATGTGTCACCCTAAGTCTCGCAGTTCAGCTTTACTACAAAAGCAGATTTATTTTATTTTTACCAATATTTTTATCTGAATTTTTAAGAGACTTTAAAGCCTTATTCATACTTGAGGAATCTTAGATTACTTAGTTCTGCCTTTTTCTGTACTTTTTAACACATTAAAGTCTCAATTTAATAAACTCTTAGAAGTCAAAACTGCTTCCCATATTCATAATCCTAGCAATCGTGCAAAGGCAGTAGAAGTGAAAAGGAAAACATAAATAAAGAGATTACATTTTCATCATAAAAACATGATTCTTCAAAACATAACTATTCAAGAGTACAAAATACTACAACCAATTACATAACAACTTCAAAAAGCAATACCAGATAATACTGTATCAAGACAGAGAAAACTGAATCCAAGCAAAAGCTTTGGGCATCTGGGTATAGATGTGAAGATACATATATCGTGATGAGAGAGTGCAATGAAAGCATTATCTTCAAATATTGGGCCCCAATTATGATGTTGTGTAAACAAAGAGTTTGTCAGTGGAATGAAACAGAAAGAAACCTCTTGGAACCATTTTGATGAATATGAGTGTGGTTTAATTTTATTTCTGGATGATTACAGTTAAGGCTGTTAATTACTTTGTTTATATAGAAATGGCAGTAACTGACCAAAAACATCCCTCCCAAAACCCAGATGTCCTGTTTCTAGGATACAAAAATTCTCACACCTTTAAACCTGCAGCAATGCTTCCACCACCAGACAAAAAATAGGAAATGATATGGCTAATATTTCACTAAACTATATGTGCTTGAGTATTATTATGGAAAAGGAATCTTTCAGCATATTATTCAGAATCTTACAGAAATTTCTAGCAAGTGCCCAGCAACATGGATTATCAAAGGTTTTCTTTTACATTATGAAAGTTTTTGAGCATGATATAAGTTGCTGTGCAATCACAACAAAAAGTACTGTGCACAGAATTGTATTCCTTAATGTAATATAAATATGTAATAATATGAATAGAGAATCAAATGATTTCTTTTCTGATGGCACTAGGTTGTCCCAAGAATCTGTAAGTGGTTCTTATTACCTGCATGTGATGGTTCTTGAAGAAAAACACATTACATATTCCATCTGTACTTTTTTGTTTATATTTCTGCAATATTTTGGTGTGATTTCATATATTTTTATTTTAGCCTAAGTATGCATGTGTTTATATATATATATCTATTTTGGCTTGGTTTTGGGGAGAGATTACCTTTGTTCTGGTTTGCTTTTTCAATTTTAAAACCAAAACCAGATACCCTGTTTTCTTTTATGACCTGATACAACAATGCAAATTTTCAGATGAAAAAGTATACAGATTTCTGTTACAAAAATCAGTAATAACAACAGCTACCGACCCTGCACGTGGCTCCTAACTAGAAAGGTTGTACACACCTCTGTGAAACACTGGTTTCATCCCAGACAGAGTGAGAATGGTGTTTTGTCTTGTGATAGATTGACCTTGGCTGCCTGCCAGAAGCCCACCCACCCACTCTCTCCCCCACCTCAACAGGTCAGGAAGGGGAATAAGATGAAAACCACCCGGGTGAGCCTCACTCCAAGCAGGTCTCTCCTCACGTTGTTGTCACCATGGGTTACACTGAGTCCCTTCACTACAGGAATGGGGTTGTGGCCACTCCTGCTCCTTCTCAGCGATTTCTTCTGCTCCACTGTGGTCTTTCCAGGGGTTCGAGGGGATCCCTGCTCAGACTCCTCTCTCTCACACTGTTCCCCTCACACTTCACTGACCAGCAGGTTTTGCCCTTCCTTACACAGACTTTTCCTGAGGTGCTGCTGTTGGCTGAGAGGCTCAACCATGTCCTGCAGTGGGTCTGTCTTAGTTTTTAGCACAAGAAATCCTGCAACCTTGGCTTTCCTCTTAGTATGAATCAGAGACCCTGCCACAGCTGTGGGAAAAGCACAATTACTGCTCCTACCTTATTAGAATCAAAAAAACCATAAAATACCCTGCGCTGGAAGGGACCACAAGGATAATCAAAGTACAACTCCTTGCTTTTCATGGGACAGCCACAAGAATACCACCACGTGCCAGAGAGCGCTGTCCAAACACTTGCTGAACTCTGTCAGGTTTGGTGCTGTGACCACTGCCCTGGGGAGCCTGTTCCAGGGCCCAGCCACCCTGTGGGTGAAGAACCTTTTCCAGATATCCAACTTAATCCTCCCCTGACACAACTTCAGGCCATTTCCTCGGGTCCTGTCACTGGTAAAGGGATTAAAGAGATCGGTACCTGCGCCTCCTCTTATCCTCACAAGGAAGTTGTGGTGCAGTGAGGTCTCCCCTCAGTCTCCTCCAGGCTGAACACACCAAGTGCCCTGAGCTGCTCCTCATACGGCTTCCCCTGCAGACCCTTCACTATTCTCATGGCCCTCCTTTGGACAGTCTCTAATATCCTTATATCTTTCTCAAATGGTGGTGCCCAAAACTACACACAAGATTCGAGGCCACACCAGCACAAAGTAGAGCGGGACAATCCCCTCTCTCATTAGGCACCAAAAAATTCAAAGTACATTTTTTATTTTCTGCTCTGTCAGCTGATCTTTTCATCTGCAGATAATTCAGCCTATTCCTGTGTCAGTGGAGAAGTTGCGAGAGTACTTCCTATGACAGAAGTCCCAGGAGGCCCGCTCTGCCACCACAGCAGACATCTTAGATACACCAGGTACCTCCTTGACCTCTGTCAGGCCAAACCAGACGGTTCTCAAAAATTGCTGTTAAAAAGGATCATTGCATTCCCCCTGTCCCTGGCCACTGGAGATGAATTTACAGAGGCGTAGCCTTCCTGCCGAGCCAGCTCAGTGGTGGTTGGCCAAATGAGAGACACCACAGAGAAGATTATGCAACTTGGGGCTATGCCATTGCGTCTGTGTGTTTGACTGGAGGGGAATCTTATGTTCTCACACACAACAAATCCAATCTCCAGCTGAGATGGCTGCAATTTCAATTCACACTTGCTCTTGCAGATCCAAACCCTCAAGATAAATATTCGGAAAAGTGGAGTATTATACCAAGCAGGCTTCTAAACCTCCTTCTGTGCTGTCATGAAACTTATGCATAAGAGAATCTCTCTGTACACAAATTTTGCTTATGTGAGAGGAGAAAAACGCGTTTCAGGGCAAAGTTTCTGACCAATCTGCCCTTTCTTTGTCTGACTTCTCAACTTTCTTTTCCTGTCTCTTGACACGTCCTCACATTACAGCTGCAGCTCATGGTGGACAGCATCAGCCAACAGTACTGGCAAGCACAGTGCTCCGAGGCAATGTAAATCTACAGAAACAGCTTTGTCCCAGGACAGATATTAGGAATAAACTGGAAAGTCTGGGGGATGTAACAGAAAAGAGGAAAGAACATTGCTGGGCCTAGAAAAATTTATCTTCTCCAATATGTTAGGTCTAGTGCCACGATTTCTGCTGTCTGTCATTTATCACCCCCAGCTCTGCCAAAATCTGATTAAAAATACTGATTTAAGGAGTTATATTTTCCTCACTTGTTTATTTTCTTTCTGGCTTTACAAAGCTTTTGTCTTCTGGTTTGGGAAACTCTGTGGTATCTTTTAAAAATCCACTATAAAAAAAGATTTCTGACAATTTTTCATATACTCTCCAGATAAAAAATGCGGTTGATTCCAGATTTCACATTTTGATTTCTTTCAAATGAATTTAAAAAGAATGGTCTTTCTCTCATTAACTAAAGAGATTTCTCCACAATCCAACGTGAATCTCCACATTCAATCATTAATTGAATGAATTAATTCATACAACTTTATGAAGATTTCCTGTTATCACCTTTTTTCAATGTTCACAAATCTATTTTATTTTTAGACAACTTGTTCTCTAACAAATTTTGAGATGGCAGTCAGTCCCAATAAGACATCGTCAGAACTTATTAATCACTCCGAAGTCACAAACAATGGGTTGATGCATCAATACTTTTATCTTTTGTGAAAAAAGTGACATGATTTCTACTCTAGTCTTTAATGTTTAACTAAGTAATTATAATGAATGAAAGAAAGAAATCTAAAAGTATTATTCTGACAACACAGTACTTGAAATAAGTTTCTCCAAGCACCTTGCAAATTTACGAAAGATTTTCTTTCTCTTTCATTTTTCAGAGCTCCTTCAAGGGTATTTGTACATTCTGGTTACTACACAGAGTTGTAAGACACTGTGTAGTTAACCTGACTGGTCTAGTGACTTATGTGCAAAACAAACATCAAGCTCTATACGTATACTCAGGTTTAGAAGATCATTTGAGGCAAGACAGTGAGACCTCTTTTCAAAAAAAGGAGATAGATTCTTATATATTAGAGGAATTTGAGTAAATTGAAATTTGTCAAGTATTTTTTTTTTAAATCACCTAAGACTACATTATGTATTATACATTATGTAAACTTTTTTCAGTGGAATTAAGGACATTCATGGCTGAGCCAACTTTATGAGCAGTAATAGATACACATGCAAATATATGACTTCATGAAGTACTAAGCCCTCTCTTTCCCCAAATGTTTTGCAGAAATGGCTCTAAATCAAGTTGCACTTTGTCTCTTCCGAAGTTTACCCTGTACTAGCAATAAATTTACATTATTCTTTGCCTGTTTGGCAAAATTGCTTTGAACCTTTTGCTTGTGTCTCAAAAATCAAGAGCCCGTCTTTCAATTTCCAGGCTACTATCAAGTGAAGCTAAAACCCCTTTGAAACCTAATTTCATTTCAAGTCATACCTAAGAAAAACACACAGTCCAGCATTTCTCAAAATTGATACTATGTCAATGAATAGAACAAAATAGTGTCTTCTACACACTTTCAGAGAAAGGAAAGCTGAGTTCCTTGGAGGCTGTGGATATTTTTTATTTTCTGAAATATTATAGCTACTGCTTATATGTTTTTCCCTGAAACTTCAATGATCCTTTGTTAAATAAAACCCCAAAACCACACCCAAAAGCAAAACATGTCTCCTCCTCAAATGCCCAAGGTTATGTCAAGGAAAATGGTGAAAAACTCTGATTTTTCTCTTTTGATATAATTCTGGATTGTCTATTTATTTCTGGGAAGCATGGAAGAAATGAAAATAACTGAAAACCAAACAAACCTGGGAAAAATATTGTTGAAAAATAAATTTTTGTGGTTTTAAAACAGTTCAGAATCAGGACAGAAAGTTCTTCTAGACACTAAGACAATTCAAGTGGATGTTTATACAGTCAAAGTGCCATAATCATACTGTGTGCTGTAGAAGAGTGCACCAATTCAGGAAATTTTTGTGAGGTGGCTTGGTGACATGAATAGTCAAAAGCACAGCAAAATCTGTCAGTGACAGTTAAAAATTTTGAAAATAATGAATGCAGTGTTGAAGACTCGAAAATCTGCAACAAGCATTTAGAAAGAGTGGTAATATGGTGAAAGTGGACAGGCCTCCAGGTGCCCATCAGGAAACTTGCTTTGTTCTGAAAACTCCAGCCTACCAAAAGTACATGTTTAAGTAATCAATCTCAAATTTAATAGTTTCTCATTTATGTAAACAACTACGAAGATAATGAAACATACAGAACTTTGCAACTTAGCAGTAAAACAGAAGGAGTGAAAAGTATTAAGCGTGAGGAATTATATTGATGGTAACAGATCCTGCCTGTTCATGGAAAAAAAAAAAAAAAAAAAAAACCAGAAGAAAATAAACCTATTGCCAGAAGTTCTAGGTTTAGAAAAGTGATGGTTGCCATTCTTGCTAGAGAAATAACCTAAGGCCTCCTTCTTCAGATAGGCTTAAGTAAAAAATGTGTTAATAGAGAGGGGTTCATTAAACTCACAAAAATATCAATGCACGATCTTTAGATGAGTGAACTTCAATTAAGTACTAATGATGGATTAAATGGAATATGCGTTCATTTAAATAAAGTGATTTTACAGGGATTCAGAAAATATTCCTGAATTATCACTGTCGTCTGAAAATTTTTTCCTACAACAAAACCCAAATTAGTTTAGGGAGTCTCAGTGCTAAATGCTGTGTGTATTCTTTTGCTGGTTCCACAGTCCCAGTTTTAAGGTGCAGATGGTGAAATCAGCTATAATGGTGGTTTACTACTCGTGCTCTCTCTAGAGTTTTAAGTTCAAATTGCACCTATAAAAAGGGGTAATTAGTCCTTTCTGGTTTATTGCTGTTAGGGGAAAGGAAGCAGTTTCAGTTAACTATCGACTAGACACCACTGCAGACTAAATATCCTGGATTCAGTACCTTATTCTGGCTTTCAAATACCAGACTGCGAGTTCAAAGAAAGTAGAAAATGTCACCTTCCCAAACATTATAGACTATTAATTATGTCTTTGCAGTGAACTTTCTCAGCTCAATTAGTCTACAGACATGAAGACCATTCTTTATAAAAGACTATAGGCTGTTACAAGGTTAATTCCAATTTAAACTGTGTTAATAACAAGAATGACTGCATTCAGACAGCTGAATAATTACCTGATAAGCAAAGTATGTGTAATGAAGCAGAAAAAATTGACTAATTTTAAAACAAGCATGGGTATGCAACAACATATATGGGTTTTTTTTCCCAACACTCTTGTTTTCTTACACTACCCTTTAACTATCTAGGTCTCTATGTAGAGGTATTCATAAAGCAAATTACATTTAGATATAGGTAACTGTAAGTAAATACGTAGCTGCATTGGACAGAAATTTGACAGCAGCTTAGAAATGTGCATCTTTGGCATCAAAACTTAATAAAGAACTGCACAGGAGATTTCTGTCCCTTTCCTTTGACACACAGTCTGCTCATCAATAAAGCTGGGAGCCAATTGCCCTCATGGTGAGTGGTAACTGAAGGTGCACAGGAGATCCCAGAGTGGACTCTCATGTCATGGTTTCCCTGGTGGCAAACCTCGTTTAAAAGATTTCTGAGCACCTCTTTTTTTCCAGACCTTGCTTTTTTCCCAGGGAGTTTATCACACACTAGATAATACTCTGTAAAATGAGTAAGTGACAAGTTCCTGTGCAGAAGGTGCCAGAGAGAGAGCTGTGCTGATTCAGCTGAAGGGGGTTTGTATTTCACCAGAAGGAGAAAGCTAAAAAGTGAAAAGCCTTAGTACAATATATTCGAGAATAATCAACAAGACAGACCCAGCCCATAACTTAAAGTATTTTAGAAACACAGGACTGGGCCTTTTCATCTCAGCATCTTTTAAGAGAAAAAAACAACACTCACTGAAATGCTAATAAACAAACAGCCAAAATGTTTTCCTTTGCAAGAAACTGTAGACAGTGCTATTTTCTTATGGAGTGGAGAAAACTGGGTGGTGATTTCTTTTTCTTTTTTTTTTTTTTAAGAATAACTTAATTTCCTGTGTTTGAATTTTTCTTGTAGAAAGGAAAAAAAAAAGACTCTCCACTGTTCTACAATTGAAAACTCATTTCTGACAGGAATTCAGATAACCACTCTAAAGTGATAGTCAATTATTCTGGAACACTCAAGACAAAAATAAACTCTTCTGTGTTACTGTACAGAATAATACTTTAAAGCCTCTGTGGTGGGTTGAGCTTGGCTTGACATCAGGTGTTTACTAAGACATTCTATCACTCCCTCCCCTCAAGTGGACGCGGGGACAAATGTGCAATGAAAAGCTCTTGGCTTGAGATAAGGACAGGAGATTACTTATGTTTCACTGTCAAGGGCAAACGGACTCGGGGAAAACAATTTAATGTATTGCCAGCAGTCTGTAAGAGATTAGGATGAGAGAACAAAACACCTTCTGCCCTCCCTTCCTTCTTCCCAGGTTCAACTTCACCCTTAACTCCTAAGTGGTGCAGGGGGATGGGGAATTGAGTGCCACAGTCAGTCTATAGTGCTTCATCTCTTCTACTCTTTCCTCACAGTCTCCTCCTCCAGCATGGCATGTCTCAGGAAAACATTGTATATGAACTTGTCAAGCATGAGTCCTTCCCACCAGGCTGCAGTTCTTCCAGAACGGCTCCAGAGTGGGTCCTTTCCATAGATCAGTGTTTCAGGAACAGGCTTCTCCAGCATGGGACCCCATGGCACAGTTCCTGACAGAAATCCTGCTTATCCACGGGCCACAGATCCTGACAGGAACATCCCTTACCCTCTCTTAAATTTGTTATCACAGTGGTGCTATCAATGTTACTGATGGCCTCACCTTTGGCAGGTGGCAGGTTTGACTCAGGGCTGAGTGAACCTGGCTCTTTCTGGAATAGCGCAGCTTCTGGTGCCTTCCCACAGAAGCTACTGCAGCAGCCAAAACATTGCCACACAAACCCAATACATCCTCCACTAAGAACTTCTGTGGAAAGAAAAAGATCTGAAAAGCAAAACCTGCAGATTTTATCATAAATATGGATAGTTATCTCACATTCAGACAGCTGCATTTGTTTGTGTTTCCAGACATTTAACTTGAATTGAAAAAATACATACAATGAAATTATGAAATATGATCCATCAGACAAATACTCGCTAAGTCCTTCATACATATCTAGATATAAAAATAAAAATAAAAATAATAAACAAACAAACAAATAAACAAACAAATAAATGAATATCTGATGATGCATCATTTTTATTAATGATGGTCAGACTGACCTGAGTACGGTCATAAGGTGTTCCCAAAGTTTGTAATTCTACTTTTGTGATACAAATAAACTTTTAAAAGACTGTTCAGCTTCACAGCAGTATATTTACTGTCCTAACAGTATGCAATGATCCTGCAGGGACACAAGGGTGTATTTCTACTGGACTGGCCAAACCCTGACAGAGTTTTTATGCCAACAGTGCCATAGACCATGACCATTTGGCACAATTTAAGATTTGGGGCATAAAGGTGATAGTGATGTTGCTACAAACAGCTCTTTGCATGAACACAGTTGAGAGACAGGGCAACAAACATTGGCAAAATTCACTAAATTAACATCTTCAGATAAAACTCAAGGGTATGATTTAAGGTTTACCATTCCCCCTATCCTTTTTGCCCCCTTTCACTAATTTTAAAATCTTTTTCCTGCGATTTTCCAATTTGCCTTCCTTCCCTTTGAATCTTCTAGCCTTTCATTTATAAGCCTCAAAATCTTATCGAGTTCTCTCTTCTACATGAAAAGTCAGCATGTTCCTTATCTGATCATCACTAAAGCATTTGCATTCAAATGGCTTCCCTGACCAAAGACAGTCAGAGGCCACAGTTACCTCTCATTTCAAACAATTTCTCCAGGTTCACTATTTCCTGTCTTTCAAGAAACTGGGCACCTGATGTACTGATAGTTAATGCTACTAATAATGATAGTAATAACAACATAAGAAAATTCTTCCTACATAGTTTGTAGAAATGCACTTTTAAAATATTTTTCACATTGACGTCTTCTAAATATCTGTGTTAGAATAAACTAAAGTATCAGTATTAGTATGTATTAATATTAGTATTAGTGCTAATAATGAAGAGTGACTGAAGAGGGAATCCATCCAGGCAGCACAAAGTGGATATTCACCCTGGTGAATTCCATCCTAGGTTTAATCTCACATGTCTATCTACTCTAGATTTGATTTATTTAAGATTTTATTTAAGTATTCTACCTGTTCTTCTGTTTTCACACAATATATCTCTATACAGAGCATGACAATTCCAGACATGATTCTAGTAAATCTAAGAATAATTACTGTGCAAGGTAATCATGACCAATTCACAAATGAATTGAGAAATGAGCTAAACTTTAAACTGACTGAATTTTCCAGGAGGCAGAAGTTGCTCGAGTAGTATCTGTGGACACACAAAAGGAATCGTATTTGCATGCCAGAATCAAAAGAATTTTTTTTTTTTTTTGGCAGAGTGGAGTGGGGAAAAAAACCCGGAAATTAATTGCCCTGGGTCCCAAAAAAAAAAAAGAAATGAATNTGAAGCCCAAGAAGAAGCTCAGTCACTATTCACACATGGGACTTGTACTGCTGCCCAAGCTGGCCCAAGTGTTCTCTCAGTTAATGTGGATGGAGTCGTTTTCCCTCCAGTGTGACAATTCGGCTGTAGATGCTTAATCTCCTGTGGTTTAGAAGCCTCACACATAGATTGTTCACCCTAAGCCTCAAAAAATCATGCCTCCCAGCCCTGCAACTACAGAAGGGAAATACTGCTAAGGGATAGGATTTGTGAATCTTAGTAATGGATCTGCAACCTTCTAATTACCAATTAAATAGTGTGTTCCTAATCCTTAATTTTAATCCAATGTTTTGTACACAAGAGGTATGCTGATGAGCATTTCTAAGGCATTCTTGGTTGGAGCCTTTTCTCATCTGAGTGCAGGGAAATTCAAATGCGTATGACCATAGATTCCTTTCCTTGCCTAACTTTCAGATTGCTAAGAAGTAGTTTTCCTATCTGGTAAATAATTATTTATTAGTGCAATACCTAGTTTTCATCATGACTGACCTCCTCATTCCTGAGTACCATGGTGAGTTAGAGATCAGGTTTGTTTTTATCTGCTGTAGAAATAAAGAATTGCAAACAAAAGAAGCTATGCAACCAAAACCCTGCATTAAAGGAATATTAAAGTTGATTAGCCAAACACTCCATAGCAAGGAAAAATAAGATTTTTGTATTTTTATCAAAACTAATTGAGCTCCCTCACACATATAAAATACGGTGTTCCGGTTAACTAGTCCATGCATTGCTTTATACAGTGAAGATTCCCCCAGTTTGGACCAGTAGCTGGAATTTATTTTTTTTCCTGTCACATTGTCTGAAGCCCCAGAGCACACCTGTTGTGTCCTGGTCAGCTCTCTTTGATTGATTCCCTTGTGGCAACAGATAAGCCTGTGCCTGCGGTAGTGAGTGGCTTCTTACACACCAGAGAGGCCACGGCAGAGCGAAGATCTGTCCTTCTGCCTTCACAGCTCACAGAGGGAGCTCTGTTGAAGGTACATTTGATATTTATGATAGTAATTGGGGCCCTGATAGTGCAAATGATGGACCCCTGCTCCTGATTGCCTCATCTGTACAACATGGAGCCCTCCTTGCGGGGAGCTGATCTCTGGTCAGATTGTGGCAGAGCACATCAGCAGCCACCTAGAAAGAATTTCACTGTTTTCCCCCCTGAAGTGTTTCTACTCCAGCTGAGCAAGGCAAATTGCTTTGTGTGTCTGATTTTTATCTCCTGCACTCGCAGAGGGCTTGTTTCCTCTACCATTGCTCCAGTGCTTAACTCCATTCTGTTTGATATAAGTTTTGAATCCCTTTGATATAAATGGACCCTCATTGTCACTCACTAAATACTTCTAGAAGTTTTGGTGCTGTAAATATGTGTTTAGGGCAGCTGTGATTGCTGGATCCCTGGTATCCAGCAGTGCATCTGCAGTTTTTGTTGCGATGTTTACAGCACACTATGAATTCTGTCCTGACCTTGTTAAAATTTATTCTCCTCCTGCATGTCTCTAAGCAGTTATTTAGTTTTCCTTGTTTCCTGTCAGTTTCTAGGAAGGTTTAATTCTCTGTGCCGTAATGAAAATGTTTCGTCCCTGTAAAGACAGATTTACTTGTTATTCACAGCATTAAAAGGTGGTATTTCTGCCATTTTCAAAATCTGGTATAAGAGAGCCCCTGTAAATGCTGATTCCAGCTCACAGGTTCTGCTGCTTTTCAAAGTTAGCTTGCCCTCTCACATTTCCATTCTTGTCAGATGAAACTTGCCCTGAGTCTCAGGTGCTAATTTAGTACTCATATCACAGCTGATGCTCTAGAAGCATGCTCTCCCTAGTTAGCATTTAAGATCTAACTACTCCCTTTCTATCGGTTTATATTTTGTAAATAATCTCATTTCAGTAAAACTATTCTACATCACAAAAATACTGACTTCTAGATTTCACCTTGAAAAAAGTATTCTGCTAAACCTCAGAAAAACAGGATGCAAACTACCCAAGTGAAGTACATCGCATTATAGTCATCTTTACTATATTTACAAAACACATACTCTACCGATGCTTACTAAAACTAACCTGAAAATAGAACATACTTTTCTCCATAAAATGCACAAGCTTTCTGTTAAATCCATTGCAGAAATAACCCTCTGCACCATTTTCACACTGTTGCAGCAGCAGCAGTAACAGATATTCAGAAAGCAGATGGCTAACCTTCTGAATGGCATTATTCATGTTTCCATAATAACATTCTGAAGACCACGATGCTGCACCTGTTCTAAATTCTTCCTTTTTAAGGATAAAGTACTGTCAAATTTCAAATATGCAGCTCTAGATATAGGACTAACTGTGATTTTAATGGAAGAAAAGTGTTCAATCATGTACCAACACTTTTTTTTTTTTCAAATGCAATTTTCAGGTGTGGAAATAGTCATTTATTACAGTAAAAGAGTAAATTTTCTGTTTCTTCTTCTCCTCCCAGTCATTTCTGTGGATGTGGAACAGACTCTTACTAGCCTAATGTTTGGAGTTTCTTTCCCTTAGACCAGGTCCCTCAGCACATTCTGTCATGTTTCTGCAATCTGAACATGCAAAGATGCTTAATTATTACTCTGCAGTATTCTCATTAATGATATAGGATGCTTTCAGAGCAGGATATAATCAACTAGTGAGTCTGGCTCACTGTAGGGGTCACAGTGAGCCACCTTGGTTCCTTAGGGAAGAGTAAGAATATGGAATTGCTGTACTGCATCAAAGTCAGGGTTCACTGAACCCTCTGTTCTTTGTATGATGCTAAGAGTAGCTCAAGTGCTGCAGAAGTCTGTATACGACTCCTGCGGGAAATATGGATTAATTTCCATCTTAAATCTTGAAGTGAAATGATTGCCTGAGTACCCATATAAATTTCCAGTTTCTTTTAGAACCTTGTTAAAGTCTTGGCTTTGAAAATTAAGTCTGTGACATGATGACAAGTGTGCTCTACCCCTTCAGGTGACAGGTCTTGTACAGCCCAAACCAGAGGTCAAACTACAGCCGTAGCTCTTTTCCTGGCAGGGAAAGAAGGAAGAATGGGACCTAGTGCAGGTAATCTGCTCCCAGCTGGATGCCCAGCTAAGCTACTCCTCTACAGCACAAAGTCACTGGCTCTCTCAGCTATGGGGTTGTTCAAACTGCTTGCTTTAAGGTCTGATCACTTAAATTTTTGTTAAATGCCATCTAACTCTGCAAAGTATACTTCCACTTGAAAGTTACTGGGGAATTGAATAATTTCCTTGTGTAAGTGAAAGAAAGATTAACCCAGGAGGATTGTAGGGAAAGAGAGAAAATCAGATGTTCATTAGTTGCTCTATATTTACTACAAAATTATCTAATTTCATAGTTTGTTTAAACTTTCATGTGAATCTCTGTGTGTAAGACACGGGTGTATATCTCATAAACATAAAACACATAACTGTGTAGAATGCAGTATCTTGTAAGGATAAGAATAAATAGGGCAGAACAGATCCTTGAGTCTTCATAAAGTGTCTCATGAGATGTTTTCCAATTACTTTATCTGCCGTTAATAATTACTGTGGTAAGTGCTAGATTGAAAAATCAATCTCCTAACTAGGCCATGTTTAGTAAATTCAGCCCAGAACCATATGTTAGCTAAAATTTATATAACTGTGAGCTAAACCACCCTCATTGTACACATGGGGAGTGAATATGGCTGACATACATATGAGTGTAATCAGTCAGACAAGACTGAGTTCATACCCTGTTTTGTAAGAAGAAAGATATTTTTAATTTGATTTTTTTTAAGACTTTCTGCTGCCTTGCTTGCCTATGTGTGTACTGGAAAATAAGTACCACATCAGACACAGCATGAATTATCATATCTTGGCCCTCCAGACAAAGAGGAATGGAACAAAGGCTCCCAATTATTTCCACTGCCACAGCATCATTTGGAGGTCCAACTGTGAATTGAGTCTTGAGAAAACTTACTACTTTTTGCTAGTGAGAGATAGGTGGAGAAGAGGTAGGAAGAATTTTGATGTGGCATGTTTTTTTAATAAAGCTGGGAAATCTAAAGCAAGTCAGAAGATGACAACTTCATCATTATTTGAGAGCAGTATTGCTTCTAAATTAAATATATATAAAACCCACATTGTTCAACTGTCATACACATCCAAAAAACCACTTAAGGAATACTTACTTTTTTTATGTAAAGGTAAATGGAAAACTGCCAGTAGTCATAACAAGGGGATAAAATCAAAGAAGTTTACATGAAGAGGTGACCGTGTTACCTCAAGTACAGTCTCCTAGTTAATTTTCGGTGGCTGATATGTGACATTATCTGACATTCAAAGATCTTCAGGTGCCTTTATGAGACTGTGTATGACACTAGAATGAAAAATTCAGTTTTGAAAGGTATGAAGAAATAGCATCACACAGGATGTTATCCTTTTCATTACTTTTTCTTGACAATTTTGACATAATAAAAATATATATGGCATATATAAGGATCTTCATTCAAGTGTTAGATTTTTTTTTTTGCTTTACATGTCTGTGCTACAGTAACTGGAGTCAGGGTGGGTGTGCAAGTGAGTGTGTGATGGGTAAGATAAACCAGATGAGATGACAAGCAGCTGTAGTGGTCTGGGAGCTGAGGAGATAATTGGATCTCCAAGAGACATCTTTGAGCTGTGATACACGTGTATCTCTAGAGATAAGAGCATAGACAGTCGGATATGGAGACTAGGAGAGTCCTGGGGAATCTGAGAGGGGTGTGAATGATGGTTGTACCAGCAACTACAGTAGGGCTGGGGCTGCAGGGCTTTGTATGCCGAAGTGCCAGGAATGGGGCAGGCTGGAGTCTGGGGGCCAGAGGCAGAGCAGTGTGAGCCCTGCTGCTGGAGAGATCCACCTCCCGCATATGTGCACATGTATATTCACTTTTAGTGGTACAAACCCATCCTGATGCACCAGAGAGGAGACAGCTGGTGCTGCCACTCTTGCTGTGAGTGGCCTGTGTGCCATATTTGTGTATATATTGTGCATGGCATGCAGCAGTCTCCCGGTCCGAAACATGTGCTCACCTTGCTATTGCAGAGACCATGGACCAAGCTGGACTGGGATGAACCTGAGTCCTATTGACTGCCAAAAGAGGTCCAGGAGCTGAGGAAGGAGGGATCCCAAAGCTTCCCAAGCTTATCTGATAAGGTGATAAGAGTCACGACATAAAGGTTGATAAGAATGACCAAGCCACAGAGACCATCCACTACAGATCTCTCTAGACTGTAATGGCTTTTATAGCACCACAGTCATATGAGGCACAAGAGAGGATGAGGCTGGGTCACACTGGCTATAAACAAAATATTCATCAGGAACCTTTAGAGATTCCAGAGGCTGCTCTAAATTGAGTCATACATCAAAAGGGGATGCCCACTGTTATCCCTGAGGATAAACTTGTACAGGAAGTGTTTGTTGTTGAGATTAGAAGATAACGGAAGCAGGTCAGGTTAAAGCAGCAATCTAGTCAATCATTATCTCAAGTACTGATTTATCCCAATTAAATTAAAAAATTATGTTAGGAACTAGTTATTCTGGTTTCACTCTCTTCTCTAAGGAGAAAAAAAAAAATCCAGAGAGCAATTCACCTGATCAGAAATAAATTTTGGTTTTGTTAGTTTTGTTTGTTTTCTACATTAAGGGTGGAATGGTACAAGATATACAAGTAAAATCTCTGTCTGAGTTCTAATTCCTAGACCTGGTCTCTTCAAAAGTTTTAAAAACTATTGTTTAAAAGGGATAGGAGCAGAGGAGGATGCTCTTTCAGCTTTAGTGTAGACTGAAACAATGGAAGTGCAAATGTCCCAGTTTGAGGCAAGTTCAGAAGAACGTTCTAATTTGAGCATCCTCTGATAGAAGGCAGGTTACAGCCACCTCTCCTTCACCAGCTTCAGGAAAGAAATATTCCTTGGAGGAAAGTGAAAGGAAAAAAAACTATTTATTTAACAAACACATGGAAAAAGAACAATAATGCTAAATAATAAAATCTCTCACTGTGGAGAGAAACCTGGAAGATTTTAGCGTCGTTCTGTGGGTGTGGTCCCTCTCCTCCTCTTCAGATCTGGGTTTTTCAGCCTGGCCCCCCTCTGGGCCTCAGTGGAGAGTTCTCCCAGTGAGTTCTGGTGTTCTGAAAAGTTCCAGAAGAGAAGAAGCCAAAGACCCAGGAAAAAAAGGAAAATTCTCCATCTCTCTCTGGAGAAAAAGAGCAGAAAGCTGGCTGAAAAGCAAGAGAGGGTGCTTCCTCTGCTCTTCTCGCTGCAGCAGGAGAATGCAGAGGAGTAGCTAGAGTGACCTTGGAGCACAAAACTGCTTTGAAAAGTTCGTCTGGTTTTTTTTTTTTTTCCCCTCTCTCTCGCACCCCGTTTTAAAGGCACAGAAAGGCACAAGAATCATGTCTGGGCACAGAGTGGCGATAGGGGATACAACATCATAAAGTCTCCCAAAGACAGCAAGTTTCTTTCTTTCCTTTTCCTACTTGTGTCAACAGTTGGAATGAAATTTTATATTTCCATCCAGTCTGATTGACAGTTGGATGTACATCTCAGCCACAAAGACACACAGAGAGTCATAATTTACATTTAAGGGTAGTTTTGGGCGAAGATAGCCTCTGTCTGTCTCTAAAATCTGATCTGTTTGGGTGCTAGTATGGAACACTCCTCTCAAACGTTAGGGCAGGACTTGGGAATCCTTGCCAGCATTCCTCTTACTAAAGAGAATTCTGAAGTGCATAGGTGAGCATAAGCTACAGCTGAATGCATAACTGCTGATACCTTTACTTACACATTTAGTGCACTATCAGTATTTAACTTACATCTTTATGAAGTGCTATGGAATACTCTAAAGATAATAGGTGAGGTATCAAGGTAAAACCTTACATATCTAATGCAAGCAATCAGCCACCTCCAAAGTAGAAAGGTCAGGGAAAACTCATTGCAAAAGCATAACATGAATTTTCCAGGGCTTTTGCTATCCCTCTTGGAGTGCAGATAATTTTTAGGCAGTAAGGAGGTCTCCAAAAATATACCTTTGTTTGTTTAGTTTTCTCAGTAGACATCTCTGCAATTCATCAGCATGGTTCCACACAACTCACAGGTCACTGAGAAAGAGCACAAGGTAACTCCCTTGATTTTTATACTTTTAAATGGCAACAAAATCAGCTTCACTTGTGAAAAAAACCGCAAAAAACAAAGGAAAACAAAACCCTCACTTTTCCCGTGTAACATTCTGAAATATGTGATGTTGAAAATCAAAAAGTAAAGTTGCCATGGGGCTTTATGCAGCTCTTTTTAAATGCTTGAAATATATAGCAAAAGGATTTCAGTTTTCCTGGATCCGGGCTCTGTCTACCATGCTTCAAACAAGTGAATTATCCGTTCTACCCAATGTTTGACGTGGCTGATCTTTTGTGGATGTGATTAATTCATTACATTGGAGTTAATATGCTACTAAACCCACATAAATACTTGGGTTTATTCTCCTCAGCTTTGTGCCATAACTTTTCATCAGCTGGGATCATGGAACGAGTATTCAACTGTACAACTAGCAGAAATTTATGCAAATACTTTCTTAAAAATTCTTAATCAATGGTAATCTTAGCCCAGAAAGGGAATTTAAAATTTTGCTTGGTCCATGTGGAGTTCTTGAATAGGCATTGTGTGCATAACTAGATCAGTCACCAAACTGACTGATCTAGTGTGATTCATCAAAATATATCACACACCTGACTAATGCAAATTCCCTGTTTGTTCAAATTAGAGCAATCTCAGCTTCATTGCTGTAAATCTAGAGCAAATCAACATTTAAATTTCTGTTAATGTCAGTAAATTCCATCATCTCAGTAGGTGTGTTCCACATTTATATAGCTATGTGAAATTTCACAATCTGTTCTAAATTTCCTTATTGCTATGATACTGTGATGCACTTGCTGGAAAAACAAAAATAAACCAAGCATATTTCAATGTCTGGGGAAAAAAAAGAAAATATGTGTTACAATATACTGGAGTCAGTAGTATTATAATATTATAATAAATTCTAATAATCTACATACCATGGAAAATAAATTTTATATACCCCATTAAATTCCACTGTTTCTTAAAGTGACACTTTTAAAGAGAAATTTTTCTGAAACAAAAAAAAGAAATTTCAGAATGTGCCCTGGAATTACAAAACTTTCACATTAATTACAGAATTGTTTCTAAGATGCATTAATCCATAAAAATCAATGGTATTTTCACTGAAGTCAAAGGTGTTACACTAGTTTCACAGAAGTCTGAAGAAACAATCATGCTCATAACATCTAGAGAATATGGAATAATTTACAGAGGTTTTAGCTGTGTGTGAACATGCCGGTTTTGGGGAAGGAAAAAAAAAACCACCTCAGATTATATCAAAAATTTTCTCCAAATCGGTAGTCATTGATGCAAAAAAATCATCACTTTCAAATTTGTTTTGTTTTTTCTTGAAGTCTAATAAAAGACACTCTGCCATCATAAGTCATCTCTTTTGAGAAAGTAAATGGGTTTGGACTGAATTCTCTTCCTTTAATATTGCTGCTTGAAAAGAGCACTGTCATAGGGATTATAATGCCTTGTGGGAAAAATCCCTAAACCTCTCATTAAACAATTCTTGCACATGACCACAAAAAATAACTAGTACTGTAGATTACTGTATAAATTACAGATTTATTTGAATACTTAGTTTTTGTCAGAGAAATGAGATTTCTTTTGGATACAGGACAGTGAACCACTCATCTGAAGAGAATAAATACTTGTCAAGGAGATGAAGTCTCATGAATATTTCCAACTCTTTGTTGATTCCATGACTGCAACAAAAAAGAGGCAGAAGTATCTATCTGAAAATAGATAAATAACTTGTCGAGAAAAAAACATGCTTAGAAAAGGTTTGCTAAATAACTGAAACGCTATCCAAGAAAATGGGTGCAAAAACTGAAGTGACTGATACCACACACTCAGACCATATGAGACAGAGAGCAGTCCCATGATATGCAAAAAGTAGCTCAGATACAGTCTAATTATTTGGAAAACTTAAGGTTTCAGGTTCAGTCCCTTGCCTGAGTAAACATAACTGAGCTGCTTTGAGCATGCTTCAGCCTCCCTGTCTCCTTTTTGGCAGCAGTTTAGCTCCAGAATACCATGTAGAAAAAAGGTTGCAGGCTTCAGGAGCTCTTGAAAAGGTGTCTGCAGGGGATGGGCAGGCAGGGAGAGGACTTCTTGGGGCTGCCACCAGCTCTGTGGCACCAACACCGCTTTGACTCCATCCTATCGTGCAACACTCTGCTGGCCCTGGACCTTGTTCCCACATGCCTCAGCAAGATATACCAGGAGGATTTGAATAGGATTCTCCCTCCTTTACAGCCTTCACCCTGCAAGACAGGCCCCACACCTTCACCTCTGTCTGCTCAGGAGCTGGGTTAGCAATCTTGAAGGGAGAGAATTCATTTAGCCCGAGTCCCATCACCCCAGATGAGATGTGCGCTGTGAGGGTGCTGCAATGGTGGGAGAGATTTGCCATGCCTAAAACATCAAAGATTTCCTGGCTTCAAACTGGGCATGAGGCATTCCTACAAAGTATTTGAATCCTTTCATTTCTTTACACTTGTTCTCTCAGCAGAAGCTGCTGGTCCCCGAGGTAAATATAAAGGTCTTATTCTGTGTACAACGTGGTGTTGAAAGAATGCATCTACAGGGGATGAGATGTAATTTGTAAGCAGGTCGTGTTTCCTACATGGCCCTGCTACCTGCTGATAGCTTATCTAAGAAGACTGAGTAAAAGAGATGTGAAATGATAGCAAGCAGAAGGGAAAATAAGTAAAGAAATCTGCAAACCAAGGCAATCTACAACTGCTGTTGCCATGAATATAGAGCTTCCGACTCTTATGGAAAGGGTACACCTAAATCATCTTGAAAACATACCAAATAACACACAAACATGATTTCTGAATATAAATTGCTTTCTCAACTGGAATGAAATACTCTTTTACAGGAAGGTATTAGGTGACCCAACACCCAACATTCCCTCTTCCTGTTTCTATATTATTATTATTCAGTCTTTGGAAGAGGGCTTACATGGACATATATATTTATCTGATGGGCAGGGACTTGGAATGACACCCAGCTGCTTCCAGCAGACTGTTAAGCCTGTCAAGTGACTGAGCTTGAACAGCACAAGACACCATTATACCTATTTAGTATTAGATATAGGAAAATGAATTTTGCTGTGACTCAGTAGAGCTGAAATACTTGGCTGGCTTTAACACCCCTCAAATTATTCTAATTAGATGGTCTGGTGTATGAGTTATAATAGTACTTTCTTATAAGGAAGTTGTACCAGTAACTCAAAATTTAA
Organism: Oreocharis arfaki; assembly: GCA_013398015.1. Classification (NCBI taxonomy): domain Eukaryota; kingdom Metazoa; phylum Chordata; class Aves; order Passeriformes; family Paramythiidae; genus Oreocharis; species Oreocharis arfaki. Next base: position 165,232 of record VZRR01010248.1, on the reverse strand, counting down.
TCTAGTCTAGAACACCAAGGAGCAAGAGGTAGGTTCTGAGGGAAAACCAACCAAGTCTCATTGACTTGAAAAAGAAAAGAGTGGAATGAAACATAAAACTGTTGATCAATAAAAAGAGTGCTCCTAGACTCCAGCTGAGTTCTATCTTTGGATTTAAATGTGCCGTCTCAGCCCTTTCTAACAGAATAAGACAGTATCAATGTTGACTCTATCAGCATTTTACAGAAATCCACCAGCAGCTAAAGTCTTTAAAGCATAATATCCTAAATGTGTGCAGTGCAAGTTTCTGAGCTGGTGTTAACGGTGTCAGGCAGCTCAAAGATGCTGAGGCACACACAGTACAACGATGGCATATCAGTGCCAGACGAGCTGGGGAGTCTTAGGCTGAAATGGATTGTCACGATCACCGGCTAAGTCTCCCGTGTAGCGCTGAATCTGAAGTTTCAGTCAGTAACCTTGGCAGTAGAGGAAATAATCCCTGAATTATGTAGAAGTGAACGGTTTTTAAAAATTTGCTTGTAAGTTTTGAGGGGGAACTTATGCACATATACATAGAAATATACGATTATTTGCTGTTACTGCACAGTAGAATAAAAAAAAAAGTATACTTCAGTTATCCTAGCTTTACCTTGTAATATGAAAGAGAAAAGTTATCTTTTTTCTCTATGCAATTTAACTCTAGTTGAAGATGGCTTAGTTATGGCTAGTTTGTTACTATTTCAGGTAGGAAAAATAAGATTTCAAGAACTGGCTCTAACTTCCAGCTCTATGCTATTGGGAATAGTCTGCAGAAGTAGACTAGCATTATATCTGAATAAAATAATAAAGATATCTCCCAGGAAAGAGACTTATTTTATTATCCTGTACTTTAAAATTTTCTGCTGCCTCATAAAGGTTCCAGGACCCTGACTCACACTGCAGAGCTGTTTAACACCAGTAATCCCTGGCCAATTGACGTTCATCCAGTAAAGTACACAATGCAACAGGCCATGGCTCGGGTAGAAAGGCTCCTATGCGCTGAATGGGGATTTAGAGTTGCATATAAGCATATATTCACAGAATGTCCAGAGTTGGAAGGAACCCACAAGGATTGAATCCAACTTCTGACCCTGCACAGGACACCCCAAGAATCCCACCATGTCCCTGAGAATGTTGTCCATGCACTTCTTGAGACCTGTCAAGTGCTCTGACGACTGCCCTAGGGAGCCTGTTCCAGTGCCTGACCATCCTCTGGGTGAAGTACTTTTTTCCAATATCCAAACTAAGCCTCCCTTGACACAATTTCAGGCCATTCCCTTGGGTCCTGTCACTGGTCACCACAGGGAAAAGATCAGTGCTGGCTCCTCCTTTTCCCCTCATAAGATATGTATTTTAAAGATGTAATTCTGAGCCAGAAAATGCTAAATGTGTCTGGGCACCTCTCCCTGCAGCCCAATCAGGCTCTATATCTGCACATAAAAATATCAGTGAACTTCTAAACAAACTAACTTTGCATGTGTTTGCTTCATTTGCATAGGTTGTTATTCTCATTCCCTGATGCCAAAGCTATAAAATATTTATGAAATATCAAGGCTGAGTTTTGTCCTTGTTTGACAGCATGTTTATATTGTGAAAATTTTAGACACACAAAGCACGCATGCTTTGTGCAATCAGTCTTATGGGGTTTCTTACACAACCTTTCTGAACAATGGCTAACCAATGTCCCTTACTCCCAACCCTCATATAAAACCAAACAAAACCTTTGAACGTCTGCAAGAAGTCACAAGAATAAGACTTCAAACCCTCAGATGAGGACAGAGTTCCCCAGGTGGCAACCAGGCCAGTTGGCAACAAAGGCTCCAGTAAGATGGGGTTGAGCTTGGTCTCAAGACAACCCTGAATAGTCATCTTTAGTAGCAAAGATATAATTCTTTATCCAATAACTGGTAACTGAGAATGCCCAGAAAAACTTCCATTGCAGTCCCATTGCTGGTGATGCACAGAAACCTCAGCTTAAGACTGTTTGAATACCTGTGGAACCAAAATCTGGAGGCTACAGAATCAAATATGGGACTAAATATCTTTATGAGCTGCTCAAACATGAGAAACTACTGGTTTCAATGCTTTTTATACTGCTTTTGCTTGCATTCTGGTCGTTCGTCTGGTACAACTGTAGTAGAGACTGAAGTCTTCTAAAGATATTTCTTCAGGAAAATCAAAGAAAGATGAGGCTGTGCATCATCAGCATCACTAATGGCAATTGAGATGTAGACATTAATACAGCCGCATGTAAGTGGCCTTCTCTAGAAGAGTGGTTTCCAAAGGAATAAATAATAAATAGATCCATGTAATGGAATTTGTTACAACATTTTCTCAGCAGGATGCATATTTATTACTGTAGTATGTAGTTTGCTGAAAATTCCTTCTGCAATGTTTCTTAATACTCTGAGGATGAGTTTCAATCAATACAGAATTTTGGTTTTCATCTTTGGAATATTTTTTTTTTTTAAGATGTTTTAATACAAGCTTTTCCAAATCTGATTCTTATCAACAGCTGACTCAAAGGGGAGAGTTCTTCAGGAGTGCACATTCATTTCCTGTTAAAGACCGAGTTTACTTCATTCATACTGAGAATCTTAATAGAGAAGGAATCAGTTAGGAAAATCCTAGCCATAACATTTTGAAGAACTGCTGTGCCTGTACAGTTTAGACTGGGAATCACCTTCTCTGGAATCACCTGTTCTCACATTTGCTTCTGCCATGTATCTGGGCAGAAACTAAAGCACCAAGAGCTATAATGAAATCCCACTATATTTCTAATCAAAAGTAAATATTTCTGCATTTGTTGATTGAAGTGCTGGCTTCATGCCAATTTTTGTTCACCAAAACTGCCAGCATCTCCCACATGTGACTGTTGATGCACCTCCTTGTTCCTTTGTTCTAATGCCACACTATTTTCTGTAGTTTTATTCACAAAGTTCTCGGTCTAGATTGGAGTGTTCTATTAACAATTTAAAATAAATTTTTAATCCTAGGAAGACAGGCTGAGGGAGTTGTGGTTGCTCAGCCTGGGGAGGAGGAGGCTCCAGGGAGATCTTAGACCACCTTCCAGTACCTGAAGGAAGCCAACAAGAAGGCTGGAGACAGACTTTTTACAAGTGCTCTGAATAGTCTTGTCTTTTAAGAAGAGTAACCCCCTCCTGCCTTTAGTATAGACATTCCCAAACAATTCTGGAAGTTAGTGGAGCTCATAAATTCTGTCCCTCCCAAAAGTGTTGCAAAACACTTGGAAAATGTCATGACCAGAACAAAGGAGGATTTCTATTTCACAACCACATGAAAGGTGCTGTACAATAGATTTACATCAGTATGCTGGCCAGCCCTTCCCTCCTGCTGCATGAAGTGTAGATCTTCTTGACAGGTACTTTGACTGCAGAAAAGTCCCTACCTGACCTCAAATCAGAGAGAAGCAATGGCCAATGGGTAATATGGGAAAAAACTTACTTCTCTGTCTTCATTCCAGCCTCAGTGCCAGTTGCCTTCAAAGTCACTTCGGTGTCTTTAGTGGCAAAATAAAGCAGCCTCTAACTCTCAAAACAGGTGTCTGAGTCCCTAGCTCCTTACTTTAAAGTAGCTAGGGTCTTTTAGATGTTTCTTAATGAGATTTCTTTTTAAGATGTGGGTTTTAAAAATATGGATGAAAATTTCACCATACAAATATCGGCTTTAAAAATGGTTTATGACATGAGGATTTTCAGAAGTAATTATTTTCTTCATAACAACAGTAAATACTGATGAACAGCCCAATTTCATTATTACTTCTATTTTATTACTATCTAGTATTTCTCATGTCTCCAATACTCATAAAGCAGCTTCCTTCCTTGTCTCTGGAGTCAGAATACACAGCAGGACAAAGTTTATCTCAGAGGTATTCCTCCTAATTTCTGCTGTATTTAGTTAACCTGCTCATATACTTAATTCCACCATTTCCTTTATGAAAATTTAATTAAACATCTAAACTTACCATTTGACATCTAGTAGTGATGCTGGTACCTGGAGGTTTGGCACTTTGCATTGCTTCTCAGGTCAGCTCACCAGAAGCCTTGGTAGTACTGCCCCTTCTCAGGTGTAGAGTAAAACAGCCTAAATCTAAACTTAGACTCTGAGAGCCTTGAGGGGAGGGGGACAGGAGGTGATCCAGATTCCCCAGCAAGGAACTTTGGCAGCAATGAATTTCCATGCAAGGCAGCTTAATTAATATGTGTTCCCACTCACCTCAGCATCCCACTCTTTAAAACTGGAATAATTTCTTAGATATTCAAATACAATTCAAATACATGCTTCTGTTTGATAAGAGAATTCTTTTCTAACAGTGATTTTAGGACTTACATAGCAAGATGCTTCATCAAAAAGGGATACCAAAATATACATTTTAACAGTCTGAACCTCTCCATTCACATTCACTCAGATTTCATCTGAACAGTGTTTTTAATGTGTACCTGTGGTCTATCTGTTCACCAAGATTTCAAATATGCTTTGCCTCCATTTCCTATCTCACTTTATTTCTATTAAATTTCTTAAAAATTTTCTTGGCCTCCAACCCCTCTTTTATATAGAATAAGAAACAAGAAGTACTTGCTCAATTTTCTCTTTCCCTTTGCTGCTCTTTACAGTTACATATAATTTTCCTGCGCTGTTTTGAATGGAGTTTAGAATAATAACAAAAAAAAGTGCAGCTGAAAAAATGGGATTCAATTTAGCAGAAAATGAAACAGCCAATAAACTTTCAAAATAGATAGTAGAATAATTAGATTCTAGCAGGAAATCACAGAATTGTCACTGCTATAAATATTCAGAGGTTATGCACTGGGTATGAACATCCATCACAGATGATTTAAAAATAATGAAATGAAGCAGCTCTGGTCAGAAGATAGCCTAGGTAACACAGCAGAGGATTCTCTAGTTCAATTGACATTTTTGTGGCATTTTGTGGAAACAGAGAAACCCATTGTAGCTGGCAAAAAAAAATATAGTATGACCTACAAAGTTTTCCTACAAATAGTAAATTTGAATCTGTGTCACAACTAGCTTGGACATCATCCCTACTAATTTTGTCAGCAGCTCCTTTTTAGATTTCATACTTTAACTCAGATTCTCTCTTCGCTCTCTTATTAGACTGGGAAGAGATGAGCCTGGATCGACTGCTACTATCATGGCAGTAATTCAGGACAATCCCTTTAAATTCCATATGCAATTTTACAGCCACATGAAACCTGCACCTAAAGGAGAGTCACAATTTCTAGATTAACCTTCTTTCTCAATTATTGTTCTTCAATATGCTGTTTTCAGCTGAGGAGAATTCAAGAGTAATGTAAACCTTAATAGCATACACATCCAATCATCACTGATTAGTGTTAGGATTTTAAAAAGAAATATAATTTTTTGCAAAACAAGATATCAGGGTACTTCTGCAAACTTAATCTAATTTTAAATTTGCTCATCATTCACTCTTGATTGCAATTAGAATCTACTTATTAAATACCATCTGTTTTCTAAACATCAAGGAGTAGCCTGAAAAGATTTCTCTGAAGGAAAAAAAACCACAAAAAACCTCAGTAAAACCTTGTTGGCCAATAAGATGATTATTGAATATGCTAAAATGATGAAAATGCAATGAATAATATTTTTTTTCAGAAAAGCATAAGCTTACATATGCTTCTCCTTAATCTGCATTTACCTCTACACCAAGGAAATCTAGAGAAAAATATTGTGGAAAATACTTTTTTTTCCCATCTAATTTATTTTTCTCTAAATTTTTCTTACTTTTTAAAGTTTGTTAATGATTTTATACAATTCTTCCTACTAGAATACAGTCTATGGATATCCTTTTTATTATTTTTTGAATTATTTTCCATTTTCTGGAATCACCTCTGTAGTGGACCACATAACTTATGTTTAATTAATCTATACATTTTTTTGATAAAACTGTCTTCTTAAAAGGTACATTATTGTGACCTGAAAACAATGAAGTGTGGAAATTTGTCTCCAGTGTGACTATTTTCATTAATTTGGGTCTGGGAAACTGATAGCATACCATCTCTTATGCTGAAAGCCTTGTTCTAGACAAAAAATGAGACGTCTGAAACAAAAAGCTGAGGATTTGCTCTGAGTATTATTGCTATCTTGACAATCTAATCACAGAATTACTTCACATTTTGTGTGTACTTAGTATTATACATAAAAAGAGATAAGAAATAAAATACCACAATAATATATTTTAAAGTACTGCACAAAAACTTCCTGACACCTGCCCGTTCTTTACACTTGCACTGTCCCCCTGGGTCCCAAAGTACTGGATTCAGTCTGTGGAAGGGTATGGCGAGATGGCAGCATCTGGAGTCTTCCCCTGGGAGGAGTATGATGTTGAAGTTAATGCTCTCACATCCCAGAGTGAGGAAAAAAACTTTTTTTTTTTTTTTTTTCTTTTTTTTTTTTTTTTTTGCTTGGTATTACCATGATCTTCTGTGATCTGCAGCTCCTTGTAACATCCGATCTTACATCACACTCAATCCATCCAACATGGAGTGTTTTCACTTATGTCAAGCAGTTTGTTTTTGTTCTCTTTGTTCCCTGAAGCTAGCTTTTCCCGGCTCCAGCTCTGTATTTGCTTCTCTGGTCATTCCTTATTGGATGGCCATCTGCAGCCGTGTGTCTCCCATGCCAGCCCTGGCTCCCAACAACCCCATGCCTGGTACCCCTCTGTGCTGCATCCTGTGCCTCCCCTTCTGAGACCTGTCATACCAAGCATGGGCTCCTCTGCCTTATGGCATTAAGTCAGAAGTTTCCACGGCTTCGTAAAATGCTTAATTCTTCAAGGAATAATTATATTCACTCGGCTTCTTGGAACACAGCTTTTGTTTGGGGTAAGCAAGCACCACTCCATTAATCCAGCTGAAGCCATGAAGATTCAGACAGCCCATGTGCCTGACATGGGAGAAAGCCTTTGAATGTATATTAAGTCTTGTTTTCTATGGTTCTTTTCTAAATTTTTCATCTGTATTTGCTTCCCTTTATATGAATGGGAAGTTTTATTATCAATTTCACATCTAAAACATTAAGTTATCCTTTCTCCTTTATTTTGTGACCTTTATTCTACCTGATAATATTTTCAGTTTACTGCGGTAACAGTTAGAATAGCCTGAAATGGTACCCTTCTCTACTATCTTCTGAAAAGGTACATTATTGTGACCTGAAAACAATGAAGACGTGGAACTTTGTTTCCAATGTGACTATTTTCATTAATTTGTGTCTGGGAAACTGATTACATACCATCTCTTCTGCTGAAAGCCTTGTTCTTGTTCTTGTCTCTTTCCTTCTGAAAGGAAGCCTTTTGTATGATTCTGCTCGAGTATCTATACAGCCACAAGTTGAATGAGTGCTTAACAAGTGTTTGAGTTACAGCAAAGATTTAATAAAGAAAGAAAGAGAAGAGCAATCCTACATATTTTTGAAGCAATGAAAATCCAAGCTTCAGAAATTACTGCAATTACTGTGTAGAAAACCTGAATTCCTAATATTCTGGCCATTGAATTCTAATCCTCCTGGCCTTACCTGTGTATTTGCCAGAGGCTTGGTGTTCCACTATGGCATTTATAACCAGATTGTGCTCACCTTCTGTGGGCAAACGATGTGGTATCTCTGCTGATGCACAAAGAATAGGAATGTATTTTTCATTTTTTGCTGCAGTTCAATGAAAGCACCTATTATTTTCAATTCAGAGAAATTGAGATTTTTCTAATAATGACAGTCATGTTTCTATGTCAATCTGACACTAGTGCCATGACATAGATTTATCAAAACTGTCTGGGTAGGTTTATATGGTAAGAGATTATCAGCAAAGAAGTATTCTCTTTTAATTACTTTCATATTTCAACTATTTAAGTAAGTATTTAAATTATTTGTTACATTAATTGCTTCAAAATTTGATCTAGACTGGAGCTTTGTCATCCAGGAGGGATGACACAAGAGCAAAGAAAAGGAGGAATAAGGGCATCATCTATAGAAAAAGATAACAAAAGGTGGTCAGGATCTTGCTGATTAGGAGGCTCACAGAGAGAACAGTCGAGTGAATGAAAAAGTTGTTTAAAAGCCATGAGTCACTTCATGGAGCAGGAAACAAATAATTGGTAGGTGATCTCTTTAGAATGAAGAAAACCATATAATGGGCTACCTTAAAAGACACCACCTTTTTTTTCTTTTTTCATTGTTTGTTCAGTACCTGACAAAATGATGTCCTCTGATAAGATTCAAAACCCTATTTGTGGTAACAAATCAAAAGTATGGATTTGAAACTGGGAATTACCTTATTTGTATCTCGTTTCATCGACACAGAAGTGTTACACTGCAGTTTGACCACAGATCTGGCTCCAAGGCTCTTTCTTTAAAGACCTGGCAGAGTATTTCCTTCCAGTACAACCATCTTACAGTTCGAAGATGTCAGTAGCAGTTTGATGTTATCCTTCTAAAACAAAACAAAAAACCCCACCAACACTTACCTGGTCTCCTGCAAGAAGTGTGGAACTAGAAGACACACCAAGGAAACCCAACAAACCCGGAAATATAGCATGAACTCTGAAGTGCACTTTGAATTATTAGGGTTTATCAATAAAATGGACTTACATGTCTTTGTCTGATTCCAATCAGCCTTTTGGTAGTAGCAGATTCTCTGTCACACAGACCTGGTACTAATGACAGTGGGGTCATACCCTGATTATAGGACAGAGGCTGAATTCTATTTTGAATTCTCTGCTTTTAAAACTCAAGGAAGACCTCAAACTTCAGAAATTAAAAATAAAAAAAAAGCAAAATCAGCAACATTAACAAAATCGCTCAACATCCGAGGCCACAAAATAAAGAACATCAATGGGTTTATTACCATTCTTCAATAATATAAAAATGTGAATGGCTCTACTATCTCACCTGCATTTCAGGTAATGTACATTGCCCAAGAACATTTGCTCTTTGACCGTAAAGTTGTGCAAATGTATGTGTGAGTGTGCATGAACGTGTGAGCAGGGGAGTGTGAAGGTGCCTGTGCAGGAGAGGAACCATTGGGGTTTAAGAATCTCAAATTTTAATGTAAATTCTCAAATTTGGGCTACCCTGAATTTTTCAGATTTTGTAGCTTGACACAAGATATTTGCAACATGATCATGCAAGGTAATTATACATGCATTTAGAAATGCTTTCTTGATGATACAGGATTGTTTTATTTAAAGTTTATTTCTAAAAGGTTTTATTGCAGTGTTCTTCCACAACATTACTAATAACACTCCTTGCTTAAACACCCTGATGATTAGGGGTTGAGAACTGACTGACAGGAAGAAAAACAACTGTGAAAAATGTCCTGGTGAAAGGATATGGCATCATTTTGATCCCAAATGCAAATGCTAAGAGCAGCAGAGGCACCTCTGTGAAATCAATACCCAAGGCCAATCTCTGCCCTCAGTTTCATCAATGAGTCCTCTCTTGTGCTGAATGAGTAAAGACATTGAAAATACGTGAGAGATGTATTTTAAAAGTGAGAGAAAAATATAACAGGAAGTTTATATGCACTTTAGCTTTGCAGCGCAACCTGCTTATTAAATGAATATTGTCGTGCTGAAACAGGGAAGTGAAAACAGGAACATCTGAGGAATCATTTTTGCAGGAATTAAAAACACTAATAGCAGTGATTTAGAATAATCTAGGTCACTTTTCTCAATATACACTTGTTTTTTTTCAGATTGTGAATATTTACTTCCAGGATGAAATTTTAGTGAAGCATAACCTTGTGTCCTGAAATACACAATAACATTTCAATCTCCAGAATTTCACAGCCAGAAGTGGCCTTTTGATCCTGGGAACAATATCTGAGGCACCAGAAATGGCTTATGCGTTTCACTGGACACCTATGAGTGAGTGAGGGTGAGGAACAGGGTTTAGACTTTTTCTAAAGAAATGTCAAAACTATTCCCACTGGACTGACTCTGAGATATGAAAATTCTTATCAAGTCCTGAGCATTCCCAGTAGAATAAAAATCAGCTGGCTTTTTCAAGCTGGACAAATGAAAAAATATTCTTTTAGATAAAGTGTTTTTTATTATAAACTATTGCTTAATAATTTAGTTAACACAGCTCTAAATTCGAGCAAAGGTCAAGCACTTGGTCTACAAAATGCTCTTCAGTCCTCATTAAATTCAGCTTTTTAAAAGGCATTTTCAGCAAACTTTTGTACCATACTGAAACAGACATCTGTGAACTACTTAAGGGATCAAAATGCTTGGGAAACTTCACGGGAAAAAAGGGGTCCTCTGGACTTTGTGCTTAGCCTTTTTCTTCAACCTGTTTAAGTTTCTTAGATATAATGATTCAAGGCACAGCCTGGCTTGCTAAAACTAGTGAAGTGTTGCCCTTCTGAACTGAAACACTGTTGTATTTTCAATGTTAATTTAACTTGAGACTGATGTTTTCTTCCACCTGCCTCACAAGACTTAGAAAACACACCTGGACATCTGTTTTCTTTACTGTCCTTCTTTCCCATACAGCAGCCACGCACTCTGCAAACAGTCTGGCTTGCACCTGGATTCCATCATGTCATGATTTGCCCTTCATTTTCGCAGTGAATCAGACGAAGAATGTCTTCTTTTCCTTTTTTAGTGTTTTACCATAGGACAAAAAAAATAAAAAAAAGAATAATTTCTTGAAGCCATCTGATGTCAAGTAAAGAATGGAAATAGAAAACTCATAGGAACTGGAAACGCTTGGTTTCATTCACATGAAATGTAGGTTTTTGCCATGAAATTGACAGAAGAATAGGTGTATAAAAACTCTGTAAAAACCAGAAATAATTCAGTAATACAATAAAATTTTCAAACAGGTAAATAATTGTAATTTCTTAAAGTATTTTGTGTCATTTACATAATATTAAACTTATAAGCAAATCTGACTTTAAAGACTTGAAACTGAATCACTAAATACACAGTGGTTTTTTAACCAAACACCAGCCATATCATTTATTCAGCTTGTCCTATTCCCTTTTCCTTTCATTAGCTGTTTTTGGCATGGAGTTAAGCCATTCTACTGAAAATAAAGGTTTGTAAATATTTTCCATGGATGTGTTGGTGTATAATAGCCAAAATCCAAAGTTTTTAATCTGTACTGTGCCTCCGGTATTAAAATTAAAAGCACTTGTGGTGAGAGGCAAATTTCCTAATTTTACAACTATCTCAGAGTAGTACTGATCTTATTAACAGAAAAAATATTTTTCTTATATAAAATGCAATAATATTGTCCTATATTTATTGCCACAGGTATTTATTTGGGCTTTTGTTCAACATACCCAATAAAACCTTCTATGTGTCTTTTACTCACACAAAGGACATATTATGTATGGAAACTCAGCATCCATAGATAATTTGTTTTCTACAGCTCTCTCCAGATGATATTTATTATCCTATTTTTTAAATTTCATTTTAAGGGCAGTTAAAATGGCTGTAGCTGACAGGTTTTAGAATTGGTATTGGAGGTACCATCAACAAATATTGGAGTCTTACCATCAGCAGTGAAAAAAGCTCAACAAAGAATCACCACATAACCCAAGATCATCCATGGGAAATGGATTAGCGCTGAGAACCTGCATATTTATCATATGAGAATGGCTGGTTTTAGCTGTGTATGTTGTATTATACAGCTGTATGGATACCACATTTTAATTTTATTTATAATGTTTGTATCTTTCTGCTAACATGTAATTCGGAAATATTGTAGCATCTTACTTATAAATTTTGTTTTGAACTGCCTTCACCTTATAGAAATAATAGGATATTTGGGTGTTTTTCGGGCAAAGATTGTTTTCAAGGGCCTTCTCAAATTTCTTTCATAAAAACAAAAGCTAAAAAAAAAATGAAGAGTTATATAATTTTATGCTGAAAATTATATGGAGACTACGGGGAACTTTTTCTTTTCCTCTTCCCTTCACTTTTGCAGGCTGCTTTCCCCCCCTGTTATTTCTAACAGTGGATGAAGAGTGAAATAGCTTTTACCATTTCTTTTAGTACCTGCAGCTAACCCTCAGGACACATGGCACCATTCCAGATGCAGCTCTCCACACCAGAATCAAATGAATAGTGGAAGAAACTACTGTGCAATATAGAACTAAAAGTAATTTTTCTCTCCACCCTCCCTTTCTTCAGCATCTTGCCTGTCTTAAGCTTTTAAAAAAGGGGTGGATTTTTTTCTTAAAATTAATATCAGTATTTTTTATCATTACATGGGAGGAGAAGTGACACAGTTAGACTTTACCTTTAAATTAATCTTTGAAAACTACAGTATTGAGACCTTTAAATGGCTGAAACATCCAGGAAATCCAAAGATAAAAACTTCCTACCCTTACTTTTTTGCAGTTCAAAGTCTATATGATTTATTCCTCTCCTGGGCTGCAAATATGACCAAGAGATGAACCATAGGACAAAAATACAAAAGACATAGAAAAATATCATTTTTAGAGGATCTACATTGCTAAATGACTTGGAAACTTTTGAGTATTTTGTTAGATATGCAGTTTTGTTATATTTATTAAACCAATAGCACAGTTATGAACTCCTTTCTGAAATGAAGGAAAAAAGACAACACATTTCAATGTAATAATAATATGGGGGTAAATTCTATTGCAATTTTTCTCTGTGGCTTTCAGTACTATCCAGCCTGCAACATGACATTAGCAAGCATATTTCGTTGAGTTTCTAAGCAATTTTTCAATAACACAACTGTACCTTTCTTTGTGACGATGTAAAGTTATCAGAGGCCTTAAAATGGATGAATCCTCAATGAATGGGGTTTATTATCCAAATCATAATGAGGCTATTACTGAAATACAGCAACTTTTTCTGATGGAAATAATATAAAATACATCAATAGAGTGCTCAGAATTTAACAGTAGTTGTACAAGAGTAACTTGCATTTTTAAAACCCATCTGTAGTTACAAACCTCAGCTCAATCTGTATGTAAACTACACCTTTCTTTTGGTCTACAAGTATTTATATATTAAGAAACCTATGGGTGGATTTTTCCTCTAGCAAGTAAAAGCAAAATAGTACTAGAAAGAAGATACAGTAGTGACAAAGGCAATTCCATATCTCCACTAGGTAGCAAGGAATAGGCTCTTTGCGTGTTAAATATTCAGAGCAAGACTAGATGCCTTCCACAAAGTTCCATAGCACAGGGTCCTGAGCAACACACAAGCTCTAGGGTCAACCCCTTCAACTCTTTTTCTATACTATCTTACCAGACTCAAAAAAAATACTAAAAAAGTGAGAGAGCCTTAAGGCAAGTCAGGCAGCCCTATATCCATATTCATAATAGAAATTTAACCTTGATCAACCCCATTTAATCATTGCTTCCCTTTTGTGGTCGATTTTTCTTTTTCACTTTACTTGATTCCAAAAAGTTGCCTATTTCATTTATTCTTCCATAAGATAAATAATAAAATGGACAAAAGATAAACATTTAAAAAGAACAAATTGCACAGCCCTGGCAAAATGTTCTCCTTAGGAAAAATTCCCACTGATAACAAGAGACAAGAGATTTCAACTGGAGCTTTGCCTGAAGAAATAACTGAGAATTAAACCCAAATAAAATAATCACATAATACAAGTTCTCACAAGTGGAGAAATTAAATTCTATTTCACTTCTCACATGGACAAAAATGTCTTTGTCCCACAGATGGGAAATAGGAGTTTTGCCATTGATTTTCAATGAAGCCAAGATTTCACCTCAGGGCTTTTTTTCTCATATACTATTTAGTGTGTTTTTACTCTAACACATCACATAAAGATCAGCTAATGCTTGCAGACTAATGAATAATCATGTATTCCAAGACCAGATATTACCATCCATTATAGGCTCGAATAAAACCTTGAATGCAGTTTTTATTTCTAGAAGAATTGTGATACACTGAAGAGGGAACAACAACAACAAAAAAAAAAACCCTGAACTAAACCAAACCAAAAAACCCAGATGAATTGAGGCATTGAAATTAAAGGGAACAAATATTGACTGTCAAATCCTTTCCAGGAAAAGAAATCATTGCATATGGTCTGCTGCTGTCTCTCATTTCCTAGGTTTTCCATTTGAGAGAGAATAAAAATGCATCTAGTTGACAAATTAAGAGCTGAATTAATCCAAATGGTTTAATGGAGGATAGTATCCATCTCACGCAAATGAAAATTACGGAGCTTTAGGAACATGTCACAACTGATGACTTGCAGTGTTAACAGAAATTGTCACAGACATCAGGGTTTATTATGGAAGTAGCAAGTCAGCACTTCCTTGCTGCATGTCAGAATTCTGTTCAAAACTGATGCTTCTATTCAGCAACAATGTCTTGAAGAAAGTAGCAAAGCTGAACATTTTTGGGAAAATACTTCTGGACCCTCAGAGGAAAACAATTTCTGACCTACCGACGGCTGAAAAGCTATTAGTAAGTTCTTATACTATAAGTAGAGAGCAGCTGCAAACTTCTATCTACGAGCTAAGATGAAATATTTTAAGATCTGCAGATGTGTCCTGGGAAACTCAGTTTCCATAACAACGATTTTTGGTGTCATGATTTTGAGGCTGTCTGCACCTCTTGATTTCTGTAGCTGTTCACTTGGGGCTGCCAGTATTATACTGTTATTTTCTCCAGCACTGAATTCCTTACTTGAATATTTGCACAATCAGGGTATTATTGGTGATTTTAGAAGGTAAAGAGGACAGTCACTAATGTACCTTAAAGCTTTGGTACAGTCACACAAGAAGCAGGATCCTGCCTCAGTATTTTACTGATTAATGAAGTTGTAACACTTCAGGGACACTGAGATCTTACAGTAGCATAAATATTTATATGTTTAAGATATCAAGCAATTAGGAACTAAATATAGAATCCAGGAAAAAAAAAGGCTTGTTTTTTTTTTTTTTTTTCCTAGGGTTGTTACTCAAATCAAGCCCAAGAACTTGGAAACTGAAGGAACAGGCTTGAAGTAGAGAGGAGAGATAGGTAAGAAAATAAAAAATTCTCAATTTTTCTGAGCACTTATGAAAAAGCAAACCAGACTCAGACCTTTCTTTTGGCAAAACAGGTCTGAGGCGGCATCTGTAAGCATTTCCGTTTTGAATACCATCTCCAGCAGGCACAGACCTTCTAATGTTTTAAGGAAAAAAAAAATAAGGTCTTTAGAGCTGCTTTTTCATAGCAATACATGATCCCACATGAGAGTATAATGCCAGCATCTCTATTAGAACACAGCAATTCCGTCATACTTCTTCTCACGGAAAAGTTTCCCAGCCCAAAGTGCAACTGTTAACTGATAATTTTATTTCAGTTTGGAGGATTTAGTATAATCTGTCTGCCTTTTTTGCCAGGCCTGCTGTTAAATGTGTTCCAGTGCAGTTAGCTGAAACAAAACTGTGCTCTTCAACTTATGTTTTTTCTTTTTTAACATGGACTTCACAAATTACTCCTTTTTTTTTTTTATTTCCTGTTTTCTCCATGTTGTTCCATCTTCTGCTTTTATTTTCCTCTACTCCTAGTAACAGGTGATTTTGCATATGCTTATTCCTCCCCTATTACTTTTTTTTTCCACTTTTATCCCTAGGAGTTAACTATTATGCCATCTTGTCTTCGTACAAATCACTCTCATTTTCTAGTTCCTTCTACTACTTAATGACTCCTTTCAAAACCAAGATAAATTAATAAATAAACAGAAAAATTCTTTTGCAAAGTAGGTGCACTAAACTACATCAGAAGAGTATTATTTGGGACTTGTTTTCTGCTGTGTGCCTATGACTGAACTGAAAGAGGGAACTGACCCTCTGGAACAAACCCGGAGAACTGCTTGACCAGAGCTCATACTTAAAGAAAAACAGCTCAGAGGTGAAGGAAATGTAATCAATTTACAAGATAGCTATATTTCTTGAAAAATTTTTAAATCCATCTCAAAGACTAAGTTTTTTTAAGAAAGAAGGAGCTCTCTGGTTTCTCTCAGCCATGGAGTATTAGATGAACTTCAGACTAGAAACGCATACATTTACCCAAGTACAATAATTGTATGCTCTATAAAATTGCTCTCAGGCTGAATTTATTTGAGAGAAAACCCTTTAAATTCAACTAGGAAGAATTACAAAAGAAAACAAGAACTGGATTTTAATAGAAAATTGCCTTCAAGACTGTTTGTCACGTCATTTAATTCTCTCTTGGGGGCCCATAGACACTAACACAGTCTATTTGATGCAAGACTTAAGAAGAAAGCATAACAAAACTAAACAGAATAAAAGCAATTTTGTCATCCTTGAGCTGATGGTAATGGAAAGGAAACAGATTCAATGAAATGGGGAGCAGTGATGGGTGTGAGATGAAGTTTAACCATTCCTGCTATTTTCCCATTTCTAACATTCTACTACTCAAATGCAAATAGTTTGCTTTTGCTTTGAGCCCACATTGAAGAGAAAATATGAACATCAGAAACAGCGGGAAATTCAAAATAGTTTAAACAGAAGCAGGCAATGGAGTATTTCAAGTGGGAGACCATCTCACTCCAAGATGTTCTCTTTCTGAATCCTCATGACCATCATGGGAAATACCAACTTATGTATCACTACTATTATTAAACTGTGTTTTGAAAGAAATGAGAAACCAGTGGTCTTTCTACATATTTCCTTGGCTTTGGGAAGACTGTTTTGTGTTTGCATGTAAGTAAACAAATAGTCCAAGATAGCTTCTTTTTTCTTGTTCTTTTTTTAAAATAAAGATTTTAGGTGGAAAATCTCTTTATTCAGCTATGGAAGAACATTTAAAACTCTGAGTGTCAGCTGTTAGGAAAGTGAGATCTGACAGCTGAGTTAAGAATGGAACAGAAGGGTCTTGGGCAAAATTTGTGTCCTGAGGAGCCCTGTTTCCATACTGGGGTGTATCTGGGAGCTCAACACACTTCATTTTCTCCATGATTAAAAGTAAAAGCTTGTTGGAATGTCCAATGATACTGAATACAGAAGAACCAAGGACAAGTATATTTTTATGATCTGGACAGCTACATAAGAGAGAGATTTAGGCCAAAAGAACTCAGTTTGATCAAAGTTATTGTTCTTGCCTGTTTTCAGTCAGTCATCCAGAGGTAAAACTACTCTGCTTCTCCTTGTTAAGAGTTTGGCTGAAACAGTTCATAGAGAGATTCAATCTTTACACTTTGTAAACTAAATTTAATCTTACAATTACTTTTTTTCAAATATTGAAGATAATTTTTATCTTCTTATTTCTGTCCCATAGTGTTGACTATAGTCTAGAAGGATATGACTTGCAAATTAAAAAAAAAAACCAAAAAATTTCTTAAATAAAACCTGCAGAGAGTGCAAACTCTCTTCTAGGATAAAAGGAGAGCTGTTTTCGGAAGTCCTAGATAGGAGTTTGCAAATGTGCCATTAAAATTCTGGCTCTTCCCTAATTATGGAACACTTAAGTTAAATGGTCTTAATAGATATATAATGATGGCTTTATAAACCTATAGTTACTTATAATCTAAAGTAATTTCTACTTCAGTTTTAAAAGCATCCATTAAATGCCTATTATGATCTTTATGTAATTTAGCAAGACATTAATTGAGTGTTTTATAAAACTAAACAGCAATTATTACCAAAGACAAATGTTAAGCTTACAGATTAACATGCTATTAATGTGAATGAGCTTTTTCAGATTAAGTAGTGAAACTTGTACTTAAACTCTGTTGGGATGAATGTAGATTAAAATGTTATACAAAATGTGGAAACTTTAAGGATGCCTAAAAGAAGAAATTGCTAAACGCAATTTTTATTAGATTACCTATTTACTGAAAGGCTGATCAAGCTGCAGAAAACTTTTAAAGAAACCACTAACAAAAATGTGTATTTTTCTAACAATAATTCTGTCCTATCAATGAATGTGGTCCTCAACTCTATGAATCTCTTGGATATTTCCATATAATTATAGAATTCCAAGTTTCTGAAATTTCATTACATTTTATTATAAATTGTATCTTTCTCAAGGCTACATAACTATTTTAAAGTTAATAGAAATGTCCAGGTAAAGGACACTTAGACCACTTCATCAGAATCAATATGGATCATGTCAATAATTAAAGATTACAGAAATGAAAAAGCAGAATGTGATATCCAGAATATCATCTTAAGTTTCAGTCCTGTGTCACCTATTTTGTCGTCTCTGCTCCTGCTGCCCACACCCTCCCCTCAAAAAATAATTTGAAATTACCATGTTTAAAAATACATGTAAAGAATTAGGCCAATTTCTTCCAGATATATCTAGAACCAGAACATTTTATTTCAAAATAAGTCAGTAAAACTTGAACTACTGAAAATATTTGAGCGAGAAATTTTCTCTTGGGAACCACATATTTCATTGAAATCAACTAAGAATAATATCAGCAAATCTACTACATCAGCCATGGAACATATGTTAAACCAACTAATTTTTACAATTATTCATTTAGGAAATTTCATAATAATGTAAGTATGATAGGGAAATTAATTTGATTGTTTTGATGTTTGAATTGATATTACACTAGTTGTTTCCCTTCTAAAAGTTCTGAAAATGCAACTATCTTCATTCATGGAAAATTTGAAAGTGTTTAAATTTATCATGAAATGAACATTCTGTTTAACAGGTCCTGGGTTTACCACTTTGTTTTATTTTAATAATGCAGCACGAGAAAAGGCCAAAATAATATAATCATTGCTTACTGTCACTAAGCACACCAGGTAACCTCCTGCTTTACCGAGTTAAAGAAAAAGCCCTTCCAAAACTCTGAATTCTATTTCAGGCTTTACCTTATGTCTTGGAGAAAGTCCTTTCAATACCCATCCTGATTTGTGAGAATCTAATGTATAACAAAAGGAGACAGAACTGATACTTCATAACTTTTAAGAAGTTTTGACATATATACTTTAAAATAATACAGCCACAAAGCGGGAATGGATGATATTGACTCACCTACTGACAAATCAAATACCATGGATCTGGATTTATGTTTGATTTGTGTCATAACCAGAGTTATGAGAGGACTGCAGCTGATGCCCTGACTTTGAAAGTTTACTGCCATCTATTTTGCACAAAATGTGGAGGAAAAAAAAAAAAAAGATGATATAGAAATTGTATGGAGAATAAAGAGCATTTATGTGATTGAGGGAGAAAACTGTGCTGGAGAAACCGGGAATAACAGATAAAAAGTAATAAACATATAAGATAAATAACAACCCTATAGGATGCACTTTCTATCTATTGAGTTTATACTTTAAGAAAGAATCTGACCCTGATGTTGATACAAAAAAAATTACACTTTGGGCACTGAAATACTACATCATGCTACAAAAAAATGTATCAAATTAAACCTTAATATATCAGCATCCATCACATCATTAACTAAACAAAAAAATGCTACAGAAAAAAACAGTTGATAAAAGAACAAGTTTTTTAAGGAATGAAGAAAAGACCAGATCATATCCTTAAAACATAATGAGGTTTTGCCTTGATTACAAGTTTGTTTGTTTGTTTGTTTGTTTGTTTGTTTAATTGAAGGCTTAGAAAGGGATATTTTTTTCCGTTAAGAGTGAAAAACATTGAGGACCTTGAACCAATTGACAAAGAATATTTTTTGAGTGTTCTAATGCCAGTAAAGTAGTTTAGGCACAACTTAAACTGAGGTATATTCTATCTGGCTGCTCTATTCTAATTGGTAACTTTATTATCCTATTTTTTTTGGCTAATAAAACCTAAATTGGTGTGGAGACTGTAAAAAAAAAGATGCCATTGCACACATAGAACTAGTTTAAACAACGAAGTAGTTAATTATGAGGATGCCTACAGTTCCTAATAAATGTGTTAAGGCAGAATAATTAAGAAATTTTGGCTTATGAGGAAGGAGGATGACCTGGTTTCCAGGACAGGCTATCGATGTGCCCTTAATAGAGTTGACAGTTCCTGAGGACTTCAGGGCAATATCCTATCACTTACTTTTATTTTAAGCATTAGATTTTCCATTTCTCCACATATTCTCAGGAACAGGAAGGCAGGCAAAGGCTGACTCAGTTCTGACCTCTCTTCTAGTTCCCACAACATCCTTAGCACCTCTTGACTCCAATGTCAGTTTAACATCGACACTTCAGTGAAGAGGACTCTTTTTTTGGGCTTGATTTGGAATATATTTTAACTTGTTCTAGGAAGATATATAACATGTCTTCTGGCTAACAATTTCTATGACAAGGACATTATATTTAGACATCTAAAGAATCTCTCAAATTCCATCTATTTGGTACTAATAAAAACGTGTTTGTTGCATCCTCTTGCATGCCTGTTTTTTAAAGGGGTGATTAAAGACATGATTACTGCAGGGTAATTTTTCTTGCTTTCGAGAGAAATAAATAAACAAATGTGTATAGAGACATTCCTTTTTTCAGGTAAATGTTTTCTCATTCATGAACTATATATATGTAAAATGGAGGGCTGAAATGGATCAGTTGCAGTATTTAAGTGAAAAAAAAGCAATGCATATCCTACTTTGTGGTAGAGCATGTCCAACAAACCCCAGCAGAATTTGTACTATGTTTGGAGGAACAAGAAAGAATCAACACCTAGCCAGCTGGGAAAACCTTATAATCACAGTTCATTTCTTCAAAATTATTAACTAATGAAAAATAAACCTATATGCTACCTTGAAGTGGAATTAAATAGTCTCCCAGGAAATGATAAACAATAAATATTGTTCATTTGCAAACCAGCATTATTGAAGCCATTGGCCTCACCCATTAAAGATTTTCCTCATCAAAATCTCCTGATTGAGCTTCATTTAATTTCATTATAGACAGCATTTTTATTTTACCAGTGCATTTTCAGTACTATAGAATTTTCAGTATTATACAATATTCCTTGTAAAAACTAGAAGGCATTGTATGGAACTGCCATATGTTAAAAGTGGCTATTTTTTACTGATTTGAAATAAACTCTGACTATAACTAACACAACGGTTTTGGGACCACCTAAATACAGGGAGTCATTACTTATTTATTAAGAGAAATTTGGTATTGCAACTTGATGGTGATGTTTTTAAAGATTTCTTTATAAGAAAATTTTATCATGTAACAAAATTTAATTAAATGTAGAAGTGTAAACAATATTATTATTGAGTTCATTCTGATAAATAAAATTTACTTAGCTGGGCTACATAGGCTTTTATCTGCAGTGAGAACCTGGTTTAGGTAAAAGGTTTTTGAATATATATTAAATATATAATAAATATTGGGACCTGTTTTACTGGAATTTATAAAATATTATACAGTTTTAACATAAATATGAATAAATAAAGGAAATCAGAGCACAAGTTTACTACAAATTTCCTGACTTTACCAAACTGTTGCATTTGGCTGCTTTTGGCAAAGAAATTGATGAAAAGCAGCAGAACCCATGCTGGAATCCAGATTTTCCATATCAGCTGTTCACACCTTTTTCTAATCAAGGCATGGATTGTTAACACAGCTGTCTATAGGAATGCAAGATCAAACTCGAGCAGGAACATTAATGACTGACACGACCCAAATTCTCTTTCCTTTTTGTCTCTCTCATGCTTGGATGATTGTTACTTTTCTTTACACAAATGCTGTGCCTGTGTTTTCTCATGGCCAAGGCAGAGGCATCTCACAGCTGGGAGAGCACCTGGCAAATTTCCTGAGGGATTGAGGCGAGCTGAATGTAACTGCTTTAATCTTAGAGCCAGTAAAAAACTCTTCATACTGAAAACTCTGGATCTTGTTTCGAGAGTTCAGTGTTGTGACACACTGATCTTTCAGATCCGGACACTTATCTGATATTAATTCCAGCTGAAGAGAACTGGTCTACTGGGAAAATTTCCCTAAAGAGTGCAGCCTGCATTTGTGCTGCTTCAAATTCCTTCCAAGGCATCATGGAGCCTCTCAGTCATAGGTGTTTTCTGTAACATCTCTGTGTTCAGCGGGATTCTTTCCTTCTATCATATCCCAGTTTCTCAGAAAAAAACCCAAAATACTGATGCCTAAATGAGAGCACGAGAAGACCTCTGTAGCATTGATTTTAGGTGACATAGTCTGCTAATGGCCAAGTAGATGCCACAACAGCTGTCTCATGGATACCTGGAACAATTTCATTGTCCTTGCATTTGAAAGAGTTTCTCACTCAAACCCTTGGAGGTGTTAGCACTCCCAGTAAGGGGAGAAAGAGTAAAAGTACTAAAACAAATGCATAATGCTCCAAGCTATTTACTAGCTTTTATAACTGGTTATAAAGGAGTAAATATAATTCCACACAATCCACTGATTCATTTGATTTTCTACTTCAAGTTCCTAGACTACCATAAAAAGTTTAGAGTATTTTTAGTTTAGAGATATTAAAATTTCTTCTCAACTTATTTCAAAAGCAAGCTAATTTTAAGCTAGATAATCCTGGTAGCATATGCAAAGCGGAAAAAAAAATCACGGTTTTGAACTTTGGAAGTAGAGAAGAACAAAGATTTTCCACCAGAAACATATTAACCAGAAAGATATTGTGCTACATATCTACATATTTTGGGGGCTGTCTGCTTTGAAGTTTAACACTGATAGGTGCTACTGTGTACCAAGGAGAGACACACCTAAGTGTCCTGAATCATCATCTTCCCTAAAACTCCCCTAGTCTGGCAAGGAAGTAATTTCTAAGAGGGCATTTACATTTAAAAGTTCATTTATATATTGTAAGAAAGAATAAATAAATCCTTTTATCACTGGAAGAGATGGTGACCCCAGTGAAAGAAAAACATAGTCTCTGCGTTAAGGACAGGAAAGAAACAAGGGTCTGCTTTATACCCAGGGGCTCTGGGGAGATAACTCGTTGGTAGGGAAGCCCTGAATACAGAACCCATTAAGTAGCAATCTGTTTATTTTATACAACTAAGGTGTTAAAAATGGTTAGATTTATTGACAGCATAATGAGGGCTTAAAGCTGAAGAGGCTTTCCCATTTATTTTATCTACTGAGCTTGAGAAAAAATACAGCTTTTGTTCTATGTCTCAAATGCATATCTTTTAGCTTCTTCATTTGCAAAAGTATTAAATCTGTAAGGAGATCCTACCTATACAATATATCTTTTTTTAAAGAAAGTGATACAAGAAGCTAGATTTGCTTTAGAGGTATGAGATATCGGCGTAAACAAAAGCTTGCAACAGGCAAAACTGTCTGATCATCTTAGACACTGATAGGAGAAAAAGAATGGCCAGTCAGCTCAAGAGAAAGCAGTAAGTGCAATGCAGTAAAAACTCTTATATATGAAAAAAATTAATTCTACACATTTCTGACTTGCATGATGGTGTAGAAACAACCAGCTTTCAAACTTTCCTTGACAGCAGGATGGATTAGAACTCCTTCTAATATCAATATTAATTAAATTATATATTTAGCATTTTTAAGTGCAGCAATTTGAAACAACCCACACAGAGCGTGTTTCTGGGTCAAGAGTGACAAGATTAATTAGCAAAGCACTCAGATAGCTTCTTTCATGTCAAAAGATATAATTAAGGTGGCACGGAACAATGTAATTTATCCCTTGATATATACCAAATTATTCTGATCTGCATAATTTAAATATAACATTAGGCAATATCTCGTGCTGGTAATAATAGGAGATTGTAGCTGATATTACCTATTCATGTATTTTTGTTAAAGGCTTATTCATAATTTATAGTTCCCTTGGCTTGGGAAAACATTTACTAAATGAAAAATACGGTGTGGCCCTGCAGTTAACAGTTTGATAGCATTAGGAGCCTTCAAAAGTAGCTAAAAAGGCATTTGTCTTAAACAATACACCTACTGAAATAAAACACAGTTTATTTTTTTTTTTTTCAGTTTTGTGAATTTAGAGAGTTATTCCTTCTTTGTACAAAGTTTACTGCAATAGGAGAATTTTGCTCTACACAGCATTAGTCAGAAGAACCCATCTCATAAATTTCTGGGAATTTCTGGTTTGAAAGCAGAGCCTGAAAATGGTCGAGGCTTCCCAGAGGAATGGAATGAAGCACCCAAATAAATACAGTTCCCCTCTCCCATATTCCTGCCCTTATAAAACACAGGAAACTGAAGACAGAACCACATCTCATATAGCAAATTCAGTGCTATGTGGGACTTTCACAGCATAGATTCCCCAGGAGAAAATCTAACCATCTTTAAGGAACCTTTGGCCACATGGAATTTAAATTACAGATAGGGTTTGAATGCGTTTTCCATGAGCAGCACATGTGCCAGGTAAAGAGGCATGTGCTTTTATCTATGCTGATTCCAAGAATTCTAATGCTCACTTCATTCCCAGCAGCGATTAGGCTTTATGCAACATAAGGCAGGGCTCCCAAGCTGACATGGCTGGAGAACAGGAATTATACCTCTTACAATCCAATTTCTTAGCACTTTCTAAATTTACTCACTATTGCAGGTGTAATGACCATGTTTAAGGACTGTGAAGTTAGCAAGCCTACCTCTCCCAGGATCACTAAACTCTTAATGTGTCTTGTAGAGTGGATTTACAGGTACATTTTCTCTCTTTGAAATTTTAGATTTCTGTCCCTGTTAATTATGGCAAGACGGATGTAGATGAGAAAAAACCCAGGGTGAAAAATCCCAGATTTGGGACAACCAGACATCTGTGGAATCTTTTCTTTAATACTGCATTAAGCTACTAAAGAAGAAGCGAGACCTTTATCAATGAGAAACATTTGTTAAGCATATTGACTATAATTGTACCTGAACACAATCTTCTTTGAAGACACTTAGAGGTAGTAAAAAATCCTTTAACTTATTTTGAACAATAATGCCCAGATAACATAGGGATGTGGTTAAGCTTTTTATTGGCAAGTCATAAGCCTTCTCATTAAACATATGTCATTGCATGGCCAATGTCACTCCCTCAAGCATTTCTTCAAATCAATACCTTTTATTCCCTGCTAGCCTGGCTGATCAGATAGTCTGCATATCAGTCCTGACTCCACTTCCATTAGAAGATAACAGTGCACGCCATTGCAATCCTTCAGGAATCTCCTCAATAAGAAAACCTCTCAATGTGAACAAGCGGCAAGGTTATTCTGACAAATCATGAACCACGCAGAAACGGTGTACCTACTCTTTTGTATGAATGATGTGAGATTTCTTCCTAGCTGTCCATTCCTACATGTACTAAAAGATACATTTACAAATATGTAAAGCACAAAAAAAATTATTTTCTCAAGATCAGCTCAGCTAACCTTTTTAAAACACATTTTTACTAGAGGCTGTATGGAGGAAATAAAGACACGACAGTGGGATTTTTTTTATTAAGTTTAGCAAAATACTACTTTGAGCAACCCATTAAACATAAACTATCAACTTGATACTTTGTTTTCTTTTTTAAACTCTCTAATAAGTGCCTAATTTCTTTCAAGAAAAGGCTTCCAGCACGAATTACATACTATACTGAGGATATATTAAATATTCAATATTTATTTGAGAGGTATCGTAATACATAAGTGATCTGCATGAATAAAACATTTTTCCCTTTAAGCAGAGTTTAGTAAAATAAAGATCTAAGTGTTTAAAAACCTAGAGAGCTCTAACTTCATATATAGATTTTTCTTCTTGCATGTGGAAGTTTTCTTAACTTTAAAAGTGAAGAAAATGAAGTAAGAAAGAGCTCAGTTTGGAAGAAAAATTTCTTTGGAAAGAAAAAGGTCTGCAGAGCTTTGAGAAATGGACTTTATGCAATGCATGCAACAAATACAAACATGGGTTTGCTTCTCATTTTTCGCCTACATTATGTTTCTTGGGCCTCCAACACAAGCCCCCTTCAGTTCAGCGTGTGCTCCAGCCACACAGCGGGCAGATTAAGGCAGGTGATTAAAGGCCAAATCCCCAAGCTTGCAGCCGTGGCGTTGGCCACCACGAGCAATCTCTCAGAAACAGCTCAGTGGGAGCACACAGAAGAGCAGGTATTTATTATTTCCATCCAAGGAGCACTGAGAGCCCCCAGCTAAGAACAAGATGAGCAGTTACTCAGCAGAGAGATTAAAAAGATCCCCAGGACAGTGGCTATCACAAGAAAAGCACACAGACAGAAGATACCTGCACTTCACTATGGCACAAGACATAATGCTGTCCATATTCCCCCATTCCAGTCTCATTTCCTATCTGTCTTTGGGAATAGATTACAAGTGTTAGTAAATCTTTGATAAATAGTCTTAGATTTAAGACTATTCTTGGGAATTGGGCAGGGCTGAGGCAAGCAGTTCAAACAAAGAATAAGATTTTTGCAGCTGTTGTTTAGTTGGAAACCATTTTACACCCATAATTGCATTGATCCCAGTTCTAAAGAGACATCAAGGAAAAAGTGAAGGAATTTGGCTGTTCAGCTCCTTGAAGGTCTTCTGCTTGATTCATGCCTTGTTTCTGACTGGGAGAAAGAACAAAAATGGGACAGATCTGTTTCATTAGCTGCCACTACAAATTCTATGCCAACATTCTAGACATTCACTATCACTCTGACACCTCTACTCAATTTTTGAAGTCTCTCACTTTCCTGCAGCTTTCTCACGTCGTCATCTTTTAAACTTTTGACATTTGACCCTTCCCAGCTCCTCACCAATTTCCTTACAACACACACTGGCAGCACAAAAATGGAAGGATGAGAAATGCTACCAAGTTTATGCTACTGGAATGAAGGCATACATTTTCTAGCTAATTAGCAGTGGGAAGATACAATGTTTCATAGAGCTTATTTCATCAGCACAGAAAAAGAGGTGTGAAGGGAAAAGTCAAAAGGTGTCAACAGATGTACCTGGTCAGAAGTTATTGGCACAAAATTATTTGTAGATGGGTTGTGTAGCAGAGTCCAGGCACACACACAAACTCTGCCTCATTGGAGCCGTAATCAAAAGAAGTCAAGATGCAAGAGGGAAGGAAGGTCTGCAGTGTCAGCATGTCACTAATCATTCGGGGGGAATGGGGCCAGGGTAGATGTTTTTCTGCCAGCAGTCATTTTTCACTAGCCATGCTTGAGAGAGTACCTTTGCTGAGAAAATGAGCCACAGGTACTTATGTACTTCTCATACAGAGAACAATGATTGCACAGTGGGGATGGCAGACACACATCACAAGAGGGACTTGGACACTGGGACAACCAACAGCAAAGACTCAAAAGATGTAAGAATTTTTCTGATCATATTAAGGAACAGAGGACTGAGGTGTAGTTGTTAGTATGATGGTAAAAATACAACTCTACTCCCTCAAAAAAACACCCAAACACCCCTTTTCACCTCCACATGCCTTTTTAACTCCAAGACTCTTATAGAATTACTTGTGTGAGCTTGCTTATTTCTTACACAGATATCAAGATTGAAATTCAGCCAGATAACTTCCTTGCTTTTTCTTCTTACACCAAAGATGGAGAAAAAGCAAGTGAGTTATGAGACAAGCATGGGGTGTTTGTGCATAATTTTGGCAGCCCTGTAATTTTTTTGTCTGTATTCCCTGTTAGCCCTAAGCACTGATCCTCCTGAGAGCCCTGTGGGAATCCATGACGTGGCTTTCTGCCCCTCAGGTAGAAAAAAGGAATGAAGGATATTCCTGTAGTGCTTTTGTTAGCTGTGGCCAGGTTGGCCAGCAGCAACAGGACTCTGCCTCAGGAGCCACCTGCAGCTTTCAAACCATGAAGCAGCAGCACTGGGGGTTGACTGCTCCTTAATGTTCTTGTGCAGTTGCTCAGAAGCTTCTCCTGCATATCTGGGAATTTCTGTGTCCTTCTCCCCTGGCATGCACAGAGTAACATGGGAACTGCCCGGGAAACAACTCTCATGCAGGCTGGTAGCCACAGGCTGTTAGGTTTTGTTTCTTTGTCCTTATTTTTGTGCAGGAGATGAGGCAGCATGTCTTAAGTGATGTCATTTAACGCCTGCAATACAGTAAAACACAACACGTCTGGTCACAAACCAAATTTTATACAACCTTTCAAGAATTTCTCTACAAAGACATGATTTTTAAGTGTACATTTGAAAAGCAAGAAATAAAAACATTGCTTGTTGATCTGTTTTATACAAATGATGATAAGTGATCGTTATCCACACATTTATTCTCACAAAATAAGATGGAAAGTCCTTACATCTTGCTTTAAATAAGTGAGTTGGCTTTCTACTTCCTGAAATAAATTGAATAGTAGTATTCTAAACTAAAATACAAATTTCAGCCTCTGATAGCTAATATTTATTTTGCAGATAGTATATGCTTTGGTTAAGCAGAAAATCCATTAAAAGGCATGTTCTGGCTGAAATTCATTTGCAGCTCACTGTTGTCATTTTTACTGAATTTACCCCGTGTCTTTCACAAGTCACACACAGACAAATCCCCCAGTGAACTGGTGTTTCTCTGCTGTTACTGACACATCCTCCCTCCTTCTAGTAGTTAAAGATTTTGCAGAGATCCTGCCTCAAACTGATTTTTTTCTCAAGGTTTACAGGTGATTAGTTTTGAATCTTGTGCTCCCGTGGTATTTAAAACCTGATTCTTCCAACATGGAATGAAAGCAAATTGTCTATAAATTAAATGCAAGCTTTACTGCCCTGAGATCCAATTAGGTATTAGCAAGTACAACACAGATCCAGTCAATAGGACACAGAAAAGAGCTGGCTTGCATCACTAGTTAATCAATATACATGTTTCTACAACAACCACTGGCAGGAAAAGCAACGTAACACCATTTATGTTAGATATTTTCTGGGATTAGTCAAGTACATTATCATGCCTTTTACAGGTAAAGATTTCCCCTCTCCCCTTTCCTCAAGCATTCAAAGCATAGCTTATTTTTTTTAAAGTAAAGAGAAAAATGCATTAAAAGATTAATGGGCAGTCACTGTATATCATATTTAAGAGAACAGCAAATTTCCAGAGGACTAAACAGGGTTCCTTTCTGAATAAACATCTCTGATCGTTATTTGCTGTGGTAGAGCAGCTATTTAAAAAAACCCCAAGCCACATGATTAGGTCTGATGCTTTGCTGATGTATTGCAGGCTGAAGGAAAGTTAATGGTATAGTTAGCCTGAGCCTGGCTGCCTTTCTTTTCTCATTTTCTGAGTTGCAGTGTGGCATAGCCTTTAGCCAGCACAGCAACTCCCGACTGAGAATGCATTAAACTGAGCAGATGAATGGCAGCATTTTAAAGCTAATCTGATATCCTAGACATGCTTGTGGGTTTTAAAAAGTCCACATCAGATAAAAAGAACTATTGGGCACTTGAGAGCTGACATATTCTTCTAAAGAGAGAGGATGCTGAGAATTCAATTGGGCCACAGAGAGTATTCTAAAAAAAAAAAGATCAAAAGGGGCAAATGTAGTTTTTATATCACGAGAAAGATAAAGGACAGAGATATACAAAATGAAGCCACTCAAAAAATACACTCAGCTGAAAAGACACTTGCAAATAATTGTATGGAACAACCTAATACTGGAATAATTAATTCACTACAGACTTTCCTCAATTTAAAACTAATGCCCTTTACGTCTTAGAGCTGCAAAGGGAAATTAAGCTTCAGTCCTTTATGAGTAAAATTAGTCTGTTGCAGACTTTCACTAAATTGAGGAAAGTTAACTCAAATTTCACTTTCATATCTCATGCACACACTTTTATACCAGACTCAGAGGAAAAGGAAGGATTTTTATGAATTGATTGCAAAGTGGCACATATATTTAACACTGTGCTTTCACGTTGCTATTTCCAAGCTAAAAAAAAGTAGAGTTACATTCTAGCCAGGTATTTAATCAAACAGCCCTGTTCCTTCAATTCAATGTGTCTAAACATTCTTTTTTAGAATTAACCTAACCTTTATATTTAATGAAAATTTTGCAAAAGCCACAGATAAGGTTTAATACACTGATAGATATTTAATTGTTCCTGCACTGGAGAAAAAAATTGACGTGCACAAAAAAGTGGTGTGGTCTTGAGTTTAGTGTTTGAGCCAGCTGCAGGCACACACACATTTGGAAAGATATCAAGATGACATGAACCACATTATTCTACATTTCATTTGGGGGCAAAAGCTTTAGACTGTTGTAAAACTAAACACATCAAAGGGTTCTGCAATATAAAAAGTACCAGAATCAACAGCAATGTCTTCCTATTGCAAGATGCATTCTCCAGGATGAAAGTGCTTCTAGCCAAAGCCTGATAGAAAAAAGGAACACAAATTGAAGTGCTTTCTGTATCCATAGGAATTGTGTAGCTTCACATGCCTCAGGTAAAAAACCCAGACCTCTCATGACTAGCAACTCTGCCTACTGTATCTTATGGATGTATTTGCTATCCTTTTCCACAATTCTCAGTTTACAGTCAATTTCCTCTGGGTTCAGAGGACAAATAAGGCTGAGAACATGCTGTGCCCAGGAATGCTGCTTTTCATATGCAGCCGTAGGAAGATGGATAACTTCCTGTGTGTGAGACATGGCACCAGAAGTCTGTTCACACCATTTTAGAGAAGGGAATCTCATGCAGGAGAAGTTCCTAATGCTCTGCTTGTATAGCAAAATGTTTCTGAAGTTCACGTGGACACTGCGTTTTCTGCATTCTACAGCACTGATTCTACACTGCACTTCTAGGCCTAGGACCCTGTTATTGAACTGTTACCAATATTAAGAGATCTGAAACACAGCTGCTACATAGTGCTTGTGCTTTTATAACTGTTCATATCTCGATGAACTAATGATGGGAAAGGAAGACAAAAAGTATATAAAAGCCTTTAACAGATGTCGATGCGTTAGGTTTTAACTTTTATATTTTTCAAATCCTGTACTGCCTAGTGTGTAACTCTGAAGTTTTGTGTGGCCTGTTAGCTGCTGCTCTCTCATGCTGGTTAGACATAACAAGCCATTCTAGGTTTACTCTCCAAGCACACTTAGATTGTCCCAGGCCCAAAATATGTAAACTAAGGCCTCTGAAGAGGAGAGCAAACTTGGGGTAGTTACACCATTAACTGGGGTTGTAATTGGAGAATTGATCCTGATATGCAAATGAACCAAACCTATAAAAGAGTGAAGAACTTGTGACCTCAGGTCCGTCTTGGGTGTAGCCTTTGGCCTGCCCAGGGTGCACCTTTGAAGGCCCTTCAAGTAAATACCTACCTTTATCCCCTTATTCTTGTCTAGTCTGTTTTTAGGTGGCCATCTCAGGCATCAATGTGATAGCAATTTTTCTTGATTTTGTCCTATCACTTTAAAAAAAGTGATTGTTAAACCAGTTTTTAATGTTAGAAAACATCAGCACAGCAGACCCAGACTCAAGGAATGGAATGGAATCTCTTGGAAATGCTGAGATATCTTTGAATTGTTATTAGCTGGGTAAACCCACCTGCTGAAAAGTCACAGTCCCCAAATACCCATTAATAGGTACTGTAAAGGACTTTTGCTTCTGGACAGAAGCAGAGACTTTCGTAGAAACTTTTTCCTCTTGTAGAGAAAGTAATAATTTTTAATGTAATTTGAAGAATGCTACTCTACAGTTCTTGAAAATATTCTGAAATACGACATATGACCCTGACAATTGCAATGGAATTTCAACTTTTTTGGTCTTCTTCCTTATCCTTGTTCTCTTTAACTCTTTAAGTCTTTTCATTTTTCTATTCTGTTATCAAAATAGACTATTACAAAATGCTTTTAATCATTTTGTTTAAATAATGAATTTTGTTTCTTGATGTCATTAGGCTTTCCATTAAAACAAAAAGTCAATAAAACCTTCCATAAAATAAAGCATATTCTAATCAAGTTCCAGCAAAGCAGAACAAGACTTGTATTCCAACAGTTCTGAAAAACTACCCTGCCTTATACTTTGCTTGGCTGAAGACATGGCTAAGAGTTCTATCAGCAGAGTTCTAAAATCTAGAAAACAAGTATCAGAAAATACCAGCTAGGCTCTTATAGTAGCCAACATACATATTACCCTTGTAGTGACAAACATAGTTACATGTAAGATTCAACGGTTGTAGGAGCTAAAGAATAAGCAAACGAATGGGGAAGTAAAAAAGCCAAAACAACACAGAAAAGAGCCCCACAGCTCCACAAAAGTTCAGTCATAATTCTGAGGAAACTAACTCTTAAAAAAAGTCATTGAGGTAAGAAAATCATTAATGACAATCTTAAATACATAGGACCTATAAATTCTTTTTCTAAGAATCCTAAATTAATTGCAATCACTTTTCCATTGAGTGATGGCCTTTGTCGTGGCTGTTGTCATTGTAGTTGGTGGGTTTTTGAGGTTGTGGGATATTTTAAATTTTTTTCTTGATGTTCATTGGCTCAAACATTTTTGTGCTTGTGTTGATGCCTTAGGTTTTAACTTTCATATTTTTCAAATCCTGTATTGCCTAGTGTGTAACTCTGAAGTTTCTTGTAGCCTGTTAACTTCTGCTGTCTCATTCTAGTTAGACATAACAAAGCTTCTCCAAGCCTGGTCTCCAAGGACACATGTCTCCAGATTATCCTAGGCCCAAAATGTGTAAACCAACATCTTTAGAAGGGGAGTAAGCCTGGGGAAATCACATCATTGACTGAAGCATTAATTGGAGAATTAACCTTGATATGCAAATGAACCAAACCCATAAAAGTGTGGAGAACTCATGTCTCGTTGTCCATCTCGGGGTCCATTTCGGCAGTAGCCTTTGGCTGCCCAGGGTGTACCTTTGAAGGCCCTTCAAATAAATATCTACCTTTACTCCCTTATTCCTGTCTAGTCATTGTTTTTTAAGTGGCCACTTCAGGCATCACTGTCTATATTTTTATAACATGCTATAAATGCTATGATTCAGGTATATACCACATATGTATTCCCATATTTCATTCCTGAAGAAGAAGAAACTTCTTTTGTCCTCTTTTAAGAGTCTTGAGTTTTGTCCAAGATACTAAGAAATTGTGCCATCAACCACCTCTGCTCTCACAGAGAATTTTGTAATTTAATTCAACCATCAAAAAAAGTCATATTGAGATGAAAAACAGCTTTCAAATAAATGTAATACACTCAGAAGTTTACCAAAAAAAAATCAGACATCATGTTTTAATTATAAGTTCAAAAGAAGTAAAAATGAATTTTTGCAGTTATTTTCAATGCAATATCTCCAATAAGATAAGTGCAAAATGCAAAAGTTCACTTTTCCAAAGGAAATTTCTTAGTTCAAAACAAATACCTTATTTTAAGTATCTGTTTCATCCAAATACGTACATTCATAGACAAATTTTATCTCTGGAAAAAAATACTGAAAGTCATCTTCATGAGAAATGTAACAGCAACTTCTGAATGAAGTTTCAATGTCAAGATTCATTTCAGCTCTTCATGTTCTCAATGAGACTATGCCAACCAATTTTTTTTAATAGTACAATTCCTTGCATACAGGATATTAAAAAGTGAGAAGGAAAAAAAAATCATGAGATTATCAGCTTATTCTACAAACAAAATATTTAGAAACAAAAATGGACCAAATTATAGTTCTAACATGCTGATGAATAGCCAAGAAAGATGTACTTCTGCCACTTAGGTATCAAAAAAAAGGTGATCATCATGGTTTTAGTAGTTGAACAAGGTGACAATTATTTTCAATGTCATGAAGATTAGTTCTTTTGACGACCAAGATTTGACCTTGCAATCTAATCAATTATCTCACTATGTTCCCACATATCAGATACTACATTTGATGTTGAGAAGGGAAAGTTGTATTTTAAGTACCCCCATTCCACCAAAATGCATATTCTTTCAAGTATGTGAATATCAAACCCTGGCTCCTGCATGGCAGTTTTGCCTTTGAAATCAAATCCACTCAGAAGTCCCCGACACAGGAAACCCTTGTGCCTCATGCAGCCATGAGCTTGTTCAGCTCCAGAGCAGCTCCATAAAGCCAGTTCTCCACCTCAGTAGTTGTGCAATGTGGTATTCCTCAAAATAATTTTTCTCTGTGAGAACAGATGGGCAGACAAATCCATTTGTTCTTTAGAGCCTCCATTCTGCCCAGGTTCATCAGCCATAGGCTCAGCCATGCAGTTCCCAGACTACATATATCGTGGTACATATATTTTACTGCAGGAACTGCCTGCTCACACACCCTGCTGACTGCAGTTCATGCGCTGCAGCTACAGCAAACACAAATTGTCTCGCTGTGATTGCCCAGCCAGTTCTGTATAACAGCTCCTGGAGCTATCAACAAATATAAACAAACCCTTACAGCACATACATTAAGAAGCCTGTTTCCTATATCCTTTAATCTTCACTCCTTTAAATGCAAAACTTTAAGGGAAATGAAAAAAAAAAAAAACATTATTTGAGAATTCACAAAGTGAAGTAATTTGAAGTCTTAAAGCAAAGATTTTATCAGTCATCCAAAACTCTCACTGAAATGTCATGGAGTTACTGAATGCAACAAGGAGAAGTTCTGCATTATGGATTGTTGAAGTCAATATGAATACTATTTCCTATAGACTTTTTTTTTTAAAGATATATTCATATGTACATTTACAGCAAACCTTAGGCTATGTTTAAATAAAAAAGACATTTTAAGATCTTCAGCAGCTGTGATGGTTAGATAGTTTTTCTGATCTATTGCTACATTTAGACCAGGATGGTTTATTACCTTCCACCTTTCACTGACAGTTGGCATATTGCAAAAATTTTTCCATCTTCCTTATTACAAGCATCAACTTAAATGATGCAAGTGTTGAAGTGAAGAGCTGAGATTTTTCTGGTAAAATGATTTCTTGAGACTGCACAATGTTGATATTAGTAACAGTACGATGAAATTATTCAGCACGCTGTTTATTGTACAGTGTAATGACAGGAGCTGTGGTGTTCTTGCCAAATTCCTTTACTTGGGAAGGTGTGGAAGGTACAAGCTCTTCACTTTTCTGTTCTACACCAAGGTAGAATCTGGTCTAGCAGAATATGACCTGCAATAACAGTGTTACAGTTTATTTTGAAAGGGCATAGTCAGGATGAAACTAAAAATATACATTCTCTTACATATTAAAATCCCTCAGCAGCTTAGATCATCCAAAAATTGAAAGGTATAAAAAGCTGTCACTTAAAAAAATAAGATGTATGCATACAATCTGTGAGCTTAGACAAGTTTTTCTATGATTCCAAAGAATTTACATTCAGATCCTGTTCTTTTCATAGAGTTAATAATTTTTTTCCTTCAATTTTTGTGATAAAACTGAACAAAAAATAGCTATCAGAAGCTATCCGAATTCCTCATTCCACTAATTCAGCAATAATTTATTTTATTGTTGCATCTCCTTAAGAGGCTTTTAATTAGCATTGACCAATTTTCTGAAATTCAGTCAAAACCCCCTACAAGTGCATGAAAGGGAAAGTACATCAAAGCATCAAAATCAGGACCATTTCCTGTTTTCTTCATTCACAGTAATTCTTTCATAAAGAAAAAAAATCTTTGCTGGTAATTCTTGGAAATGTTTAATAGAATACACCATTTTTGACTGAGAAATACAGGAACTGTTGTCCCTAAGACTAAAGAAAACACTGCAATGTTGAACACAGGGATGGATAGGAGACAGGAATTCGTTTATATTTTTATATCCATATAAAATATTGTATAGAATTAGTTTGTATAATTCATGAAGCTTGTCAATATTATTTAATTCTAGCTTTATATTGCTAAATCATTCAGTGAACTAGCAATGACCTTTCAGCTCTAAAAACATGTGCACTGTATTTCCTCTCTTCCCCAGAATGAGATTATGGTTCTGTATCATCTTTTCTGGGAATCTCAGCCAAATCCAAGCCTGGGAGCTTTAGAACTGACGGGGAATTTTAACCTCATTTGCTCGACAGCAAAGCAGCACTCTATAGAGGTGCTGTGAAAAGTAGCTGAATTTTTCCTTTTTGAATTTTTCACTCATTCATTCCCCAGTAAATTGTCAATCTACACTTAGAAAAGCAACATGGAAAGAAAGGGGGCAGTTTGGTTGTATAAGAGAAAAATATTGATTTAGTAATCATGACTAAAGTAAGTCACCAAGAATCATCTCCATACAACCTGGGAAAGCAGAGGCAATTTTTTAAAGTCTTCTACAAGAAATTGGAAGCTAGAGGACAAAAATGTCAATAAACAGCTAAAAAAAAAGCCCTCAAAAAACCCAAAGGATGAAGTTAATACCTTACAATCATGCATAAAACACAGACCAATTGGGCCAGATGGATACGGCTACACATCTGATGCTGGGAATCTAGATATCAAACAGCTGAAATCTAGGAGCAACACTTCAGGCTAATCAGAGTCTGGTCCCGTGATCCAAACGTCCCTTGGCAGCCAAATGAGAGAAGATGAGTGGGGAAAGGGGGTAAAATTAAAACAAAATTATAAATAAAACAAGCAGCTTTGGATAAGGGTGGCAGGTTTTGAAACAGAATTAATTGCAGTGATTGATGTAGCTAGTTTTTGGGTTACTAGAGAGCATTGATGTGGCGACTGCTGATAAATGTACAGGAATTTAAAGCATTAACCCACACCACACCTGCAGAATTTATTCATTTTTGCACTTATGTGAATTGATGCAGTCAGGTAAAAAATTTCTTCATTCTTCCCCTATTAACTTTGCTAACCAATATCAGTACTCTTACCTTGAGCACAACTGAATGTTTCTAATTCTTTCCAAATGGAACTGCTCTATTTTTGGACCACTAAGAGCAAAGCACTGCAGAGTGCACTCCAGTCGTATGGGAGAGATATCTGTCCATAGCATCTCTGGAGAGAATTTTCTCCTGTATCCCATAAGCAATTATTTCACTACCTTTTGTTTTCGGAGTTCAGCCCTCAGACAGAGGGCAACTAGGAAATTTAGGCACCATCTATTGCCTTAAACTTGCCCCTGCACGGATAGGCAGTTGATGTGCCAAACAAAAGAAATAATTTAAAATAAAATCCCTGTAAGAAACATAGTCAATCAGTAGCAGTATTAAGAGGCAGTGATAGGCCTGTTCTGGTTTGCAGGCAGAATTACTGGTTGTAGCCTAAAATCGAGTGTGGATACAGACACATTGCTAGAGATGATCTTGTTCTCTTCTGCCTCTGAAATTATCACTACCCTGCTTGAGCTGCTTGCTGAAACCAAGTCCAACAGACACTTTTCTCTTGGATTTAAGGATAGCATAAGAAGGACAATAATTAGCTACAGACACCGCTGCTGTGAAATGCAAAGTATTTTCATGACCATCATGCTTTAACCCCAGCTAGCAATTAAACACCAGACAGGCACTCGATTGTTCACCCTGTGTTAGGAATCAGTGGGTGTAAAAGTGAGAAAACTTGTGGGGTGACATGAAGACAGTTTAAGGGGGAAAGCAAAAGCCACACACAACAACAAAGCAAAACAAGGAGTTAATTCACCTCTTCCCATGGGCAGGCAGGGGTTTGGTCATCCCCAGGAGAGCAGGCCTCCATCACACGTAATGGTGACTTGTGAAGACAAACGCCATCACTCCAAATATTCCCCTCCTTCTTCCCCCAACTTTATATGCTGAGCCTGATGACATACGTTATGGACTATCCCTTTGGACAGTCGGGGTCAGTGTCCTGGCTGTGTCTCCTCCCACCTCCTTGTGCACCCCCAGCCCTGGTGGGGCACCACTCCCTGGTGGCGCAGTCTGAGAGAGTGACTATCAGCAAGCACTGCTCAGTGATCACGACAACATCCCTAGAAAATATTGGCAGTTTCAGCCCAAATGCAAAACACAGCCCCATGCAAACTACTGTGAAGAAAATGAACTCTACCCAGTCAAAACCAGCACAATAAATTACTCAGAATAGCCCATCTGTGGTTGTATTTGTCTGTACTCTTTGTCTGTGTTTTGGCATGCCTTAAATGCTTTTCTTATACAGATATATTTACCATATTCTCTAACTATTTCCAGAAATCAAAGACATCACAACTGAAATAATTACGTTTCAAAAAGAATTTAATTATACTCTTGGGCTTAGCTTTGCCACCATTTAAGTGGAATTGGTACAGCAGTAGAAAAAAGAGGAAAGAAAAAAAATTAAGGCAGCTTACTGAGTACACACAGCATATTAATGTAATTTTTATTACGGACATAAGTCCTTAAGAAGTCCTTATCTACATTAGCAGATCCCTGAGTAAAGCATGATGGAATACAGCTGATATAAATCTAAAAGAAAATTAAAATCTGTTTATAAATAGCTATTATTTTTGTTTCCAGACTGTTTAATGCTTATTCATCCAGTAATTCATTAATTTCAAATGAAGCTATAATAGAGAAAAATGATGGGATTTCACCTGAGTCCTTTAAGATAATGTCATTTTCTGGGAAGAGGTTTTTTTGGGCTTTTTTTTTTTTTTTTTAAGGGAAGTTTAGAATATATTTTTCTAGTTTCTCAGTTTCTCCTAATTGAGATATTTCCGATTTCTAGCACGAGAATTAATCCAAGCAGGAGAAAACGCAGAGGCCTTGAATAGGACTGGACAAACCCTAGCAGGAGGAATATGAGGAAGTATTTAGTAAGTGAAATGCTTCATTTACTTAAAGGTAGAAGAGCTCCCAAACCTCCTAGTAATTCCGCCTTGGATAGTTGCATCTTCGTCTGTTATAAGACAGAATATACATTCAGTATTCACTTCCACTGTTGTTTACTTACCACCAAAGATACATATATGTAGACATATAAAAAAATAGTATCTAAGGTATTAATATCAAGATCTCCTTAGGCTTTACCCCTTGCCCCGAGTAGGGCTGAACCGGGTTCTCCAGGTGCCCCATGGCTGAGTGCCCATTGCCTAGCCTGTCTGAGCTCAGCTCTGGGAATGCTGCTGGAGAAGGAGCTGGCAGCCCCAAGCAGTCCCTGGGCAGTAGTGGGGCACTGTGGGTCATCTTTCACCCCTTCTCAGGAAGCAGGGAGAAGGCAGGGATGCAAAGAAGCAATAATAAATCTAAAGAGACAAAGTTCAGGAGGAAGAAAGCATCGACATCATAATCTCTCCTGCCATTGCTACCTTGAGAATCATCCTTGTCATCCTTATGCAAACATCAAAATGCCAAATGGAGAAATCATTTTAACTTCCCTCTCCCTGATTTTTCCCAAGGAGGACTGTGGTATCACCTTTAAAGACTGGGGAAACATTAAAAGAGTGATAAGAACATCAGAATAAAGGGGGTGCTAGGTACTATTGGACTATTGGAGTTGTTACAGTTCATTGGACTAACAGCAAAATCTTAAATTCTACACACATTTCCTGTTTTGAATAAGCCAGCGCAGGGTAACTAGAATTCTAAAAATTAAAAATAGTAGTTTTATAGTTAGAAAATGTAGATTTGTTTCTTACACAGTGTAAAATGCAAGAGTATTATCAATTTAAAGATGCCACGGTGTTCTATGTGCAGAGCTCCAGTGAAAGCTCTGACGGCTGCCTACAGCACTGAAACTTTTGGGAGGGTAGATGCTGTTTCTCTGTGAAGGAGTTTGCTTTGGCCCATTAAAATAGGTGTGAGAAATACTGTCAGGAGGACAAAAACCAAAGCAGCTTTCCAGCAACAATTCTGAACCTTGTGCTTCGATGCTGGAGAAAGGTGGTTAGTGTTACCACAAATCAAAGGTACTTCATTAGCTCCTGCTCTTATGAGGTTGCTGAGGCAAATTTTACAATACAGTTTTAAACATCATTAACTTTGTGACCTTAACATTAATGTATTGATACACAATTCAAATTGCATTAGTGAGCTGAGCAGCTCCTACTGTGGAAGTCTATCTTATCTCCCCCTTCCCCCCAAAGTCATTATAAAAGAACACATGAAGGCAGGTAGGCTTCGTGCAAAACTAACTTTACCTCTGATTTATACCACACTTTTAATGTTTCCTTTATGCCATAAAAAAGTTTTTGATACAAATTGGTTCAGGCTAGTGTTTCTGAAACATAACAGCACATCTAAAGAGGAGATAATGTAGCCATGGGGAATTACCTTTCATTTATGAGTGTAAACTCTTAAGAATACACCTACTACATTCAAGAGTTTCAAAGGAAATCATCTGATAGCAGCGTGCATTTTAATTGCAGTATTCCCACAGAAGTACTAATTTTGCAACATAAATGACCTGCCAGCAGCACTGCAAGGAAAAAAATAATTATAGGAAAAAATTATTATAATAATGATAGACATGCACCTGTTATTTTACACTGCCAGGCAGCCGGTTTCACTAAAACAAAAGAAAAGCAGCACCAGTGGGTAAAGAGATGAAAGTAAAGGTGATGTGTCGATGGCTTGAGGCTTGATGATCCATTTATAGGGTTAGAGCTCTTTATCATTGAAGGGAATGAGTAATTGGGCTAATGCATGGAGGATTTCAGCATACTGTGTTCAACTGCTCATGTGCTTTGAATACCTATGTGTCAAAAAAATGTGGTTCCTGAATTATTTTTGGTCAGATCTTACAGTTTGGATGATAATTTTCCATTATTTTCAAAATTTACTCTAGCTTCAATACAACACCTTTCTGTTAAGTTATGAATGTAGAATGCTGGCAGCTCAAAATCTTTCACCTTGACATGGGATTTGGAAAGGGCAAAAAGACGATAATCAAAGGAGTAGAAATACATAAATACACATTGTGAAGCCTACCCTTGTTACTTCAATGTGTAAATTGGGAAGGAAGACATAGGTCATGTTCTGGCAAATTAGTTTGTCTTCTAATCTGTTAGATTTGTTTTGGCAAGGCAGGGAACAATAAATAATTATATTAAAGAGAAGAGAGACAACATCATACACATAGAAGCTGTTTTCATTTTGTGAGAATAAAACGCAACCACATTTTTACTTGTCTTCCCCTTAGCCATATAATATTTTTTTCCTAATTCTTTTAGCATGTCAATAATCTTTAAAGCATTTTAAAAGTTTTTCTAGAATATGATTTTTGTAATAAAACAAAGTTTTTAAATGCTACTGCAGTAAAGTAATAAAACCAGTGCTGATGCAATTGTAAAGAAGTCCACACAGAGTCCAAGAAATAGAGCAAAGTGAACTACAGAAGATGAAATGTGATGCACTTTTGTAATCTTCCTCTCCCATGACTACTCTGGTATCAGGAGCCATTTCCTGGTTAATAATTTCACTAGATAAAGGAATGGATTACCAAATTATCAGAGAATAAATAAAATCACAGGGTTTATATAAAGTCTATGGGAGTGCACTTCTAACCCTTCTTTTAAGAACTTTTTTCAATGAACATTAACTCAAGTTAATGATATGATTCCTAATATTATCCAAACAGCCAGAAATCACATTAGTATAATTTCAATTTTATAGAATAAAGGTGAAAAAAGAATTAAGATAATTATGAAACAAAAAACTGTCCTCCATGATCCACTGTTAAATGTTCACAAGCATACCAGTTCTCCACAGACCAATTCCCGAAGATCTGTGTTCTGGCAAAACCTAACTCTGAGAAACTGTTTGATTAACTGGTGTTAATTCCTCCTCATGGGAGGAACTGTGCTGCACCTTCGGATCAACCTGAAGTGGTTCTCAGCCACAAAGTGACAACTCTACCGCCCCAGATTCAGGACACTAATGAGATTTTATGTCTTCAGTTATCACACTTACTACTTCATTTGCTAATCTGAAACCAACAACTTAAATTCTTAACTAATCACCCAGCTCTTCTCAGCACTCACCTCCTAAGCCTGGGTTTTTGCTTCTGGCTTAGTCAAGCTATTTTCTCCACCCTTCTTCTCTGACATCTGACATCCTATCATAGCAAAGTTTCCATGGCAGCCAGCATAAGGCACAATTGAGCCTTGCCATTATATTTGATGGGCTTTTTCTTTGGAGATTTGACCCAGACTGCCATATCATTTGTCAGGAAACTAACCAAGAGATCAAAAAGAGTTTTGGGCATGTGGAATAGATTTGTACGTCAGCTATCCTCTTCAATCAAAAGGACAAAACTTTAAAAAACCAACAAACAAGTACCAAAAAAACCACAAATAAAACACCCAAACAAACAACCTCCAAAACATACAGCAAACTAAGTGATTGCTATATACAGCTATAAAATCCTTATTTAAAAACAACACGCCAGTATATTATATTTTTTCTGGGCAATGGGTTTTTAAGAAAAATAATATTATTTCATCTGATGTCTTGAAAGTGATAAACTTAAAATGTTAAGCCATCTTTATGATTTCATAGCTGACTAAGTGAAGAAAAAAAAAAAAAGAAAAAGAAAAGAGGCAATATATCTGAAGTATAATCCCTCTGTAAAATACTGAGAGGAGGAAGGTATCTCCTGCTATGGTAAGTACCACCCTCCAATAAATGCAAAATGCACCTCCCCAAACAAACCCCTACAAATTTCCCCACCTCGACAAAATCTTCTTGTGCATGAAGATGACATTTGTTTAGAATAATGAGGTAACTGACCAATAAGCAATTTATTCTGTAAAAGGTATTTCGTACCTGGGTGGTTTTGTGATCACATTAATGTACAGAATGCTGTACGTATCACTGGATGTATATAAAAAACAGCTGTGAGTTTCTTTCCCCTTTCCCCTACATTAAAAAATAAAAAAAAAAATCCTCTAACTCAAAAGTTGATCAAAAAATTTGGCACGGCAGAGAAGATAAACACGAAAGACTGGACTCCATGAAAAAAATCCAAAACACTGCTATAAAGATGAGACTTATTTCCTCATCTGCCTGTAATTTTCCCTCCTAGGCTCACAAAAGCAGTTTGTCAACAGATTACCCTCAAGTGTATTACCCATACAAAGTTTTCTTATTGATCATCTCAGTAATTCATCTGCTGCATGAATATACCAAACTAAAATATAACTAGTGATGAGTCTTATGCCGCAGGAATCAAATTTACTCAATAAATATATTTCCCTGAAGTAAAAATCACAGAACCAACCACAGAATTGTTAAGGTGGGAAGTGAACCCTGAAGCTCCTGCTCAAGCAGGGCGTTCTAGAGTTTGCTACTCAGAATTTTGTTCAGATGGCTTTTGAATATCTTCAGAGGAGGAGACTCCACACCCTCTCTGGGCAATCTCTTCCAGTGCTCTGTCGCCCTCAAAATAAAGCTCTTCCTCATTTTCAGGTGGAACTTTCAATGTCCCATCTCTTCTCATTCTCTTGTTGCTGGGACCACCAAGCAGAGCCTGGCTACAGCCTCTGGACACCTCCCTTCAGATACTTACAGATATTAAATCCCCTCTCAGTCACCTTTTCTTTAGGCTCAAACAATCCTTTGACTTACTCCAGCCCCTTAATCATGTTCATAATCCTCCAATAGATTTGCTCCAGGATCTTCATGTCTCTCCTCTAGTGAGGAGCCCAGAACTGGACATATATAAGGAACTCCTATGGAATGAATCCATGCAAGCTACAAAGACTACACCACTATTCAAGGTTTGACTAGAAAAGGAAATTAAGCTGACACCATTGCCTTCAGCACTTTCCCTTCTTTGAATATCAATAAGCACACTCCTAGAGTCTCATTATTCCCTTGGCAGGGCTTCCACTACCATTTACACATGAATAATTTCTTTTTTATAGACCCAATATTGTTTTGTTCAAAACACATTTATCATTACAGAATGTGATACAGTAGGAGCAAACTGCAAGTGCTTCTCATCAACCCTGTCTTTGCAAAACAACAGCACATGAAAAACAGCCAGTATGTGAACCTGAAAATGCTTGTTTTACAATTCACTGCAGTTGTCAGGGGCTTGTCCATGATGAACTTGCTTGTTTATGCAGTTGAGTGCCGAGTACAGAGTCTTGTAAGGAAATACTGAAGGTTTGGGTTGAACTAATATCTGAAACTGAGATAAAATTACCCCTAATATGTTTGCTAAGAGCCGCATTTAATAGATCTTATGAGCTAAGAGACAAAGTATTCTTTCACATAAATCAGAACTTTTGGGGTGGTTTATGAGCAATTCCCCAGTTGCATACTCATACTTTTGTGGAGGACACTCACCCAAGGATATTTTAGCACAACTTTTTGACAAGGCAGATCTGAACATGGATGCAACCTTTCAGCTGGAACTAAGTCTGTCTTCAGCCTCACACTGGTGCAAGCCCCCCAAGTGGGTAAAAGGAAAATAAAAATGGTAGCAATGTCACAAAGGAACAGATACAGATATTCTGCATACATCCTTGCACGCAACACCATATTCACCGGTTTCTGATGAAAGCAATTC
This sequence comes from Oreocharis arfaki, assembly GCA_013398015.1. Classification (NCBI taxonomy): domain Eukaryota; kingdom Metazoa; phylum Chordata; class Aves; order Passeriformes; family Paramythiidae; genus Oreocharis; species Oreocharis arfaki. The sequence goes on along the minus strand of VZRR01010248.1, from coordinate 120,921 downwards.
TAAAAACCCTGTAGAAAGCTAGGCAAAGAGATTAACCCAGAAGAAGCAGTCTACGTCTTAGAGAGAAAGAGTATGAGCAACTTTGATCTAGTCCAATACATAAAGAAATTAGAGTCTTTGGGTCAGGCTCCTAACGTAAACCAAAGTAACAGAATGCCCAAGACCACTATTTTTTGCCAAACAGTATTTATATAACCTTATGTGAAAGGTGTGCATACAAAGAAAACTTGTAGTTCAGAGGGTGAAAGTAAGAGAATGTTGCCAGTTTACATTAAGAGCACTTACTAAAACCCTATTTCTCATTATTTCTGTCTTTATTTCTGCCACATGTTCATCTTGACCTGAAATTCATTTAGTTCATGCAGTTGAAAGCTTATCTTCTTAAACAACCATTTCTGCAGCATTCATACACACCAATGGATTTTCATAGACAGTCTTTCAGGCAGTACAAGTCTTTAATGAAATGCTCACACGCAGGGACTCTGTGCCACAAAGGCTTTGGGGGGCAGTCATAGAGAAGAGAACACCCAATTCCTGAATCTTGTAAGAGTTCAGGTTTATTTAAACTGAAGCGGGGCAGGCAAAGCAGCAGATCCCTGGGGATGTTTGAGTTCAGCTATTCAGTTTCTAAATAATTAAGATATTTCACTTCAAAGGCTCAATAATGTATTCTCAATACCAATGTATTGTAACGCACTACTTAAAAACCAACTCCACTTGCAATCTTTCAAAACAAGATGAAAAACAGCTCAAAGAAATTCCATACAAAAATCAGTTTGAAAAAGCTGTCACAGTGACTCCTCCCTTCCCATTAAGGCTAAAGCTGGGTGTTCTCTATACCTTAATTCTGAGAAAAAATAAGTTTCAGGACTTGAACATCCAGACAAGTTACCTCAGCACATGCTCAATTAGCCTGTTTCAATGCAGGAATCAGGTTTGTAAACTTCTGATAAGTCTATACTAAAAACATCTTTATATCAAGTTTAGGTTTACAGCCACCTTTTGTCTTGTAAGAAAAGGCTCAGAAGGGCAAGAAAGTCTGAGAAGCAGAACATCTTCCCACGCAGATATGATCATCCATAAACACTGTCAGGCACCTCAAAGAATTGATAACACCGATGTGTAGAAGCCAAGGTAATACTGACAGCTGAATAATCTTCCACTTTCTAGTAAGAAAGAGCCAGACCAAAATAGATCATTCCTTGGAGGAACAGGCAGCTGACTTTAATCAAGAAAGACCGAGGAAAAAAAAATAAGAAACTCAACAAGTGAAGAAAGATGCTATCAAAGCAAGGTAGATTAAACGTTTCCTGGGTTTTATCACCTACATAAAAGCTGTGTAAAATCTTACAGGTGCAAAAAAGGAAAAACTGCTCACCAGTAATGAGAACACAGAAAGACTGGAGGTGCTGGGCATCCACAGAAAAGCATTACTGGTTTAACCTTGGTATTGTCATAATCACCTTCTGCAGCCCACTGTCGACAGTAAATTGAGATGAAGAAAATATGCACAAATGCCCTTTCATAGAACAGACTAGACCTGCTTACTAAGGAGAAAAACAAAAATTTGTTAGAGTTTCTTTACTCTTTCCTTCATCCATTGAGGGGTAGTTTCTGATCAAAATTGTGAGATATCAAAAGCTTACAATCCAATATTTTCAAAACAAATTACTACCATTAAAGTATTATAGGAAGGAAACCAACATTAGGAAAACTAGAATTACAATCTCCAAATAAAAACCAAGATCTTATACCTATGAAATATTTTGGTTTCCCATTTGGCTGGGAAAACCAGGGTATTTTGTTCCTAGTTCAGCCCATGAAAAATACAATATATATACATATATGGATTTCCATAACTCCTGTGCCAGAATGGAAATGAGTCACTTGATATCATCTAGAGTAAATATTTATTTCTGGATGATCTGTAAAAGACTTTTAAATGTATAATTTTAGCAAAGTATAAGCATTCAGTCACAACGGCTGCATTTACTGATGTAAATTTGTGTGCATTGCGTTAATTACTTATTAACTGGGGTTGACGTGCTGTGCACCAAATCCCTCTTTGTCCACCCTTTATCAGCCTCTTGTTTGACATTTTTCCTGTGAGGCTCCAAATCCACTCATCATTTCAGCCATTTTGCAAAGTAGGGAATTGATAGTTTAAAAACCCAGTATTAGGCTAGTCCTTAAAAAATGTATGACAATATTTGTATAGAAACATGGTTTTGAAGGCCAGACCAGTAATGGAAATCACAGTTTGGTGATTTCTGGAATTAGGTAGGATTCAAGGTTTGCACATAAGCTCAACTCCCCCATGTCTCTACCAACAAAGATTTACCCAGGCAATCCCCACTAGATTTTCACCAGAAACTTATGAGGATTATCCAAAGTTCTCCATGAATTTTCTTCCACTTATGGTTTTGAATCATTTGCCAAACCACTGATTTCCAGAACTGGAAGGGCTGACAGACTGCCCTTTCTTGCAGCCTGAAGCTCTTCAGTGTTAGCAAGCAATGCAGAGTGCTCCCAAATCAACAGCTGTGTTTTCCTATCAGCTGTGCACATGGGCTGAAGATTCACAGGCAGTGCATAGAGGAGACAAGATGACTATTTGAATTAAGTTCATCTTTTCTGTTAAAATGGTGGTATGGTGTGATGGCTCAAAGACAAACTAGAGCCTGTGGAATCTTCACTGATGTGCTAATGAACAAGAGTTGCTTGCTTTGTTTTTTCAAATAAAAAGGATTATCTGACACATTTGCTATTCTAAGATGATTTAATGAAGAAATGGCCTACGCTGCATATTTCCGCAAAGATCTTAGTGCAAATAATTTAAGAGTTCAACAAAAATAACATTAAAAAAAATTGGGTTCCTCTTAGAGAGATAAGGGGAGGGGGGGTGGAATAAATAGCCATCCTATGACTAGTCATGAAATGAAATATTCTCTTTTATTGTTTTATTACTTTTGAAACTTTCTGTTGAAGATAGAAGCTGTAATAGATACCTCTCTCTTGTGAGAAAGTTTACTGTAAGGCCTCTTTTTAAATCCAGAAATATGAGGATACTTACCAAACAGTGAAGTGATAGAAAACATTTCAGCTATCTGATGGAATGAACCAGTGCCATGTTGCTTTAATTTCCTAGAAATCACAGGTCTGAACTGCAATAATATTATGTGGTCAGAATAATTAAATTACTTGGAATCACAGACAAACATACTAAACTGTTTATTAGATTAGGTTTTAAAGCCTAGATCACTAGGGAAACAAATCAGATGACATTTTTATTAGCGAATAATACAACCATTAATGACATTTTGCAAATGATATGTTGGGTGGTTTTAACTGAATTTACCACATTTTTTTCATTCTCATTTAGTTAGTTATTACTCTTAATATTAGATACTTACCAATCTGATTACCCATTGTGATAACCTGACACATTTTTTTGTTGGTGGTGGTTTTAATTTCAGCCAAGAAGGAATGCACTAAAGGCATAAATAAGATTAAAATTAGAAAAGCAATATATCACTAAGACTTATTTCCTTAAAAACAAAAGCCTCAAGTGGGCAAATGAATGAAGCAACTAAACACATTATTGAATTAAGCAGTTCATTCCTTACACCTTGTTGTAGTTCTTGTTCACAGAAATGTGTACTTTCAGATTAATACCACGAAACCAAAAGCATATTAAAAAAACCCAAACAAACAAACCCATAAAGGATCACTTACAAAGCACATTTTACTTCTGGAATAAGTACAAAACCATAACAAAATAGCTGTAGACTTGAGTCAGGCATTTAGTCTTCCAGAAATTAAATATTTTATCTTACATCGGAGTTAAAACAACAGAATATTAAACCCATTCTTTTTCTGAGTTTATATTCAATTCTTTAGTACAAGGCCATAGAGCACACATGATAATGTTTTTAAAGTTTTGGAAATCACTGAGTAGAAATTAGATGTAAAATAAATTATGGTATTTCTTCTGTGATCTTTTCAGTTTGACATTTAGAAAATGTGATGAATATATGCAAGATAAACCTGAAACAGGAATGTGAGTGGTGCCAAACATCTTTTTGTTCAGCTGTGTTCCAGGAACCTCTTGTTTCTTATTTCAGTTTTTTGTTGAAAAGTTACCATCACTGGATGTTGCTAAAATCAGATTAGAATCATCAAAAGTAAATATAAATACTGTTTTTAAGTAAGGAAAAGGTATTCTAATCATATGGGGAAACTAATGGATGCTCAGCCAGCTGAACACAAGCCAGTTTGTGCCAAGGTGGCCATTGGCACCTGGCCTCTATCAGCAACAGTGTGGCAACAGGACCAGGGAAGTGAAAATCCTCATGCTCGGCACTGACAAGGCTACACCTCGAATCCTGTGCCCAGTTTTGAGCCCCTTACTGCAAGAAAGACTTTGAGGAACAGAGCTGGGGAAGAGTCTGTAGCACAAGTCTAGTGAGGGAGGAGCAGCTGAGGGAGCTGGGGGGGCTCAGCCTGGAGAAAAGGAGGCTCAGGGGGCACCTTATCACTCCCTACAACTTCCGGACAGGAGGGTGGAGCCAGATGAGGGCATGGGCTCTGCTCCCAGGTAACAAGTGACAGGACAAGAGGAAATTGTCTCTAATTGTGCCAGGGGAGGTTCATGCTGGGCATCAGAAAGAATTTCTTCACGGAGATGGTTTTCAAAGTTTGTAACAGGCTGGCTGTAACAGGATGGTGTTGGAGTCACCATCCCTGGAGGTGCTCATGAAGCAACTGGATGTGGCCCTTGGTGCCATGGTCTGGTTGACATGGTGGTGACCAGGCAAAGGTTGCATTCTATCCTGGATGTCTTTTCCAACCTAAATGATTCTGTTATCATATATGGCTGATGGCACTAGTCTGAGCTGAAGAAGTGGCAGCTTTCCAAGTCAGAATCCAGTGTAGACACTTCACAAATACCTAATGTGTCCTTATTGGTCTGTTTGACGAAATTAGAGCACGTCTCCGATGACTGCTGAGACAAGGAATTTAACTAGGAATCTTTAAAAAACCAAAAACCAAAAAACAACAAAACAACCCCAAAAAACAACAAAACAATCAACCAAAAAACCCCCAAAACCAAAAAACCCATCAGGTCAGAACCATTTATATCAGTTTATTTCTGAATGAAAGGATCACATTTAAAGTCTACCATGCCTGTTTCTCTGTGCTTGCATTTCTGTGCCCTTACCTGGGTCGCTTGGTATTTCTAATACAGTGAAACCTGTAGTCTTTTCAGACTGATTCTTGCTCCCCTTTTCAGCAGAAATGGTAATGTGCCCCAGCCTAATGAGGGTGATATAAAGGACATACCTTAAAAACACAGTAATTCCGTACAGTCAGCTTAGACAGAAAAGTGAATTTTAAAGAAACCATTTTCCCCATACCTGACCAAAAAACCCCAACCAACCAACCAACAACAAATCCCTAACTTTTGTACTTTGAGTTAACATTTTCTGAAGTTTTAAAAGCAGACCATCACTGCTCACTTAATGTTACTCATTATTAAATTGGGAGTAATATTTTTAAAATGTACAAACCATGAAATCACTTCAAGATGTCTTAGCTTACATTCCCTGACTAGACAAATCATATTGCAAATACCTAAGTCTCCAGACAAGCAAACTTAAAAATCTTATACCAACAGGAGGTTCAAAGTCAGTTATTTTCTTCTATTTTTAGTTTTTGGGAAAAAAAAAAAAAAAAAGGGACAAGAGAGTAGCCCCAGACCTATTAAAAACAGTAAATGTCAGACTGTTCATAGAACCCTGCCAGCTCTTTACAATTTTGAGTGGGATGACCAAGCTTATTCTACTCACGTGTAAGTCCCCAATATGACAATTCTAAAAACTATAATGAGCCACTGAGAAGCAGAATAATGAACACGTGTGAGAGAGATTTGACCAAGGACAGAGAAAGAGTCTAGACAACTTCTTTTATTAAACATCATTATTCAGTGGTACTTCAAGGCCAGAAAACAGCATGAACTCCTCTGTGTCATGTATTATAAATAACGAACTTTCTGAAGAGAAAAAAATCCATCTAAAAGACTCAAGAAAATAACCGTGTGCAGTTTCTTTGGTTTTCAAAGGCTAAGGGGAAAAAACCCAACAAAATAACCCAGCAGCAACTCAAGAGCACCTTTAAGAATCTCTGTTACTGTTTAAAATACAGTTCTGTAGCAGTTCTCTGTTAAAGGCATTATCATGTTTCGAAATGCATTAAGTTTTCTGTGTGTTGCTCTCATCTTCTCCTATGACAATAGCTGAAAAAGCTCACACTGATTCAGACAGAAGATGCCACAGATTCAATGCAAGCAAACACCACTCACTCCAGACCTACAGCTGCCTAGTGCCTCTATCATTCCTCATGTTTTATCATGAGGAACTCAGATGCTGAAAAACTGCTTTTGAAGAGCTTAGGACACACTCAAGAAGCAGTGAATAAAGGTCACCTAGAACTAGTTCCAGCTAGCTGTTGCTTGATGTTCCAGCTTGATGTTGCATCTATAATCACTGACGAAACATTTGCTGCAGCAAGCCAGGAATGAGCTCCAGATCAAACAAGGACAAGACCCCACCTCCTAACATACACCAACCCCACAACTTCAGCCATGTGGGAATAAAAGGTGGGGTGGGGTGTGCATGCTGGGGTGGGAAGTATCTCATCAGTGAAAGAACAGGAATTGTTGCGGTCAGAGAAAAGAAAATTGTGATTTGTCTCCTAATTGTGATTTGTTAGTATCAGCCCTAAGTGTTGAGATAATATTTATCCTTAGGTAGATGAGTCTCCTTTCTCTATTTTGTAACATTAACTACCATTTTAGATGAACTATACATCTCCACTAAACTACTCACAAATGAAGTAGGTGGCAGACCCCATCAAACCCAAGCCACTGGAATAAACCCTTGAGAAAAAAAATAATGGGTTTGCTTCAAAATGATTGAGAAGAAAGAAATCCCATGCAGTGAGAAAATCTGGCATCAGAAATATGGCTGACTGGTATCACCAGCCTCAGAAACAGCTGCTGGAAGATTATATAGGAAAAAATGGACATATTTAAGAGAAGGTAGAATTTAAGTCCATCAGAACAACAATCCTTGTACACTCCTGAGGAAAGAGTCTCTTTCACATGCTGGAATCTCAACCGAGCATTTCTTGACAATTGATCATTGTACTGCTAGGCACTGGAAAAGGGACATTTGTGGGAGAAGAGAAAACTGAGTGGGAATGAAATATTACCTGGAAGAGGATAGGGCAAAAAGACTCCAGCAAAAGTTAAAAACCTTTTCCAAGAATGTCAACAGCTGGTACCCTAGAACAAGAGACATGGGGCAGAGGAGAACCAGTGCACTACGTGATGAACCACAAAGAAATATTTTTGTCCACTTGAAGGATTATTTCAGCCATCACAGGATGACCCTATTGGCCAACCCCCATCAGTACTCTCAAAACAAGAGAACTGTGGCACCATCGTTCTGCTGAGTTACTAAAGCTATCCTTATTTATTATTAAAAGGAACAAAAAACAAAAAGAGAAAAAAAAAAAGAAAAGAGTAGAACTGATAAGGAGGTTGGGAAAAAATGAAAGTGCCTGAATCTGTTCATTAAAGTCCATTCTGGTGAACGATGCAATACTATTGCTGGCAATGGGCATTCAGTCACTCACTGATCAATATCAAATAGTTGCATCAGAGTCTTTCAATCAAACATTTAAAGAGCTTGGGGGAAAAACCTGTCACCTTTTAGAGATAAATGGTGCTGCTATCACTATGGCAACCAAAGTCATCTGTCATGCATGACACTGAGGACTGTTACTGACTATCCCATGAAGCCTATTGCCACTGTATTAGACCAGAGTTTTTGTCTTTATTTGTCAAGGAATGGTCAGACACACCAGAAGGGTGCACCTAAATGGGACAAAAGGGCTTAGAATGAAAACATGGAGCAATAACTACTTACATCAGCCCAGTGACAGGTCATTTCCTAGCCGAAAGTGTTAACAAGAAGTCAGTAATTCTAGAGTAAATAATGCTACTCCTGTACCATTAACTAAGTCCGTGGCAATGCAGTATATCTGACAGTAGCAAAACTTTAAATACAAGGAGTAGGAGCATAGGCGGGGACAAGGAAGGAAAAAAAAGGAAAAAGCTATTTCTAGTCTTACTGTTTATGGTAAATAAAATATTTATCACAGGCATTAATTTCTGATAATTTTCCAAATAAAATAATGACAAGAGCCAAATACTTGTTGAAGTACATGGTCTGTCATCACACACCTTGAAACAGTAAGGACAATTTCTCCTATTGTAAAATTATTTTTTACCTCTAGTGTAATGAAATGGCTTGCAGAGAAAGAGCAGTACCCAGACAGATCACAAAAGGAAGCTGTAATCTGTAATGAGCATCTACTAGCAATAGAGTCTACTTGGCTTCTGACTTTTGGCAGCCTGAAGTTTAAGTATTAGAAGCTATCATTACATTAAGATACTTCCTGGAAATATGAGTTAAGAGAGAGAAATGTGTCAACTGTGGCAACATGTTTCCTCATATACTGAAACTTCTAAATAAATTTCTTTTCCAATATACATTAAACAAGTCAGAGTCATACCATAGAGAGACATGGAGAATGTGTTTACAAAAAGTTACTTGGGTGGACGCACTTGGTGTGTCTAAAATACATATCTACTAAAAGACCAGAAACTACCAGTTTTGAGGCAGCAGTTATTACACTGCCTGGATTCCTCCAAAAGTGCCAACTCGATGATTTTCAAGAAGATTTCTACATTTAAATTATTTGTAGTCCAAGCTGTGATCACAAATATTATATAAACCACTAGTAGTTTTGACCCATAAGAACTTACATTTATTACACACGACAAACAGCATGTTAGGTGAAATAAGCTATCACTCGTAACTTTTATGTAGCTCAAATCAGTTTAAGTATTCAGTGGCTTCCCCAAGCCATTCCCCCTCACTTCCTCCTAAACAGAAAAAGCAAATCCCCTTGGCTTAATTGTCAAATTTAAAAAAAAAAAAAAAAAAATTCAAAACCAGGCTTCTCAGAGGCTAAATTATTGCATGCTGTTGCCTTAATTAAGGGACAGACAGTCCTCAAATGCTTCTTTAGGTCTGGATGACTTGGAAGCACAAAAGTCCCTTCAGGCAGCTCTTTCAACAGTTATCTCCCTCTCTCACCATGCCAGTATATCCTCTATCACATAAACGCTCCTTTTCCTCCCTGTAGTGGATTAAAAACTTATCTCTGTTGAACAATGGTATAAGATTTCTTAAACAGCCTGGCATCTCTCTTCACTCCCTTCCCCAAACACAAAGACAGACCAACATTTGTTGCTATGGATGTAGAGGGTAGTGATGTAGCAGGTCACCATCTACTAACCCAGAAAATGAGTGTAAGGTGTGGGGTCCGAAGTAAACAGAAAAATACAGCAAGTGCTTAATATAGCTGGCACTGTAGAGGTTTTAGAGGCAGAGAGAGACCAAGCAGTACAAGATCAGTATGCAGTGCCAGTAACTGAGACAGAAAAGAGAATACTTTGCTTTCTACTCCCATTTTTACCAAGTTTCCAGTTGGGATGTCAAAAATGTCCCTATTTTCTGTAACATTTGTATAATGTGAAAATATCACGTTTTCTCCATACTTGCCTTCAAAAGTAACCAACCTGCTTTCTCAGTGTTTCAAAATGAAATGATGGATTTTGAGTTATTTCTTGAAAATAACTTATTTCTTTTTCACAGTAATTTCATTTTCATAACATTTAATAGCTACAATGTCACTGGCCAAGAGGACTGTCATTTGTGAATGTCTTTGCTCAGATGCATAGAGTCCTGCCTATTCTTAGACTGCTCTTTTCCTTAGGTCTCAACACAGACCTTAGTTGTGTATCTTGGGGAAATACTAGTTTATATGTTTAGAAATTGTACAACATATCTTAAAAAGAATCCTTTCAGCTTCATAAGACGTCTGTTTTATAAAACAAAATACAAAGCTGTAAGACCTGAGTGTTTTTTTTCAACAGTCATTATAATTGAAAAAGAGCTTCAAATCACATTTGGTCTAATATAAAACAAGCCTTTACATACCACAGGTATTTTAGGACTGACATTTAAAGAAGCCTACTGGTATTGACACTTTCCTATTTCCTTCTTTGCATTCATAAAAAAAACTCCAAAAAACCAAAAACAAACAAACAAACACCCCAAACAAAACCAAAACAGCATAATTTCCTAACTCAGATCCCAACACAAAGGGAATCTCAGTCTTTTCAAGAACACCCAAGGTGTTCAGCATTTCATGAGAAAAGATTTTTTACATCTTATTCCACTATTTACTTTTTAGTGACATTGGCTAGGGAAAAGGAATCAGAAGAGACTTAGTTCCATCAAACAGAGAATAAATACCCATTCTGAAACTCTCCTCACTGCAGCTCCTGGAGGACAGAGTCAATATTAATCACCACATCTAGCAGAAACATAGCTCTAATCCAAAATGCTTTCACTGTAACAGATAAACCAAAACTAGGATAAGCAAACAGCTAAAAAATTTAGGGGTTTTTACATGAAAGGATAATCTCAAAGTCACCTAGGGTTTGACATCACCCATACCTGCATATTCCTCACACTTTAGTCCCTCTCCAGTTACACTATAGGCCAAAACAGAAAACACGCACAAGCTTATCTGCCTCCTAAGACAAAGTCTTATTAGCACACTAGGACTACTTAACCCTCCTCTGCTCAGGGAGATACTCTTGGCTGCAGTTACACTCAGAGTAGGCTAACAAGCAGAGTCTGCCAAAGCTGTCAGTGTGAATCAATTAACATCTGCCTCCGGATTTGCAGCACCTGCTAACAGGCTGGATTACTGGAGAAAGCCAGCTCTGCTCTCCCAGGGTACTCAGAAGTGTCAGGACACATTAGAGTTTTAAAGCTACTTTCAGCAGTAGGTGCAGGTGGGGAAGTGGGCTGTGTATCCCCTCTTGGCAAGTGTCTGGGAATGTGCATTATTTTCTGTAATAAAGTACCATGCCAAAAGAAAAAGGAGCTCGTTAATGTGCTTCTCTTTTTATCCAAGAGCAGGAGAACTGGCACTATTGCTCTCACCTCTCTGTCAATAAGCTTTCAGATGCTCAGTGTAAGCTTTAAGAAGCCAGTCAGAGGCAGTGGAGTTCCTCTGGTTTTGCAAGTCCATAAATTTTTGCACAGGTGCTAAAAGTATGGGAGTTTCTGCTCAGATATAATCAATCTGCGAGCCAGTGTCATAAAGCACTGTTTTGCCAGACTTGTTATCATTTGAAGCAGGAGAAAATGGGTATGTACACAATGGAATTAGCATAACAGCCCGGCTGTAGATTATCATGACAATCAAATGTCAATCTTACAATCTGTAAGGTGACCCTGCACAAGTAGAGGACACAGCTTTATTTCTTTCTAAGCTTCCTACATCTTCTATCTGATAAGTACTGCCCCAGATCACCTGAGAGATACATATATGAAATGATTCAATATAATTTCCTTCCTAAATAATTCACTCTTTAACAATATTGCATTTCTACAGTTTTCCCTTCTTCAAAATTTCTCTTTATTTTCAAATTTTCTTTTCCCCATTTTTTATGTCCAAGTTTCATGTGGCTGGTGTGCCCATATGAGACTACTGAGTCTAAGGTGATTCTAGCAAGTTTTCCTGTTACTTGTCGCTGAAGTCTGATCACCTGCTGCTCTGGGCAAGTTTTGTATTTCCCCACACCTCAAAACTCAGACACACACTGAAATCACATCTGATGTATTAGCTGTAAATTCTGCAACTTGACTCCAGGCATTACTCTTGGTAAGATTGCTACTGATATATAGTGCAAATGAAAATGGCTTAAAATTGTTGGGTATATTATGCAATGTCAAATGCTCATGCTGCAGTAAACTGACTGGAAGTATAAAAGTATTTTCTGATTTTTTCTGATCTTTCTTAGTTAATATCATCAGGAGTCACAAATCCTTCTGAACAGATGCCCTCAGACAGGTATATTCCCCCTGACAAATAACAAACATCCCCATAGCAATACATATATATTTCTCTGTGTGTGCAATATGAGAGCTATGAGAACAAGCAAAATGAATTCTCTTTGTCTAAGGGATCCATTCGTAGTCTCATGCTCAGTTGGTCCTGTTTCTGAATTATACAATCATGTCTATAGTTTTCCTATGTCTGAAACTTATCTCTTCATAGAAGGCACACAGAATTCAGAGGAAGAAAAATGGCTGAAAGCCATTAAAGCAGTCACAGAATGTGTTTCTTTAACATTAAATTAACGAATTTGTAAGGAAGAAGAAAAACCCTCTAAGTCGTGCTGCTTGGTCCAGATGTGAGCTTTCGAAATGTTTCTATGGGATATCACATCCTCGAAGGAAAGACTTGTGTCAATAGTTACAGCTCACAAGGATTTTCAACAGCAAGGTGAATATGCCAGCTCCCACTTTAGCGACTCTCCATATCAATAGGAAAGCCTTGATATAGTTTTCTCAGCTGTGGGAGCTCTCATTTTGCTGCCATGTGTACAGACGACACATGATTTTTTGAGTGGAAGCTTGTCAGATTCTCTCAAATTCTTACCATATTTTAATTAATCCCTTTCTTTCATTCAAGTCTTCACCAAGTCCTCTGGGGTTTTTTGTGCCAATGTTGGCTGCCTTTGAGAATGTCTTCACGTGTTCTGGATAATGTTGGTTCTGAAGTTGAAACGGTTATATGTGCCTTCGACTGTATTTTTTTATTCTAAGTGTATTCTAAACTCTGGTTCAGCATTTCATTACTGTATTCTTTCCAGACCTTTATAAACATATATTAATTTCTCCATTCTGTACCATTTTTGATGTTTCAGTGACACATGATAATCATAAGTTTTAATTTAATTTCTAAAGATCTGTTTGTGTTCAAGAGGTTTTTTATTTTGTTGAGTTTTTTTATATATTAAATTTTTGTCCCAAGCTCTAAGCTGTGCTTAGAATATTTTAATGAAAATGAGACTTAAATAATTTCTGCCTGTATCTTTTGGTGGTGAATGGTGCTACATCCAGTTGGTGGCTGGTTGCTAGTGGGGTTCTTCAAGGTTCAGTACTGAGGCCAGCCTGTTTAATAACTTTTTTGACGACCTGGATGAGGGGATTGAGTGTGTCCTCAGTAAGTTCACTGATGACACCAAGTTGGGTGGGAGTTTTGATCTGCTGGAAGGCAGGAAGGGTCTGCAGAGAGACCAGGACAGGTTGGATCCATGGGTTGAGGCCAGTTGGCTGAGGTTCAAAAATGCCAAGAGCTGAGTCCTGCCCTTGGGTCACAACAACCCCCCCTGCAGTGCTACAGGCTGGGGGCAGAGTGGCTAGGAAACTTGTAAAGGACCTGGGGGTGCTGGTCAGAAGTAGATGAACATGAGCCAGCAGTGCCCAAGTGGCCAAGAATGCCAATGGCACCTGGCCTGTATCAGCAATGGTGTGGCAGCAGGACCAGGGCAGTGACTGTCCCCTGTACTGGGCACTGCTGAGGCCACGCCACCAATCCTGGGATCAGTTCTGGGCCCCTCATTACAGGAAGGACATTGAGGGGCTGGAGTGTGTCCAGAGAAGAAAATAGAGCTGGGGAAGGGTCTTGAGCACAAGCCCAGTGAGGAGCAGCTGAGGGAGCTAGGGGGACACAGCCTGGAGAAAAGGAGGCTCAGGGGAGACCTTGTCTCTCTCTACAACTGCCTGAAAGGAGGTGGAGCCACGTGGGGTTGGGGTCTCTCAGGCAGCTAATAACAGGATGAGAGGATATAATCTTGAGATGTACCAGGGGAGGTTCAGGTTATTTATCCAAAGGGATTTCTCCAGTGAAAGGGGACTCTGGCATTGGAATGGGCTTCTCAGGGAGGTGGTAGAGTGACCATCCCTGGAGGTGTTCAAGAAACGACTGGACAAGGCACTTTGTTCTGTGGTTTAGCTGGCATAGTAAAGGTTGGTCAAAGGTTGGACTTAATGATCTTGGATGTCTTTTCCAACCCCTATGATCCTATGATTATAACAACTTTCTCAGGAGTGCTTTAGCAAAAAAAAGATTCCTTGATCTTTCATCAGTCAGTTTCGGACATGTTAGAGCTACTGTCCTTCATATTCAGCCTACACACCCATTTTGTTTCTCTGAAAATTGGGTTTTGGGACTAAATATCAGAACTGATATTATCCAGATCTTGTCCGTTTGTCATGGTTGCCTCTCTGGCTGGCAGCTGAGCACTGCAGCCAATGGCTCACTCCCACACAGTGGGATGGGAGGGAGAACTGGAAAAGTAAAAGTGGGAAAACTCATGTCTTGAGTTAAAGGCAGTTTAATAGGGAAATTGAAAGCTGTGCACTCAAGCAAAGCAAAACAAGGAATTAACTCACTGCTTCCCATGGGCAGACAGGTGTTTAGCCATCTCCAGGAGAGCAGGGCCCCATTACACATAACGGTGACTTGGGAAAACCAACTCCATCCCTCCAAATGTCCCCCCTTCCTTCTTCATCGCACTTTATATGTTGAGCTTGATGACGTATGTTATGGAATACCCCTTTGGTCAGTTTGGGTCACCCGTCCCGGCTATGCCCTCTTTCAACTCCCTGTGCACCCCCAGCCCACTCTCTGGTCACAGAAAAAGGCCTTGACTCTCTGATCAAAGCTCAGTAATAATGAAAACATTCCTGTGTTATCAGCGCTGTTTTCAGCACAAATCCAAAACACTTTCCTCCATACAAGTTGCCATGAAGAAAATGAACTCTGCTCTGGTCAAAACCAGCCCACCTTCACAAGGATTTGGAAGCATATCTTTGGATCCAAGCATTTGACCTGGCAAATGTTACTGGTAGCAGAAACAAAATTGTTTTTCTAATTTTTAAAATTCTCGCTTCATCACTGATCATAAGTGCTGGCAATGGCAGAGTGCAATGTGTTGGTGTTAAGGGCCAAGTCCTACAATCACTGTTGCTATTTCTCCACACAGCTGAGAGATTTTGCTGCAGTGGAATACATAGCATCCCCTCTGTGAGCAGAAAGGCTGTTAGCTTTTGAGGCTTTATCAGGGTAGTCTTTCTTAACATCAAAATCAGCTGAGGTCAAGAGGGCAGAAAAAGAGCTATTAGCAAGATCATTGCAGCTTCTTGTTTCTGTGCTGTGTAGAAGCAATTTTTTGTGCGTCTAAGTTTTCTTCGTTACTGGTGGATTTGCTACTCTCCCTCCTCACAGGCGTCACAGCCCCTGATACAACCCTTGATTGCTCAGACAAAGAATCCACTCTTTGGCTGCAAATGCTTAAAGTCTTTGATATCAAGCAAGCCAAGAAAACTAATGCTTAACTGAATCAATCGCTCAGCTGCAAAATGAAAAGCGGACCAGATTAGAATGGAAAATAAGAGTAGAGGTGACTTTAGAGCTATGACTTCCCCCCTCCCCCCGCCCCCGTTTTTGTCAGTGGAAAAACTGTAATTTCCCTTTATGTTCTCGAACACAAAAGATGATTTATGGTCATTTTTTTAAAGTGTATTTATAGATGTACTCATGAAAGGTGCCACACTGACAGCTTGCTAGGCTCTGCTCTTCTATTAAAATACAGTTAGAGCACAGGCAATGGTGAGACCGCCCTTCTTTCTTTCTTTTTTTTTTTTTTTTTGCCTGCTTTCCCACTCTCTGCTTCAATATCTGTTCAGTGCTGTACAATGTCCCTTCATTCTAGGATAAAGATATACTTAACAAGAGTCAAAGGATTTTCAGGAATAATAATCCTGATGTAATTGCAAGTTTTCTCTGCAAGCAGGTTCATACTTCATTACACAACCACAACAGGGTGGAGGCAATGGTCCTTCATGGAAGAAAACTGCAAGAATATCTGCAGTGCAGGGTAAGATATTTAAATTCTGCAGCATTTACCACTGTTACTAGAATAGCAGTTTCTGTGTTCCAAATACTCCTAAAAGCCAGTATATTCAATTTTCAATGCTTAAAAATAGGAATCTGAATTCATACATTGACTACGAAAGTGTGTTGAAAACTGTAGAGGTAAGACATTGGTCTTAAGATGAAATAAAACTTCTTTCCCTTATTTTGTTATTCTGGGACTAAATTTTCTCATGTTACATAAGCACTTAAAAGAAACAAAGGAAATGACTGTAAATTACTCGAGCATTTAGAACAAGTATGTGCTCTTAAACAAGTGTTTACCTCTTGTAGCCGTGTGATTTCACAGCTCTGTGATATCTCTATTTGCGTACTTGGTAGTGTTGATATCAAAGGAACAAACTACATTCAAAGAAATCCCTTGCATAACTTTGAAGCTATGGGCACTAAAATATTTATGTTCTTCCAATCATGGGAAATTATAGTGTTTTCCTTTCTTTAAGCTACTTTTTGAAATGGTAATAATAAACTAGACAGACTGATTTGATATTGCTATACCACTGGCAAAAAATATCAGAATTTGTGAAAATACATAACAATAAAATCAGATGGGTTTAGAGAAGAGAAGATATAGAACTCACAGATTTAGAACTTATTTAAATGGGTTTCAAGCTAAAACCCAACAAGTTTCATGTGCTATAACTACCTCTCAAAGTAGGGACAATAGGATGCTATTTGTGGCTACTTGGCTTCAGTCATGTGAAACGCATAGTAAGTGGCACAGTTTTCAGAAGAATGAATTTGTGTTGGGAATTGTACAGATAATGAACATTGATATAACTCATGACTGCCAATTTCTGCATGAGAAGATTGGACTCAGGGAAAACAGCAATATCCTACAGAATTTGTATCCTTCTCACCCAATTTCTCCCAGCCATGGTCTACACCCAGTTTTCTTTTCACTGCAAAAGAACATAACAAAAAGGGATAGAACTAATACAATATAGGAAAAAAATGTACAAATTGATATTTAAAAGAAATTAAAAATGAATAATAACCAAACCTACAGATATAGTAACTAAGATGCCATATTTCCTGTGCTGTATAAAATACACATTTAACAGTGCTATGTTGTGTTCTTTGAATAACAGATACTCTCAAAAACCTGAATTCATAAATATGCAGAGACATCACTTCAGATGCCCACAGTGCAAGTTGTTGCAGAGTTCTGAGGAACAACCACTGGCAGAGCACACAATGAAATACTCTCACATATTCATCACACAGATGCTTCTATATGAGCAGAAGGGATAGTTAAGCTGTGCCTGAAGGAACTTGGCTCAGATTAAACAACATGTGGGTATAATAGCTGTTAAATGCAACTGTTCCCGAAGTTTTTGTATAATATAATATGCTGAACACATTTGTGAAATATTCCATATCAAAAGTGAGATACTTAATGAAAGTTCTGGAGTGGCTTAAAGTCACAGGTAATCAATCAAGAAAGACACAGAGAGCAATTTTATAAAATTTTAATTACTGTAGATGGATTAAAGTCTAAGATATTTATGCACCTAGCTGACTTTTAATATTAATGATTATACTTAACAAGAGGGATATCTTTGCAGCATTTGCGAGGAATGAGAAAAAGTAGGTTTATCTCCCAGTTTGCTCATAAAAGATGGTTGCCATTTTCTCTATAAGGAATAAAATGTCAGCAACACATTAAGGTAATAATGTAGGAACTATTTGGAAAGTAATTCCAATACATTTGCTACTTCTTGAATATAAACTTAAAAAGTACAATAAGCATGAATAAATGTAGTGGTAAAAGGTCACTGAAGTTCCCATGCAGAGAAGGAACAACTTCATTGAAACCTGTTCATCTGTTGAACATTGATTCTGGTCTTACTTCATTGCTAAGGGTTAATTCAGCAGAACTCAGGTCAGTGACACTTAAATATCACTATTTAATTTAAGAAGGTTAAGATTTCAGAACCTTTTGGTGCTAGCATATCATCTGAACTTGAAGAGAATGAGGTCCATCTGATTAACTATATGTGAAAATAAGACCTGTAGTAAGATTAGGGAGGGGGATCACAATATACCCAACATACCCAAAATGTATAGGCTGACACTGTTTGCATGGCACTAGCCATGCTCTCTCAGGGATATCACTGTAGATGACAGTTTGGTGGAAAGATATAGAAATTCTTGTGATCTGTCTGGCTTTTGATTGTCACCAGAAAGACCATGCAAAAGCAGGACAAAGATAACACACGTGCAGCTGCCAAACCCAAATATCCCCAAATATGAGTAACAACTGACTTCCAGTTACAGCTTGTCCTGTAAAGGATTAAAGACTTATGGTGCTTTAGATGCAGGGAAACAATCAGTTGAAATACTCTGTGCTGCTCTGGGTTTAACAGAAAAATTTGGGACCAGATATGATATGCTGCAGGCTATGAAGTAATTATATGCTACCTACATTTCAGTGGTTTTGGTCATTAAGGTTAATCTTTTGGGCCATTTGCAATATGTTATAAAAATATGAAGAACAGAGTGACCCAACCAAAAACGTCCATTATTGCACAATTATTTTGTCCCTTCAACACAACCTGAAATTAAATGTCCCCCAAGAAACCATAAGGGCAAAAGTAATGTTATCAAAAAGTGTTGAAAGAAACATGTAGTATGATTGCTATCAGGACTTCACTAGAACGATCTTTTCTGATTATGGATTCAGGTAGTGATTTTGGCAAATTCGCAGATAATTCCTGGTCTTGTTAGGATTTATTCATTGTCAACACAAAAAATAAGCATACCTGGCTTAGATAACACCTTGTGGTGCTCACGGATCCAAAAATATTCAACCCGTGTTTTGTCAGAGCTTAGTTATTAAAAATTCAATGGGACTTATTCTTTCCTAAGGACCATAACAAATGTTGATATAATGTTTCAACGTCAAAAGCAACATAATTTATTAAATTCCATCTACATGATGGTAAGATTGTTAGGGCTTTTCAAAAACTTTCTGTTTTATTTTGCACTCAATAGGGAAGACTTCTGCAGCAAACTGAGGGCCTCGCTCACACCACGTAATGGATAACTCCACCTTTCAGCCATCAGTTTGACACTGTCACATGGTCACAAGACCTTCCAAACACTGCAACTATCCAACAAATGATAACTAATCCAGCTAATGCTGATGAAGCATGCAGTCAAATTCTGTTCTCTGTTTACACTTTCCAGGAGATCTTATATAATTAAACTGTTGGAACAGTTAAAAAAAAAAAAAAATCCCTGGACTTTCATGATTGCATTTTAACCAACTTCATTATGACTTTTATCATGATACACCTGCGTTCAAACTTGCAATTAACAGCAAAATGAAAAGGATCGCAAACACAGGCAAAGAAAAGGGCTGTTAAAAATAACCTGGGAAAACAAGATAGACCATGTTCAATGAAAATAGTCAGTAAATATGTTGCTGTTCTCTTAAAATATAATGAAGTAGCTCAAATATCTGTGTGAAACTGAATTTTTATTGAATCAGTTCTCGCTTCAGGGTCCTAATGCCACTCTCTGTAAGAGAATGAAGCACTGTATCTGCTTAAATAAAATCCGGAAGAAGGAGGCCCAAAACGAAAGCAGTCATGAATGGATGAAAAATTGTCCAAAATATGAAAGAACCTGATAATTACTTCGATGAATAATTACTTAGAATGATTTAGAAACACCAACACAGGAGTTTGTTAAGGCTTTTTTTGCGGATGTTTCTTTTGTTAGGAAGTTATACTTATCTCTGAACAGAATTCCCCGAGTTTCAATGATTAAAAATTCCAGAAGGCAACACTAGGATCATCCTAGTTGATATCCTGTAATATTGATCAATTGTCAATATTATGTAATGGAGAGGGCAAAACTGCTCTGGATTTGCATCAAGTCACTTTTTTTTATTGTGAATTGTATCCCTAAATGTAAAGATAATATGACCATAAACCATTGGTGCTGGTGAAACAAAAGACATTGAAGGACATGGTGCAGGATAGTAAAAATTTCCTTAGTATTTTCTGGAGAGGAAGATAAAAATATCATGTTATGTCAAGTCCTAAAGTGCAGTCTCTTAGCAAGTCATATATGATCTTCACACAACACTGTGAATTCTACTCTGGTAACTTAATTTTATTTTCAGGTTCTCCAGGAATTTCTAATTTTCACTGTAGAATATCGATCATGTATCAAAAAGAAAATGAAAGTGATTTTAATTTTTCTGACTGCACCTAATACCTCACTCTATAACTCCAAGGAAAATACCTGAGGATCCCATGGAAGAAGTGCTTCAATTCTTACTGAGAACACCTAAGATGTTGTTACAGTCTTGTGCCAAACTATTTGCTTCTCTCACTATCCCATAGTCACAAGTACTTTTTTGTTTGTTTGTTTGAATATTACTATTAGTTGCTTTTCTATCTCATCTATTAATTTTCCATTGTTTGAAGATTTATGTATTACTGATAAATCTTTTTGCCCAAAGTTGTATATTTGAAATACAAAGAACATATTCTTTTTATTCTCTTTTCTAGTCAAGAGCACTTGATGAGCCTGATTTGATTTGTATGGTTTATCAGTTACAATAATCAGAATGAGTAGCCTCTTATCTATGAGACCACAGGTTCCTCTTTTTCTTGAGAAGTATAATTTCTCTCTGTTAGGACTGCAGGCTTGGGAAAGCTTTTGTGATTTTTGTCAAGGGCAATTATGTTCATTGATTTATTTATTTTATGTTGTGTACACTACAGAAAAGATTGTGTTATTTTATATTTCAGAGAAGAATCTTACCTACATGAATACTCAGACCAGTTTAAAGGTGGCACTTTTAGAAATGCTTTGGCATTGCCAAAAGATTTAATAAATAAGTTGTTGATTTTTTTTTTGGTCCTATTGGAAACTTAGGCCATTTTTTTTAAAAAACCCCAATCTTGTTGGTAGTTCCTGCAATCCCATATATTAACTTTTGTTTATTTCTTAATTAGAATAGATTAATGAATTCATGTAGTTATTATTGAATAACATCTTACATAGATTCTTGTTCTGAAATAAGCCCCATGCATGGATTTAGTGTAATCCAGCTGTATTTAACTGAACTCTAGGATGATGTTCTCATTCTAGTAAGATTAATGAATTAAAAATCACTAACATTTTCTTACTAATAGTTAGAAAAAAAAAAGTCGTACGATCATAAATTCCACAAGGAAACCTAGTAAAAAGGATTAGGAAGAATCTTGTGGTTCTCTTCCTAGGAAAGTATTTTTCTTTAAATGACATCAAAAATATGAATATGAACAGGATAAATTAAAGTTATATTTACCAATAAATTCATATTATATTTTCTTATGTTACACCTGTCAAAAGCTAATTCTTAACAATGTTAATAAAAATGCAAACAGCATGAGTATTGCTCACAGCAAATGCAATACTTGAAAACAAATTTGTAAATTATTTTGCTTTATGCACAGATAAGAGCAAAAATACATGCTCCAAGTACCCTCATTGTAAGAAGCAACATAAACACTTAACATGAATAACCTACAATTAAGATTTTAAAGTGAATTTCTTCTTATGATTCCTATTTTTTTACCTTCTAAAGATATAATTGTGGAGTCAACTATTCTAGCTGTTCAACAACAGAATGTATCATATATTTACAGTTCCACTTAAATTTTTAGGGAAAATATGTGACATCAAAAATGCAAAATTTTAAAAGAGGAAACCAAAAATTGTGTTGGGTCATTTATCTACTGTAGACCTACTGGGAATTCATGCTTAGAGATAGATCACTGTGTTAGTTTTGCACAGCCTGGTTTTTGGTAGCGAGGCGGCCACCAAGGTGGCTTCTGTCAGAAGCTGCTAGAACCTTCCACCATGTCCAGCAGAGCCAGCCCCTGGTGGCTCTGAAGATGGACATGCTGCTGGCCAAGGCTGGGCCAATTAGAGAGGTTGGTAATGCTTCTGTGGTAACTTGTTTAAGGAGAAAACCAGAGTGGCAGTGCACTGTTATTTCCAGCTAGAGAAGAGGAGGAGGTGAGAACATGTGAGGGAAACAACATGGAGACACCAAGGTCAGTGGAGAAGGAGGGGGAAGAGGTGCTCGGAGTGCTGGAGCTGAGATTCCTCTGCAGGCTGTGGTGATGACCATGGTGAAGCAGCTGTGCCCCTGCAGCCCATGGGGATCCACAGAGAATGCAGAGATCACCTGCAGCCCGTGGGGGAGGTGCCCACGCCGGAGAGGGTGGACGCCTGGAGGAGGCTGTGATCCAGCGGGAGACCCAGTGGAGAGAGAGGGCCCTTGCTTCCAAGCTGGAGCAGCCTGTCCTTGGAGGACTGCACCCCATGGAAAGAGAGACCCACGGCACAGCAGTTTTGGGAGGACTGTCTGCCTGTGGGAGGCACTCACGTTGCAGCAGTTTTGGGAGGACTGCTTCTTGTGAGACTGGACCCATGCTGGAGAAGTTTGCGGAGAACTGTCTCCCCTGGGAGGGTCCCCACGGCCTCACAGGGGAGCAACTCATCTCCCTGAGCAGAGAAAGAAAACCTCAGGTGATGAACTGACTGAAACCCCAACCCACCTGTCTCCCTGCGCTGTCAGTGGGAAGGAGGGAGGGGTCAGGGGGAAAAAAAAGGTGGTTTTAAGGGCTTATTTTACTTCTCATTATCCTCCTCTGATACTGTTAGTAATAAACTCACTTTGTACTTCTAAGTTGAGCCTGTTTTGCCCTTGCGGTGTTTCTTCCCAGTCCTTATCTCAACTCATGAAGCCTTTATCAACTTTTTCTCTCCTCTGCCCAGCTGTGGCAGGGGAGGGTGAGGGAGAGGCTTTTGTGGGTGCTTGGCATTTGGCCAGTGTCAAACCACGACAGTTACCAAAGCTATTAAGTCAAAAGAGGTAATTTAATATTAACATTGAAAAAGAAAAAGTAGCAGTCAAAAGTTCTTTTTCTTAGGTTAGTATGAGTATGTGCCAGAAAGACAAAAGTACAGTGATGTTTTATATTATATATGAATAGGAACATAGAAAGCACAGAGAGTTTCACTGAGATCTCATAGCCATTGTCTGTCCTTTACAGATCTTAAGTTCTAAAATAACAGGAAGATTTGTCAGTAGTTCATTTCGAATCTGTAATATCTGCAGCATATTTTTCATTTGGAAAAAAATAGACCCCACTTATTCACAAAAGAAACAAAATCACTAAATTATCTGCCTCGATAAGTATTAAAGATGTTTTGCAGTCTCAGTGTAAAATGTCCTCTATTAATGATAATCCTTATGGTTATTTAGCTCTTCTAAAGTAAAAAACAAACAAACAAACAAACATGTATTGGAGCTGTTTTGAAATTATTTATCATCACAGCAAAGGCCCTAAGGTACAAGAGCAATGATTTATTTTGCAAAGAGAATGAAGAGCTAAAATAGGGGGAAAAGTTTAAGGACTGAAATAAAAATTTAAATTCCATTCTAATAATACATTTAAAGGATGCAGTGTATTTTTGGATTGAGATTCTGATATTTCAATTTTTATGAGAAATCAAATTTTTATGAACCTGGATAAGAGAGAAGAACTTGTGTATAAGACACATGATACATGGACTTAAAACAACAGAGGCTGATTTTAGAGCTATTTATTTATTTAATTTATTTTCGATTCTGAAGCTCTGCAATGGTGAAAGACAAAAGGATGTAAGCAACGCCCTAGGGCAGAACAATTGTTCTTCATCATGTATATGCTCCCTCCCACAGTAACAGGGAAAAGATCAGGAGATCATAGAAGTCTGGGCAATGTGGAGTTAGGGATGCCAGCTTATGGCCAGCAGGAACAGGGCAGTGACCATCCCCTCTCAGTAGTGAGGCCAAACCTCAAATCCTGTGTTTAGTTTTGGACCCTTGCTGCAAGAAAGACATTGAGGGGCTGGAGTGTGTCCAGAGAAGGGAACAGAGCTGGGGAAGGGAAGAATACAAGTCTGATGAGGAGCAGATGAAGGAGCTGGGGGGGCTCAGCCTCGAGAAAAGGAGGCTCAAGCGGGGGAACCTTATCACTCTCTACAATTCCCTGAGAAGAGGGCGGAACCAGGTGGGGGTCAGTTTCTTCTCCCAAGCAAAAACAGTCAGAACGTGAGGAAATTACCTCAAATTGTGCCAAGAGAGGTTTAGACTGGATGTTAAGAAAAATTTCTTCATGGAAAGGTTTGTTAAGCATTGGAACAGGCTGCCTGGAGAAGTGGTGAAGTCACTATTCCTGGAAGTGTTCAAAAAAGGTGTGGATATGGCACTTAAGAACATGCTTATGTTCTGAGCATGGTAGTGGTGATACTTTAACTGTTGGACTTGATGATTTTAGATGTCTTTTCCAACCTTAAAAATTCTGTGATCCTATGATTCTATATCCCTACCAAGACGGTTTTCACATGTTTTAGAGTGAAGCTGCTTCCTAGGAATGCTCCCAGGTCCTTTCTGCCCCTGCTGCTATAGCTCTGTCCTGTATCAACAGGTCCCAAAAGTTTGCAACTGGCTGTATAAGTGACTTCTTTTCATGAAAGATGACTGTTTTAACATACATGGATTATCCCCAGCACAGGAGTGTTGTGGCCGGAGGTTCGGTGGTAGGGAGGCTACAACCTTCTGAAAGCGTCTCTGGTTGAGACCTGCATGGCAAGGCCACTGCACACACACACACACACACTCAGACACCTCGGACAGTCTCCTCAGTAAGTCGACGGCACAGAGTCAGGATCAGTCTCTGGGAGGGATTTATTCCAGCCATGTGGGTGGCACGGGTCCAGGGAAGCAGATGAGGATGCAGCGAAGAGAGGATGAGCAAGAGGGTGAAAGAGGAAGTGTTCAGGCTTTTTATATGGGGTCAGTAGGGGTGAGGAGAAAACATCAGGGACCAGTAGTCTGAGGGCACGGGGGTGGTACACATCTGGGGCTAGGGTAAAGGGAGCAGAACAAGGCATCCTGGTCCCTGGCATCCTGGGAGAGACCTTTTGGTCTCCCTAGCCCAGGGAGCGTGGCCAGGGCACATCCAGGGGGCCGCTGTGGCTACAGGCTCACTGGCCCCCACCCAGGAGTCTACTGTATAAATTCCTTTTCTTTAGAGACGTCAGCCAGGCACAGTGCTGAAAGTGAGAAGATTCTATAATGTTCCCTGGAGGAAAAAACATAAGCTGTGAAATTTTCAAGAAGGATGAGATGAATGCATGCTTAAATACATGCCACTGGACTAAAGCTGCTGCCTTCATATTTTCCCCAGAATTTTCTGTTCTCTTCCACAGGGGCACATTGCTGATAATTATTAAGGCTTAGCAAACACCAGCAAATCCAAGGTCATGGAAAGTGGAGAAGAAGCTGCCCTGGCTGCTGCTGCTAGAGCTCAGACAACTTCTTGCCAATCCACCTACAGCCGTACCACTTTTTTGGGGGGGGGCAAGACTTCACCTAGTTTGACAATGAAGAACAGATCAGTGCACTGAGTGTTTATGTTAATACTTGGACTATTAGCAAATAACTACAACAGATAATTTGGATCAAGTTTGTATGGAACATCAAATAATGAAACATTTGTAAACAAGGAGTTATGTAACTGTCACCAAGTTATCTGAGTGATAATGACACTCATAATTGCTTACAGGCACAACATGCTTGCATAAATATAATTGTCTGATTGTTACTGAACTGATATACACGTATGATTGCTGCTCTGAAATAATTTATTTTAATACAGATAGGATTTAAAGAGCTACTGACAGGGAAATGACAGCATTAATTTGTATTTCTTTATTCTAGTTATTTCATAGAACTCTTATTTTGTCCCTCTCTCCTACTGACTAAATTTGCTAATTTTCCCTTTTTCCATTTCTCTTTTTTTATCTGCTTTGGCTTCTTTTTTTCTGCCCAGTATATATTTTATCCAAGACCATTTTATTTTCCTTTCATTGTTTTTTGCCATTTCCACCCCATTCGCTATCTACTGATAAGAGAGTAAACAACCACAGAAATGTGTTGGATGCAGCAGGGAACAGGGCATGTGGTGAACAGGCAGACAAAAAGAGGGATACCAAAGAGATGTAAATTTATGTACCTGGAAGTGCTCAGAAGGACTCTGTGACTCAGGCTTTTAATGGAAACATTCTGCCCTCTCCTCTGTCATAAGCTATTCTGAAATCTGTCTGTCTGTGTCTCTCATTTAAATCAGAAATTTCCACATTTAGGGTTACATTACTGATCAAAATTTAATTGAATCTCTCAGTGAAAGTGTCAAGATATTTCAAGCTTTCCGCAATGAAAGCTCTTAGTCAAAAATTTCTCAGCATCTTGACTGCAAATGTACAAGTTGTTGCACTTCATGTTTGATAAAGAATGCAGCAAATTATTTAGGCGAAGGGATGGAGGACAAAAAGGTTAATGACAGACTTGGTTTTGAAGATGAACTACGAATTAATGGATTCAGCTCAGATCCTGTTGGTCACGGTCCAATGGTAATTCATTTATAAAGACAGTTATCTCATCATCAGTTTTAAACATGAGACGACCAGGAGGTGGCTTCTTTAAATTAAAACTTGGGTACATTGCATTAAGATTAAATTATTGTTTAGAAGTCATCATAAACTTAATGAGAATATGACATGAGACATCGTAATTTATGCAAATGTAGCCTATTGCAAGCAATGACTACAGAATGCTTTCCGAGGCTTTTATTTTTTGCATTCAGCATTAGTCACAGAAACCCTTTTTACATCATGTTGTTCAAGAGTCCTAATTGTAGAGGAGGAGAGGACAGCTTATCAGCAGTAGATAAAAAATGTGCTATACTTAGCTTTACTAGGTTAGCATGCTGAATGTCTGCATCCAGTCTCCTACTCACAGTAGGTTTCCCTCCCTATCGCTCTTGTATTGTGTCATGGTAAAGTGAAAGAGGGACAAAAAGGGGTATAAAACCCCTATAGAATCCATAAAAAAGAATTCATGTTAAAGGCAAACATGAAAATTTTCTGAAATTCATGGAGGTGAAGTCTCAGGTACACTTAGCAAGGGATAAAAAATATGTGGTAAAAAAAATTCAGTTCACAGGTTTGGTAATATTTTCATTATTTTTCTATGTGTTTTTTGCCTTGTTGACTATAAGAAGTACTTCCCATCTTAATAACTCGCCCCCACTAGATGTTTTTTTTGTTACGGGATACACTCCACCACTGCATGCCGTGCCCTCCCTCCTAGAAATATTTTTTACATATTCCTTAGGAAATAGGAGACATGTCGTTATGAGTATGGCTCCTGGTGAGAGTTTATTTCCACGTCCAGTCCCTCCTACTCACGGAGGGGGTGAAACCATCTGCAGACAGGAGAGCTCTATGAGGAGCTGGGGTCCTCATCCTCTGGCATTGCTTTTGGAGCCTCTGTATGAACTCCAGCTGGTTCTGTTGTGCAGCCGACACATTCACTAAGACATAAATTTGGCAGAAATACAAAGATTTCTCTGTCTCTGTAATTAAAGTGCAGGTGTTAATGGTTACACAGGAAATGCAGTTTTAAAAATTGTGCATAACAGCTTTGTGATATGTCACTTGGAGTTCTGTAGTTTGATTGCAGTGGGTGGGCAGAGGCTGGCAGGGCTGGCCGTACCCTCAAGGTACTGGCAAAGGAGTCAAGAAGGTCCACTGGACATAGCAAGTGGCAATTTGGAAAAAGTGACTTCCTCCTCCACCCTCCAAGTCTTGTCTCCTGTCACTCTGCATTGGCACAAAGAGGTAAAAACTCTGCTGGTCTTCCCCTTGCACTCAGCAGAGCCACATGTTTTCTTGTGGTGGCAGTCTGGTCCTCACATCTCAGCGATGGTTTAGGCTGGATACCACAGTTTCCCTGGAGAAGGAAAGTGTGTAAGAGGAGCAACAGCATTTAGGGGAGTGTGTGTCAGCAGCAGCTGAGCACAGTGGGGCAGGGACGAGGCAGACAATGTCTCTGCAGCGAGAGGCTGGGCAGCCCTGGAGTGACAGCTGAGGCTGCAAATAATGAAGATGTCACCAAAAGAATTATTTAGTTCAAGAAAAGGTTACAGGAATTTTTCATAAGAGAAGATGATAGGTAATTTGTTAATGATATCTTTCAACTGCACTGATGAGACACAAGTTTTATTTCATTCTTTTCTCGGCAACAGTGTCAATAATAGCACTTTAGTAACAGCAAGACCATATTCTTCTATATTTTACTTTTGAGTTATGGTAGCATAATTTCTTTTCTTAATTGCCACCAAACTGAGCTGCCCCACTCTGACAATAGTTTTTCGGTATGGATCCAAGTAAGCTATCAAAGGCACAAAATATATTTGGATTTGCAAAACTCATAGAAAAACCAGATGAGTTTGTCTTTTCTTTTAACAATGTTTTCTCAGCAATTTTCAAGAAATTATGCCTGAGATATTTCATCAAGATATTAGAAGCATAGGTAATCTGCTGCAACACGTCAAGTAGCACATTGATCTTGAAGGGCATGCATTACCTAACGATTAAACACTGTAAATTAAGATTCAATTAAGTTGAAATAAAACAATGACTCTAACAAAAAAGAAAAAAAAAGTAAGTATATAGATATTTATTCTCTTCTGGAGACGAAAACTTTTGTAATTATCTGACATGATATACATAAAATACTATAATGAACAAAATTGAATTAAATAAGATCATCTATTGACAGAGTGACAAAACCTGCCTAGAGCCTGTGATAAACATTTACAGTCAAACTCTGATTCACCTCTAGGGAAAAATGCACAAGCAATAAAACTAGATTCAAATGTAAGTTGTTCTAACAACCAAATGCCAGTGGCCAGATTCTACAGGTCCTAGAAGAGCATGCATATGATGCATATGATATCACACTTAAAATTACCAAAGTTGCAAAAATTTGTACTTTTATCAGAACAGCAGTCAAATCATAAGTTAATTAAGACAATGCTGTTTACATCTTAAAACACCATAAAGTCGTGTAAATGTAGCTCATGTAGAGTTTTCCAAGAAGGTTGCAAAGCACAAAGTGACACATAATGATAGATGTGAGCTGTGTGTGAAAGGGCGATAACTTTGTGTTTAACAGTCCACCACCACCCTCACAGGGAAGAATTTCTTCCTACTATCCTATTTAAACCTACTCTTGGTCAGTTTGAAGCCATTCCTCCTTGTGCTGTCACTCTATATCTCTATAAATAGTCTTTCTCCATCTTTCCTGTGGGCTCCAGTGTACTGGAAAGGCCACAGCCAGGTCACCTCAAAGACTTCTCTTCTCCAGGTTGAACAATCCCAGTTCTCTTGGCCTTTTCTCTTAGCAGAGGTGTTCCACCCCTCTGATCATCTTGGTGTCCTCCTCTGTATTGGCTCCAACAGGTGGATGTAATGTATAGGGCACGGTGGGGAAACGCCTTTGCCATTCATCCCCCTTTCTGTTTTGTACGGCTGTATCTATTGTCAGAAAGAAATGCACTTTGTAAAACAGATCCAGTGTTGTATCTCTCTGCTTTTTACAGAAGGAATAACATCTTCAGGTGCACTAAGCACTTGTATTTAAATATAACTGAATGGCACCCAAGTTGCCATCTCCTGGACTGAAACAATCAGAACCAATAAACACTTAAAGTTATTTATCTTATCCAAGAGCAAATAAGAAAATTACACTATGCCTCAGAAATACCTGTTTTTCTGCAGAGATCATAAAGCTATGAAAAAAAAAATGCTTTGCAGACCTAAATCCTATCCTAGGTAATAATAGAAATTTCACCTCAAATAGACAGCCAAGTGTTTTTCTTATTACCATGATTCCCTCTATCATCAGTGGCCTTCACCGAGCATAAGGTTTTACAGGAAAAACTACAAGATGTTTATCCAGACTTCACTCAGCAAACCAACAGCTGAACAAACAGATTCAAACACTTCAGCTCTCTTCCCCCTTGACCATCCATTTTTAATAAACTAGAAACACTTGCCTAAATAGAGATGCCCTTGGAGGATGTGGGAGAGTCTGAGTATGTTTGCAACATGCTGAGAGACTTATTTGTGTTTGGTTGTTCTGACCAAACCACAAAAATCTCCAGCTAATACCACGTGCACCAAACAGAGCTTTTTTGGCTTCAGACACAAATTGATAATAGCAATGGTAATAAAATGGCTTTTTAGTATCTTAACGCTTTCGGTGCTTTAAAATGCATTTTATATTTCAAAGAATAATTCGGATACTGAAACAAGAAAGTAATAAAACATGCAAGCACCCAGATTTTCTTTTTTCCCTTCCTCCCCCCACCTTTTTAATATAAATGGGAGATCAAATTTTTACGGTGGTGCCAAATCAATTTCTTTCCAACAGCTGTTTAGTTCAAATTTCATTTTTTAGACCATTTGCTGAGAAACTTAGTTCCCTTGCCACTACATCTTAACTGCATCCCCAAACAGATTAACATCATGGCAGGATAGCATGTCATGTAATGGTTTTAATAACATTTATTCATAAGATTGTTACTCCTCCCAGCTTCTGCCTCAGGATCTGCCACAACGTCATGTAGTTCATTAGCAAGCACACTGAGAAGTCAATGAGGCAGATACAATGTGTAGATTAGAAAACCCACAGCATTAAGTTTAACTCTTCTGTAACCTTCTAAAACCCCTTTATAGGCTTATTTAATACCGAAATCCAATAATTGTGCATATTGTTTCAAATTATACGTATTTAGGAGGAGCAGAATATAAACAAATTCTGTATTGTGGGACTTGGAAATTTAGCACAGGAAAAAAAAACAGCAACCAAAAATTAGGAAGAAAAAAAAGGAAGATATGACATAAATGTTCATGGACAAGTTGTTAAAATGTCTTAGGTTTTGGCAAAATATTAATATAAAAATGAGCAGATAAATATTTATTCAGAATAATTACAGCATATTTTGTGAGTTATATATTTTATATTATCTTTATATATCAATAGACATATTTTCTTAATAGTTAATATGGGTAGCAAAAGTGCAAAAAAAAGTAAAAAAGAAAAAAATGGGCTCCTACCATGGAGAAATATGTATTTACCTGTAAGTATTGCTTTCTTTTCTGAAGACAGCTAATATTACACTGTAGATGCATAACCAAGCTGTCTCATATAAAATTAAATGTGGTTTACATATACAAATACACCTAATGCATATGTTACCATGAATATTAATTTACTGTAGCAAAGTATTTTACAAACTAAGGAGCAAGGAAATATCTCCAAGATGAATACTTGTCAATGTCTTCATAACAAAATTCTCAGTGGGTAAAGCTATGGCTCTGTATCAGCCCATTTGATTTGGTCAAGGAATTGTTTTTCTAGGAGTTATTCAAAGGAATCTTTCCCACATTTACAGAAATACCTTTCAGTTCTCATTTCTTGGGAAAATTGATCTTTCTGAATAATCAGCTTTTGGGGAACTAAATCAGAAACAGAAACAAAGAAAACTCCACACTTCTCTGCCAACTTAGTTTCTTCATCTAGCTTGAGACAAATTAGTTGCCCAGGTTTTAAATAATGATTTAACCATGCTTTATTTTTCACAAGCTTAGGTACCTCCCAAATTAGGAAATTGTTCATAGAACTCTATTTTCTTGAGGTTTGATCAAAATAATTTTTCCATGCATGTTCTTTCCTTTTTCCTGGACTTAGATTGGGTTACAGTTGTTAGAATTTCATTTTTGGGAATTGGAAACAAAGGATTCCTATGTTTCTGTTCATGAGAATAGCAAAGGGACTTGCTTCTGGCATTCTTTAATGAAACAAGATCTGATTTCTCAGGGAATGGTCCATGGATGGTTATTTCTGAACAGGCAAGATGCTGAAGGATATTTCACCTTCTCTACAAAGGCAGAGAAAGTGCAGGTTGCTCATCCTGGAGAAGAGGTCACATGGAGACCTCAGAGCACCTTCTGACCTCAGAGCAGGGGCTGCAGGTAGCCTGGAGAGGGACTCCTTGTCAGGAACTGTAGTGATAGGACAAGGAGGAATGGCTTCAGACTGGATAAGGAATATTTATGTTAGGGATAAAGAAGAAATTCTTTACTGTGGGGATGATGAGGTACAGGTTGCGCAGAGAAGCTGTGGCTGCACTATGACTGGAAGTGTTCAAGGCCAGGTTGGATGGACCTCTGAGCAATCTGGTCTGGTGGAAGGCTCCCTGCCCATGGCAAGGGAGTAGGAATGAGATGATTTTTAAGATCCCCTCCCACTCAGACCATTCTACGGTTCCCACCCTGAATACTGAAAAGTCTAATGGCAGTGCTTGGATGTGGGAGACAGAAGCTGGTGCCATCTGGTGTGTAATGTTATGGTGACCTTGTCTATCTGAATGAGCAGATCATGTTGTTGTACCAGCCATTCTGTGAACAAGGCTTGTGTCAAAAACAAACCAGGTGTAGTGTTTGCTACCCACAGCCATATTAGAATTATTTAAATAAAGACAAGAAAATCTAAAATTAAAATAAACCAAGGCACCAGAAAGGGGCTCCAACATCAGATGGAGCTTTAGTTTTGAAGCTTTCATGTGCCAAAAACTGAATTAATCAAATCTGTGAGCAACAACATAAATGAAAACCCATAACATTTGGCAAAAACAGTTTAGGTTTTAAGCTGGCTGGAGCAGCAGTGACAAAATATAAAGACAGAGAAAAAAAGAATGAAACATCCAGTGTGGCATCTGCCAAAGTACCACATTAACTCTTATGGTTAGCATACACCATTACTGTGTTTAGTGGAAACTATCTGGAGTATTTTGGACTCTAGTAGTAGAAATGCGTAACCAAACACATCAAGACATTTGTGAGATACGTTGCTATGAGCTATGCATAACATGGCGCAGATCATCTCAGGGAAAGTGTGATCTGTTTTGCCTTTGACTAAAAAGAACCAACAATCTTGCTGAGGACATCTCACAAACATTCTTCAGAAAAAAAATGTAGATTTATAAAGAAAACTAATGAGTAAATTTGACGTAATAATTTAGAAAAAACTGTCCTAAACTCATCCAGGTGGTATAAGCTTGATAGAAGATCTCAAATTGTTAAATCAAATTTATTTTACTGATTATGACTACAATGCCACATTTTCCTGTGGGTTCACAGCAGGTAAAAGAAACTCACAACAACCAGCAAACAAACCTTTCCCCCATATTCCCCAATTAATATGATGCTAAAGTACTTCAAAGCCACTGGCTCACATAAGCACTCTTTTGTGTCAGTGTCATTTGTCGCTTCATTTGGTTTGCATTTGTATGAGCAAACACAAAACTCCTGTATTTCTTCATATAGATGTCATAATCCAGAAGGCAACAATGTGAGGA
This sequence comes from Oreocharis arfaki, assembly GCA_013398015.1. Classification (NCBI taxonomy): domain Eukaryota; kingdom Metazoa; phylum Chordata; class Aves; order Passeriformes; family Paramythiidae; genus Oreocharis; species Oreocharis arfaki. The sequence goes on along the minus strand of VZRR01010248.1, from coordinate 87,595 downwards.
AAAAAAAACTTTATTATTCTCTCACGTTAGCCTAAGAAGGTTAGATACAAACATAGATAACATTTAGAACTGGTCTTACTGAGCACAGAAATAAATATAGAAATAAATAGAACATGCCAGTCTTTTCCTTTATTAAATATAACTCAACAAAGCCAAAATAGCCAGCATCCATCTAAAGCTTGAAGCTCTTCATCCGGGAGACTTCAGACCTAGTGTCAAGTGTTTTTCTGAGAAATGACAAACTTTCCCTTCTCTTTGTTCAAAGCCAGATGATGACTCTAAAAATTTCCTCCTACCCATCTGTTCATTCAGCTGGTATGTGGTATTCTTTTCCCCATTTTTTTGGTCTTTTTATACAAAATGCAAATTTTCAGGTTAGGAACCTGTAATATTTAGAATTAAAAAAATCCCTTAGGCTTGAAAAAAACTCCTGACACTCAGCAAAGGGGTGTTCTTCATTTAGGTTATCAGAGATATAAGCAGAGTAAATTATTGTGTCATCCATGAAGAATTACTGAAAACATCAGCAAAGAGAAATTACTGTATGTCTGATCCTTATCTGGCTTCCAGTTAGAAATACCATACCTTATGTAAGCTACCTCAGGGAACAGATGCCATCAAAGAGCAATGAAAAATGTTAAATATTCTGTGGGTAGCATTCACTACTATAGCAGCTTCCCGTGAGAGCAGATGCAAGTTTTCAGGCATTTTCTGAACATTAAGGACTTGGCAGTATTTTCAAACTCCACCATGAGAATGCTTATCTTCCCCATCATTAGCTTAACATCATGTTATATTGCAGTGCCCATCTCCACAGAGTGAAGAAGTCTGTGCTTCCTTGGACTGAAATAAACACGGTTTTGTTGTGCATCCTACTTATTGTACGGAAGGAATATTTCTTCAACTAAGCTATTAAAAACATACTTAAAATATTCATAACTGCAGCAAAACAGGCAGCAGGGAATTTGATAAAAATATGCAGTTCTCTTGAGCTGTGAAAGTGGTTGTTTTGGGAAATGCTTGGTTATGTGAGAACTAATGTACAAAATGAAAACATTTCTTCAATTCAGTAGAGCTTCTGAGCTCTACATTTTTTTTTATATTTTATTTTTTCCTGCATAAACTACATTTATAGCAACAATGAGCACTTTCCACATGTGTGATTTTGACAGATAATAAGAAAGAAAGTGGAAGGACCTTAATGTTGGTCTCGTCAGCCTGAGTGTGATTATTTCTTAAAAGTTTTAATTTTTCGGGAAAACCTTACAACAACAAAAAAACCCAAGACTCTAGATTTATCTTGCAGTAACAGAGGTTTGGCCAAAGGCTGCAATTATTTTGAAAGAGTCAGAATTCAGTGGTTTACAATATATCATAAACTGTATTTAATAATTAAAAGGAAATATATCCTATATTCTCTATAACATTGTTACTTCCTTTTCTTCTTTCAAGAACATCTTTGGAAAAAAAGTCCCACTTTTGTTTTTGTGAAACGATTTTTAGATCTTCCCTGCACTAAACATGAGATCAAGCAAAACCCAAACGTAGCAAAGTGTGCAGTGTTGTGCTCTGATGTTGGCAAATTAGAACTGATACATCTGGTGCTCCACTTCAAAGGCGAGATTGGTCATGCTCTGTGTGCTGGGTAATTGCATGCTCTGCTGTACATAATAATGTTTTTCAATTGGGCTTGTTCTGCATAACATAGATTCAATTATTATATAATTCCTACCTCTGCAAGTGAGTATATTTCTATTTTCTGGTTGATTTAGGAGCAAAACTTCTAACAAGTTGCATAGGAAATATGGGATAACTTGGGTATCCATTCCTCTCTCATGCATTACTCAGACAACTAGAGTATCTGCTTTCCCTGCAACCTACAGATGAAGAGATGAAGTTGCTGAAGTTTGCCACAGAACTTCCCCCAAACACTTCCCTGCAGAACTGGAACTAGATGTTGAACTGGTCACCATTTCCAATGGAAAAGTTCTTTTTTGACTAAAATGTCCTATATGTTTTTGTTGTTTGGTTTACCCCTCACCCCCCACCTCTATGCAGTTGGATAAAAACTGGACAAATTTAAGTAGATCATAATTATTGTTTTTAAAACCTTTTAAAAATAAAATAAAAATTTGTAAATTAGAGGCATTTATGAAAGATTTTTACTTATTGCATTGCATAACTAAAAGTCCACCACCCTGCAACATACACACAGAAAGAGTCGAGTATAAAACTGTGCATTTATCATCCCATTAAAGAATTATTTTGTGCTAGTTGCCACTCTTCCACTTTAACACCCTATTTCTAGTAGAATAGAATTCATCTGAAATACACTGAAAGCTCAGTGGAATATCTCTATCTTTTGTTGCAAACTGCAACTACATCTTCCTCTTATTTTAAAAATCTCATTCAGACAAAGAAGCACTTTCTAATTATCAGAAGTTTTAATCTTGACCTAATATTTCCTTAGACATGTCAATTGAACACTGCGATGATAGGCTGTATTAACTCCGTGAATCTGACTATGAATGTATCGATCAAGCATTCATTGATTACAGCATTCAAGAGTTATTAGATTTCCTTGGGAAAGAAGGATGTTCATGTGATGAATTAAGGAGAAAAAGAAGTTCAACCCAATTAATAATCCACAATTGAATAAAATGTCCTTAGCTCTACAGCTTCTGTTATTAGGGTTTTCTGGAATAACACAATGCATCTTCCCTACAAAGTATTTACTAATCTGTTAACTTTTGATTTTATAGAGAGCAGAAATACATTTTTGTGCAGCCTAGAAAATGGAAGGACAAACCTATTGTTCATAAAAGATGTAATGAATGAGAACTGCAAGAAAGAAACTGTTCTTGTCATAGTGTGAAGATACTATTTAAGAGTAAATGCTTTGATCGTTTTAATGGTATTGAAGACAAATATGGTTGCTATAGAACAGGTCTTGTCAGGGAAGATGAATATTTTACTTAGTATGATTTTGTTCCACTAGACAAATGAATCAAGATGAAATTAAATAGTTCCACTTGTCTGTTTAAAATAAGCCACTAAAAATCATCATGGCTGAACATATTAGATAGGAGGCATTTGAAAAATTAAAATTTACAAGATGACAGGAATTTATTGAAATAAGCAGAACATATGACACATACAAGTCTAGTTACTGCCATCTGTATTTGAAAGTTCAGCATTTTCAGCTGTACATGTGGGAAATAAAAGAAAGGTTAGAAGGACAGTCCTTCAAGGGAAGAATAATCTAACAAATAATTTAACAACAAATGCTATTTCTAAAAGAATCTGTCAAGAAATAAAATGCTGTGGCAGACAATCCAATTGATATATCAAGTACTCAGGGCTAGTCTTAAGACTCCATGATCAAATACCTCAGGAGGAAAAACCTTCTTTCACCACAAAAATAAAATATAATCAATTCTCACACTCTGTTTGCTTTTAAGTTAAAAGACAAAAAGGTTGACTTAATGGAATTTGGCAAATAAAACTAATTTTAACAAGGTCGCCTTCTCTATGATTAGGTTGTGCTGGTTAATTAGGATGTACTGAACTGGGAAATCCACTCACAGATGAAGCATTCCCCTAAGATCTGATTACACACAGTAGTTTTCGAGATCAGTGGCTGGTGCTTAGTAAGGCTGGCAGCAGCCAGAGCTAAAATCTGATAGAAGAGAAGAGATCCTTGGAGATGCAGAACAAAATATACGAACAAAATTTATGAACAAAATATATCTGAATCACAGGGAAACTTCACTGTAAAGGTTGTAGCTCTTATAGGAAAGATGGAGAGAGACTATTTACAGAGCATGGAGTGACAGGACAAGGGTGAATGGCTTCAAACTGACATAGAGGAGGTTTAGATCAGATATTAGGAAAAAAAATTCTTTACTGTGAGGGTGGTGAGGCACTGGCACAGGTTTCCTTAAGAAGCTGTGGATGCCCCATCCCTGGAAGTGTCCAAGGCCAGGTTGGATGGAGCTCTGAGCAACCTGGTCTAGTGGAAGGCGTTGCTGCCCATGGCAGGGGTTTGGAACAAGATGATCTTTGAGGACCCTTCCAACCCAAACCATTCTATGACTCTGTGTCCTGAAAATAAAAAGATTATGGAGTGCTTTCATTGTTTCCTGTTGATTGGCTTTGTAGGCCATTCCCGTACCAGGGGCTGTGAGGTGTGATGAGTATCCCATTGGGCCAGTGCTTAATTCAAGGCAGTACCTCCCTCTCTGAATCAGGCCAGGCACACCAAACATATCTTCAGGGAGAAGGCGTTAATATTTAATTAACAACATAATTAAGACTAAAAAGTTCTTCTGAGCAGGAATTTTGGATAATTAAACTGAACAGCCATCTTGGTCAACAAAACTCTACAGTATATAAAAGAAAAGAAGCCATTTAAGGAAAGATAAAACCGAGGAAAGCAATAACAATGTAGGATATTAGCTGACTTCAGTATTTCTGCTGAAAGCTTGTGTTGCTGCTGTCCAAATTCCAAGATCACTTAACAGATTCAAACAAGAGCAATGCCTCTAAAAGTTGTGGCATTTGAAGCTGCAGTGTAGGCAGGAGAGGAAAATGTTTTTTAATTTTATTATCTGACTATTTGAATGTTGACATTGTCTTCACATCAGAGACTTTCTCATATGAATTTGACTTTATGAAATTAGTGGGGTAGATTTCTGGCATGTAGAGATTTAGCTGAAACAGATGATAGGTTACACATTAGATAAATACATACATTGTGTTTTAAAATCTTGGGGAGGGGGTTCATCTGCTGAAACTAGCATGTCAAAGGCATATTAGAAGTTAATATATTAAGTAGATATAATTTACAGGATGAAAAATGAAATAAAATATGAAATAATCTATTTAATACTTATTTTATGCTTCTTATGAGTGTACTGTTCTTTCTACAGTGTTTTTGCTGGTGGAAATGCAAATAATGAAGTCTGGATTTTTCCACATGTAACTGATGCCTTGAGAGGCTACCTAGAAGCAGAGACTAGACAGGAGTAAGGGAATAACGGTGGATATTTATTTGAAAGGCCTTCGAAGGTTCATGCTGGGGAGCCAAAGGCTATTGCCAAAATAGACCCTAAGATGGACAACAAGTCACGAGTTCTTTACACTTTTATAGGTTTGGTCCATTTGCATATCAGCATAAATTCTCCAATTAAAACTTTAGCTAAATGATGTAATTTCTCCAAGCTCACCCCCCTTCTCTAGATGTTGGTTTACACGTTTTGGGCTTAAGACTGACTGAGTGTCCTTGGAGAGCAGGCTTGGAGAGGCTTTGTTATGACTGCCTGGCCTGAAAGAACAGCAGCGAGCAGCTGCAAGGAACTTCAGAGTTACACACTAGGCAGTACAGGATTTGAAAAATATAAAAGTGAAACCCCAAGGAATCAAAGCCTTTCCCTCTTAATAATCCAAACTGAAATGGAGTTGAATAAATTATATAATGTGGGCATAGGCATAGCCAAACTCACATCTCTTCATTCTACCCTATGTTATGGATTTCCAGCCAGGCCTGCTAGACGATCATGATTATTTGCATGAAGGCAGAAAGGATTCAAATGAAGCAATTTTTCAACAAGAATACTTGATAAATGGCAGCAATATGTTCAGTAAAATGGACCTGACACAGTTATTTCTAGACAACCACCTCAGTGGTCTTAAAAATTCATTGGTATGAAAGTTTAAGAGACAACAGTGCCTTCATTTTAAGCAGAGAAGAATGAAGTGACACAAACATTTCCTTAAAGCCTATACAATAGATGTTTCAACAGAGGCACAGCCATGGTGCAGGTATTTAGCTGAGTATCTCTCTTCCCCTTTTACATGGATCAGGCTTTGCATTTGCACTCCTACCCTTAAAAACATAATAGCTAAAAGATGAGTGTATGCCTAGAAATATTGTATTAATCTTCAGTTAAAAAAAAAGTGTAGATAATATTGTAGTCCCATACATAAAAATGTAGTCCCTGCGACCTTCTTTTCTACAGCTCAAGAGCCAAGCTGGCTCTTTACAGGCTGGGTTATTCTGCTGCTCTCAGAGCAGTACTGACAGTGAAAAACAATACATCTAGAAATTAACTCAGCCATTCAAACACCAGCCAGGGAAATCCAACTAATTAGTTTTCATTAATTTCCCAGTGGAACACCTATGGTCCATGTGGGTGTTATGTACACCTCCTGCTTTTTTGGGATGTCCACCTTTCCTTCAACTGCAGCCAAAAGAGCAGATTCCCAACACTATCACTAGTGATGAAGACCATCACTGTAAATTCTCATCCTTTCTTTACAACTCACTCGAGACAACAATCACGGGAGTTTCTCAGTTCCCTAGAACTTTCCTCAATCTCACCAGCTGCAAAAAACTGTGACTACTTAAATCTCCGTTGATCTTGTTGGTGGTTACTCAGGTGGCAAGGAGGTGTTGTGTCACTGGTCTAAGTTAAAATGGGAAGATCAGGAGTAGAGACAAAAATCTCAAAGCAGCAGGTGATATTAACAAAATTTACATATTTTGAGGGTTTTTTCTTTGTTGCATTGAGGATCATCCTTAACAAGAATGAACACACTTGTGACAGAGAAACCCAGACTTCAGGTGGATTACCATACTTTCTTTCTGTAATTACATCAGGCAGAAGAGAAGTTATGCCAGCTTTGAGAATCCAGTTTCAGGTGACACCAGGAGAACTGAAGAATCATTTTGACTTGTTCTATACAGCCCTTGGCCATTGTCCCAGTCAGTGTTTCTTTTAGCTCTGGCATCACTTCTGTTTTCCTCATCACTGGCATTAAAGCTAAATATAGTTATTCTATTCTGTTACAAATAGTAAATTTGATGAAAAATGAAGTTTGGCTCATTCCAAATCTATCAGGAAATTCAGAAAAAGGTCAAATACTTGAGCTGACAAAGAGAAGAAATGGGAAGATAATATAGAGAGAAAAGGCTGTAATAGCTCTCTTTTATCAGCCAACTAAATATTAAAACCTATAGTCTACCTTAAGTCCCTGCTTGAGAAAGTCAGCCTACGCTTTACACTTCCTGTGAAAGAGAAGTACAAGGATACATGTTTATAAGACAAAACATAAAAAGAGGGAAGTTCTCTATTTAATTCTATTTTACTGAAACAATTTAAATTTTGAATCGGTTCGATCCCAAACAGGTGTTTTTTTCCAGTTCAGCTCCAAACAATGAAATAGAAAGGTTAATACAGAAATCATTATCAAAATACCTCCCTGAGAAGGATGACAAATATTTAACTTCTCTGTTGAAAAGACTGTTCATTACTCTCGTAGATGGAATAAATTAGTCTTTTTTTTTTTTTTAAATTTAAATTAATATAAGGTCTCTCCAGTCATGCCAGTAATTCTTGCTTTTGTCCAAACAAGTAGCTGATTCTTTAATTTTCATATTCAGTGGGCACAGTGCCTCAACCCCCAACCAGGCAGGCTTCCTTTTAACCTCGAGGATGCAAAAAGAATATGCCAAGCTACCTCTTCTAGAGGCAGAATTGATAAATCTATCAATGAGTGTTGTGCCATCTGCCCCTTACGCAGCAGCAGCATTAATCACAGCAGGCTTCTCAGCTGGGTCCATCTCCTGTCCTTAACCAGGTCCATGAATCAGAGGGCTGGGGAGTGGGGGAAATGTTAGACTGGACCAATGGTACAAGTTTGCTAGTTTTGATCAGGATGGGTTCATGTCTGTGAAGTCCACTGAAATCAGAGATGAAAGCTGACTCTTCCTGTTTGTTTCATCATTTCAATTGGTGCTATGAGGGGAAATACTTCATTTTGTACACTTGCAGTAAGGGTTAATGTTACTCTTAAACTGACGCCAGCCGAGGACAAGAACCATCCTCATATTCATGATAAAGTTTGGGGAATAAATTGCAGTTTCATTGAATCCTTTTCATTATATCATTCATTTTCTAGACAGAAGTTCATGAGTAAATGCAAGTACAGATTAAATGCATGAGTGGCTTCCTGAAATGTTCCACAGCACTAGGATGTGATAAGTTTCTTTCAACAGAATAAGAGGTATGTTTTTGTTGTTTTGTCACTTCATCATCCTCCTAGTTAAGTTAGTCACTCACAGATGTTTTCTAGTCTTCTCTCTCTCTCTCTTTAAAAATCTGTGTTAGACTAAGCAAGCCTCATAAAAGACAGTAAGTCCCTTAGGCAAAGAAGAGGTATATTCCCAGCTGAAATATCACAAACTTACTTTGCAAGTTTTTCAGGAATACTAAAACTCTTTCTTCAGCTCCTTCTCTGTGAAAATGCATGGCTGTATCCTTCAGTAATCTAAATGTCACAGAGTTAGACAGAAATAAAATCATGTAATAACAGTAGGGCTCATCAGATAATTATTATGCAAAAGCAGAAAATTCATAAAGAATATTGGTTACAAAATCAAAGTGATTTCCTGTTTCACTCTGATAAAGTTTACGCGGAGAAATAAAATACTTTATTTTAACCTTATCACTTTGTTGGCCTTTTAGAAAACATCAAAATGATTTATAGACAGGCCTGCAAACCTCTCTTCTTGAACCTCAGCAAAATTATTTTGGAAGGCTTCTATGGATCATATGGCTTGATGGCATTTCTTGTTCCCTTTTTAAAGCATCTGGTAGTGTGGGTATTGCAGTACTTGTATATCCCTGCTTTTCTGATATGTCTGTCCAACTACTCACACTTACTAGGGAAATGTTTTAATATGGATGTTTAGAGTTTTCAAAGTAGCATTTTAGCATTTCAAAATTTTAGATGAGAGTTTGAAAATTTGCTGAGTTACAGCATGAGACTTTCAAGAGTATTATAAATCAAAACTTATTAGCTAAAATTATGCACCAAGGTAGAGAAAATAGATGCTCAATGGCACATAAATCCTGCCTGATGTTCAATGACAAAGGAAAATAGAGATACAGGGAAGTTCATTTCCCCTTTTTCATGACCACAGCTGATGAGCATTGCATTCTGACATGCACTATAGCAGCCAATAGTACCTAATATTTTTCTGCCTATTCTGTTTTTATTGCCTATGCAGTTTTTATTCATATGCAGTTTATAAATCTTTTCTTATTCCTGCTCCACTATTTGTGTCAATAATATAATTTAACAGTAAATTTCACAGTCTAATTATTCATTACATTAAAAAACATTTCCATTTATTAATTTGAAATTGTTTGCCTGGTAATTTTAACAAATGCCCTTGTGCTCATTTTATGAGCCAGCCTTATTTGCATTCTCTTGAAAAATAATTTTAATTATTTTCCCTTTTTCCCCTCAGACAAAACAGAACAATCTGGAGTTCCTGATCTACTCTCCTACGAACGTGGGATAAGCAGATGCCTGACTTCAATTGGGATTAGTCACATGGTTGCATTTGCAAGATTACAGCTTTAGTGAATGATAGCTGCCATTTCTCCAGTGAAGGTTTTGCACCTGTAACTGCAAAGTCTGTGCACAATTAGCTGAAAGAAGTGGGCTTTTACTTTTGAAATTTCTGGCCATAGGTTTCAGGTTTTAATCGTCACCAGTATTTTCTTCACATTTCTTTATATAACTAATTTTTATGTGGCCCATTGATTATATTTGCTTATTCAATTGTTGAGTAATTTTTACTGAAAAACTAATTAGATCATACCCTACCTTTCCCCCTTCATATTGCAATCCAAACTGAAGGAAATTTCTGCTTTTTGGAGGTACCTGATTATAGAATATTTCTGTTCACTCTCTGCAAAGTTTTTACTGCTGCTGTACAATACCCAGTTTATTTATGTCAAGTCTGGGTCCCTGTGGCTTGGAAACGAGGAAGGCAAGGGCCAATCCACTCTTAGAATCTGCAACTCCAGGCTGGCTGGAAAGGGCCATGGGAAGCCTGGCCCTGCCATCAGTAAGTGGGGTTTTTAGCTTCACTTGTTCTGGGACACCAAACTTCATACTCTCTCAGTTGTTATTTTGGGAGGGGTTTCTTGGCATAAAGATAATTGAGCTGAGTCCCAATCCCTCTACTTTCTTTCATGCAATACACAAGTTATAATTCTTAAGGGAATAAGACAAACATGTTTTGTACTATGCTAGGGCAGCAATGTAAATCTTCATAAATCCCTCTTAATCTCTCTTACTCATCTCTCCATCTTTCTTTAAGCATGATATACATTTGTGTTTTGCAGCCTTTAAGGAGTGATGAGAACTAACAGTTGATTGAAATAAATACAGATGAATTGATTGTTCTGGGCCACTGATTTAGTGGTTAGATCAATTACATATATTAAATAAATAATATTCTTCAGCATGATAAGGAGGAGAAAGGAGAAAAGCTCTTTAGCAGAAGATGAGTATGAAGAACTTTCAAATACTTCACAAGGATGCCAGTACATCAATCCCAGAGAGCTTTCAGGCATATATGAAATATAATAAAATACCTGCATGCTAACACAAGAAGCTTGAAGGACAAACAAGGAGAAATTGGAAGCTGTGACTAACAGGGGAAATGATGTAGGAGACTTGACAGAAACATGGTGGATGTACGACCTCAGTAGCTCGTAAACACGGTGAGTTAAAGCCCAGCATAACTAGCTGAGGAGGAACTACAAATGCATAAATTTGAACAATTGGGAAAATTTGAGTCATGACATAAGAAACAAAATAGAATTTCAAAGGATTTGTATGAATCTGTTCTAAAAATCCTTACATTGCTTGTAACAGATCCCAGTGCTTCTGCTCAAAAATAACATAAAATCTGAAGACTAATTTGGAAAGAGCTAAATAAAAGGGTTGGAAATAAAGGAAGTAAACAAGAATGGATAGATGTGAAAGCAAACGTGATCAGCAGCCTGAAGTGATCACTCTGGTTCAAAGCGGAGGAAGAAAAACCTAATCTGCAGATAAAATTACATACTGACATTCCAATGCAGCTAGAATTCTTGTTTGTAAATGTTACACAGGAGTTAGTATTTGGCACATATCTTTCCTATGGAGAACTACCACACCACAATCCTGTTAATTACTCCTGCCACTTAAATTCTTATATAAAATTGGGTAAGAGAATTAATAGCAAAAACAGGCTAAAAAACTTGCCAAAACCCCTCCAACTGATTTTGAGCAGTATATGTAACAAATAGAGAGATATACTCATTGCTATGAAATATTTTAAAATCAGTTTATCTTGTTTTTCTTCAATAATATTAACAAAAGTGAGTAAAAAAGTCAGTTTTACAAAGACAGAAGTAGTGAGAAATTTAGGCAATATATACATAAAAATTATTGTCAAATAGTAGTGCAAAAACTTTTTAAAAATACCTAATATTTTAATGGAAAACCATTATAGTGAGTTCAGATTTTTGTCAACTCTCTGCCAAAGTTCAGATTCAGATGCCTTTTCAGATTAGAGAAAAATTCGATTAACAAAACTAGTTGAAACACTTCAAAAAGCTGTTCATACTTTCTCTATCTCTATAAATACAGTAATACAAATACACTTTTGCAGTTCTTGTATTTCCTGCTTGAATTTTTAATTAAAACATTTTAGCAGAACTGTATCAACTTTCCCCCTTCAATTTTATCCACCTGCCACTTCCTATGCCATGAGCAGTTTTTGAAAGGTTATCACAGGAAAATGCAAAAAATAGAAAAATCCAAATTTAAAATATTTATGAATTTGAAAAAGGTAAATAAAATGTATTTTTACTCAAGTGACAAGAATTAAATAAAAATGATGAAAACTCAAAAACTGAGAATTAATAAAAATGAATATTTTTTCATAAAATGCATAGAAATTAAATATATGTGTATATTGAAAATTGTTTCTCAAAAGGATACATATTTTCAGAAGATCTGAGAGTATTCCATAACTTTTTAAAAAGAAAAAAAATTAAAATAGGATAATATTGAAATCAACCTATTCTTCACACAGCCTTCAGGGGACAGAGAAACTCCAGCTATGTTAGTGCTAGAATCACAGAAGTATTTTTAATGTGTTTTTGAACTATATTGAGACCAAATCTAGGTAATAGCTCAAATGATGAGCATTGACATATCTGTTAAAAATCTAGAGCCATTAATATTGAATATCTATAGGTTCCATTTACAAATGTACATTTGTTAACATGCAGATTAGAAGAAAATATAGACACAAGTGGGGAAAAAGGAGTTTTGGGACAATAAATAAAGAGTTAACCAGGAAAATATAGTCTTATCTTGTAAAGAAGCATTTGCAGATAGCTAGGAAATGTAAAACTAAAAGATTTCTTTAATTAAGAAAAATATCTACACATTATCTTCTGGATAAGAGTACAATACAGTGAACTTCCAGTGGAAATATTAAATGTCTGGATTGCCTGAAAGTCTTAAAAAGAGAAATATCTATAGAAGCTGATATACTCCACCAAAGGGAAATGAATGTCTGGCCTCAAACACAGACTCTGTGCACATGATCTCCCCCTGCCAGGAGGAGAGAGCAGCAATGAGTGAACAAGGGACAGCAAATCACTGAGACAAGAGACATTTTCTAAGTCAGCTGCTGAGGCCAGACAGAAAAACTACTCTGTCTGTGCTCACCAGAGTGGCCCTGCTCTTTTTCGTTCCTTCTAGTGCCATAGCCCTTCCCTCACTCCGGTCCTGGTGGCATCTGGGAAGAGGATGCAGGTGGGTGAGTCACTTCCCTGGGCTGTCAGGCCCGGTGTCATGGAGCTCATAAGAACCAGGCAAGTAAAACCAACAGGATCTGCTCGTAGACATAGTGCAATCTTGGATGACACCTGGCCCTGTGGAGCAGGTCTCAGTCTTTTGCCTTTGCCTCAGATGGGCAGCAGCTGCAACTCAAAATGATGGCAGGGACCCGCTGGAGCCAGGCCAAAGTAGGCCACCAAGGTGATCAGAGGGATGGAGCAGCTCTGCTATGAGGAAAGGCTGAGAGAACTGGGATTGTTCAGCCTGGAGCAGGAAAGGTGCCAGGGTGACCTTATTGTGGCCTTCTAGTACATGAAGGAAACCCCCAGGAAAGATGGAGAGATACTATTTGTAAAGGCCTGGAGTGACAGGACAAAGGGGAATGGCTTCAAACTGAAAGGCTGTAGGGTTAGATTGGATATTATGAAAACATTCTTTACTATGAGGGTGGTGAGGCACTGGAACACGTCCAGAGAAGCTGTGGCAGCCCCATCCCTGGAAGTGTTCAAGGCCAGGTTGGATGGGGCTCCGAGCAACCCGGGATAGCGGAAGGTGTCCCTGCCCATGGCAGGGGGATTGGAATGAGATGATCTTTAAGGTGTCTTCCAAGCTAAACCATTCTATGCTTCTATGATTGTGGTGTGGTAACTACAGTATATCCCATTGTTTTGGCTGAGAAACTGACCTACTGCTGCACTGCTCACACTCCATGGTCAAGAAGAGCATGACCCATCATCCAGCCAGATTACAAATTCAAGCATGTCTTCATTAGTGAAAATAGGTTTTGTTTTGTCTGAGCTGACAAAAAACAAGTGAAAAAGAAAGCAAAACACACCATTGGGAACACGTAAAGGGAAAAACTATGCAGCACAGACCTTTCTGATATAAATTATCACATGAATTAAACCCAGCTAATTCAGAACAATAAGAAAGAACATCAAACAATTATTGAAACAGTAGCAAAACTACTAACAAGCTATTACTAAGATTAAAAACCAAATGAGCACTGGATAACATTCATAGAAACGACAGACAATATAAGGTAATAAAAAGCTTAATAGCAAGTGGTTGATAACAGCTTTCAACCCAACATACCCAAGCAAATCCATTCACAATCTGGGCTCAGTGGGATGTGAGGCATGGAATGATATCAAAATATGCTATGAAAAGCTAAGTTTTTAATTCATTCACTGTTTTGAGATGTTACCTACAGCATTTTCATAAGTGTTTTTTGGAATATAAAAGTGCTGATTTTCTTAAGAATTTGCAGTTTTGAACAAGTTTAAAGTTTAACCATACTATATTATCAAAAAAATGGTTTCATGGAGGACTGAAGTAGCAAAAAACTTTCATTTGGTTCATTAGGAAAATGAATCATGACGAGGTTTTAAGAGAATGGAGACCTGAATCCAGGGTGGATTGTCTTCTGACCTACTCCTTATTAGATCCGTACAGTTCTCAGGCAGGCACCATCCAGATCTGGAAAATGCCAATACTAGTTCAGCTGGGAGTAGAGCTGGGAGAAGAGCAATGACTTAACAGGAAATCAAGAATACCCTGTGCTGTGATAGGAACTTCAGGAAAAACAACTACAAATTCATGCTACGCTCATAAAAATGTTCTTCTTGACTAAATTATCTTTCAGAAAGCAGAATATTTCAATGATTTCTCATCTTCAAATTACCTGTTTACTTATTGAAAGAAAATTTCGTATGTGTCAATTTAGGTGGGGGAAAAAACCAAAATACAATGTCCACACCATTGTACTTGAATTACCAAGATTATATGTGTTGACTGCATTTATACCTTCATTCTGTTTTGAAAAAATAATCTCTATCTCACTTTTCACAGCTAGGTTCTGCTTTTAGTGCATATATTTACATATCCTAGTTATTTTTTAAATGTCACATTAAAAAGATAGGTGTTCATTTCCATACTAAGAGACAACATACTTTCCTACAGCTTACTAATAATTGCTCTCTAAAAAAAATTAGGTTTTATAAATTTTTTCTGTTCTTTAATATAATTTTTTTTTAAATGAAAGATTATAGGAAACAAAATCGACAGTTGTAAATTAATACCATAAAATACATCTATTTGGATACCAGGCTGTGGAATTCAATGTACATAATTGTCCTGTGGCAAGAGGATTCCTGAAACCAAGAGAAGAGGAATTATGCTCGAATAAAGTATATTGAACTCAGTCATCAATGGACAGGAATTTTGGTATGAGTTCCCCTAAACTATCCTGCAAACATTTCTAAATGTCCTTATAAATCACTTGTTTCTGCCCAAACATTTCAGGAAGATACTAGACTATGGCAATTAATCGTCTGATAAAGTACAAGAGTTTTCTGTTCCTAAAATAAAACTAAATGGACTTTCTGTTTCAGTATATCACAATGCATACTTAGAGGAAGGATTGAATATGGATATATTCTTTATGTTAATTGCTTGCTTGTTTTCTTTTTTTGCTAGTAGAAACAGTATTTTAAACCCTGTCCTTAAATGCAATCTGATTTTGTTCTTCCTTGAGAAAATTGCCCTGGCTATATTAAAATTATTCTTCCCTATTGTTCCCTGGTCAACAAAAGTAATAAAAATACACAAAGCAGTCATATATAATAGCTTCAGCCGAGACAATGTAAAGTTTAATGTTACTTTTTCTCACCTCAGTGAGGAATTAGGTTTTTTTACAGCAGTTACAATGTCATATATTATAAACCCACTGACTGACACACACAAAAAAATATCCATATAACCTCTTTTCCTATCTAACCATGTAGTGACTTACAGGTTCTGTAATTGAGGTCATCAGCTGACTAAAGCACCACATGGACCAATATGCTACCAGAGGGAAATACTATTTACAGGTGATTTGAGCCACAGCAGATCAAATGGCAGTAAAATGCCTAAAATCGCAATTTCAAATTTACATTATGTGGATTAAAAATTCTTAGGCAAATTGTTTAACCAATTCTGAAACAAAAGGAGTTAGGTAATTCTCAATATAAGGAAGTAGATGCTACCATTTTCCTTCATGGTTTAAACAAAAGCAAATCTAAGAAACACAAGAAATTCAGATTTCAATGTAGTGTAAGTGCAATCTAACTTCTGCAGGAAAAAAAAGTATGCCTTCATCCTTATTTTTTACTTGAAAGACAACTTAATGTGTTTCTCTAAGGAGGTGTGGTACATGACATGAATTTTATATATATACATGCCTTTGTGTTTCATTCGTTTTTAATTTCTGAAGTTATCACTAATCTGTGTCACATAGATCTGATGGAGAACACCATTCTCACAAATTTCATGGAAATAGGTTGCTGAAGAGAGCAAACCCTTCTATATTTCATGACTGAATAAAAGACAGCACTATGAGATTGTTTCTATTTTTAGCATCACAGAACTTTCTGCAACACATGAATTTTTCAGCTGCGTAGGAATTTACTGAGAGCAGTCATAACATTTCATTCCCCTACACATTTTCAGAAGGCTTGCTATAATTCAATCAAAAAAGTAGTTAAGGACAAGATACAGGAAAAAACATTACGAGATAGTAATATGTGTGATATGAAGTCATCTGATGATAAGAAGTCTCTATCCATTAAAAATATACGCCTTCAGCCTTTTGGGGAGTACAGACAAAATCCATATCGGTTCCTGACATTCCTCCAGCACCTAAGTTCATCTCTATCTGCAAGAATTGCTAAATACAAAATGTATTAACATAATTAATTTGATAATATATTTTAAAAGTGCTCATCTGATGATCTTCTAGTCATAATTGTTATAATTCTCAATCACCTGTTCTTCCTGCTTATAAGACTTTTTCTCCGTTCTGTTTTATAAAATTCTTGCATCCACTCCTTAACCTAGTTTCTGAGCACATAGCACAAGTAATTATATGACTAACATTCCTGTGTAGCACAATTATCCTAAAGTAGACTGAAAATAATTCAGAAGACAACTCTGAGCTCTTAATTCCTTGTCAGCAGCTGAATTCATTGCACCCATGCTAGAGAAATTGTTTGGAGTTCTAAAAGAAATTTTGTAGATCACCAAAAAAAGAGAAAAACAGATTATGGAAGCCACTCCTCCACTAAAAAGTCCTGAAACGGAGTTTTGATTTGCAGCATTCATATCCACCTACTGGTAGCACCTCCTTTCCCATGAAATCTCAGTGAGAATGCAGCTGCAGGCAATTACTTCCAGAGGTTAGTGTTCCACTCTCCTTCTTCCACCACTGTTAACCATCTGTCTAAGCCTCCTTCTAATGAGATAGAAAAGTCTAATGGCATAAACAAAGGCATCCAGGGATGTTTTACTCGGACATACATTTATGGTTTCTGACAGACAAGATTTTTTTTGTGGGATGGGTCTTTCTTGACAGTTAATAAGCAGCTGAATCAGGGTGCACATGGCCCCTTTCTCCTACCAAGGAATAACTGTGCCTATCTTCTTCATGCATCACTGGTCAAAGTACATTTTAGAACTGTTTTACAAATACTAAATTAAATCTAAAGTTTAATGGTAAACCATTCTTAAACTGCTTTATTCTGGAAAAAAACCCTTTTTTATTGTTTTGATTAAAGTGTTCCCTTAGGAAAAAAAACCCAAATTTTCTAATTTTTCACCAGACTATACAAGCAGCTGGAGTATGTTGGTCAATATTATCTCAAAGATCAGTAATCACAGGACTGATGTAATTATTTACACGTTTTATTTTAATCATTCCAATATAAATTTTATAACACTTTATGTCAACATTATTAAAAGCTTATGAATCAAGAAGTGACCTGGTGATGTTCTTTTACTTGGTACCAGTGGGTAGTACAAGAATTTGCTAACAGTTGTACAAGGTGTGAAACACACAGAAATAGCCCTTTTTACTTGTCAAAAGAGCTTGACAAAATAATACTTTTTTTTTTTTTTCCTGAGGAAATAGAAGTTTTACAGAAAAATAACACTCTAGTACTTCTGTTTACCAGTGGTCTCTGATGGGTCAATAATTTTACTTAGCCTTAAGAGACAAGGAAGTACTTTCTGACCTATTAACTTATAATGAAACATATGTATATAAAATGGTTTTAGGAATGGTTATACGTGAAGAGAAATTGAATCTGCCTGTAATCTGTGCTAAACTCCAATGAAGTCAGATAGCACAACAAAATAAACTGAAAATGAACTACTTTAAATAATCCATGACATTTGTAATAACATAGAAAAATCCCACTTCAATATGTTTTCAAATGCATTTCATTCCCTATTGAAATACATTTTCCTAAATGACTGATGGTTAGAAAAATTGATGGATTAGCTGCTAGAGCTGAGGAGGTGGTTAGTTGACTTTAATGATTGCCTGGCTGGGGTCACATTGTATATTTGATGTCATTCAGTCCTTTCTAATGCAATGGGGTTTTGTTATTTCATTGGAATAGACTTTAATTTATATTAGAAGCAAGAGGACTATTACGTGAACTTGTCTTACTTGCTGATTTTTTCCAGTGTCTGGCTGTAAAGACTTCAGCTCTCTGTTTGGTTTTGCCCATGCATTTCTGTTGAATCTCCACCATCTTATATTTCTGCAAATTCATGACCTTTATACTTTCTGCATATATTTTTTAACAATTTATTTCTCAAAGGAACTTCTGTTCTGGCAATATGTTTGGATCTTTTGCTGTACTGATGTGTATCTTTTCAGCTGGGCAAGTCTTTATTTGTGAAATAATGAGGTAGTCTTGTTACATTTTCCATGGTAGGATAAAGCTACACAACATATTATTGATAACACTGGTAAGCCTACTTATATAAAAAGAAGACAAAAAATGTTGTGAGAGAAGAATGAACACTTGAAATTGAAAGATAAGAGTGCAAAAGGAAGGCAAATGAAAGGAATGATAATAGAAATCAGTGGCCTGAGGATAGAGATGAATATATTTGCATTCTGGTGGGGTTTCATGCTCACACTCAATCCACTTGTTGAGACTATTTGATTTGCATTGCATTTTACTGTTGTATAAGAGCTTTCTATATCTATATTTTTCTATCCTTATAGTTTTAAAAGTATTTTTCTCGTTCTTTTCAGCCTTTAAATGTGTTCTTCTGGATGCATTTTACGTAGCTATTTTAAACTCCCAGTAAATATTGGAAATTATTTATTTGTTAGAATACATAACTTACTAGTTGTTACATTTACATTCCAGATGAGGTTTTCATTCTTTAGATATCCAATAGTCATGAACAATATCAAAAGTAATGAAACTTCTAAGAGAGGTAAACTGAGGTCTATGAAAGAATAGCTTTTGCTTAATAGTACAAATTGAGGAAAAAATAGTTTAGATGTTTAGAAAAACAAACTCTGAACTATACAGGAAAAGTCATTACTCATTTTTTTCTGTGTAGAATTTGATATTTTTGTAGAAAGTTCCTGAGGATTTGTGCATGCAAGAAGTCTGTAATTTTGATTTGTTCTCAGATGCAATATTGAAAAAGACATGCTGCTGAAATATGTCAGTCAGTGGAAGAAAAATACCAAGCCTTGATTTTCCTTTTGAGAGAACTGTGAGAGGTTGACTGTAAAACTCAGTGGTAACTCATCTGTTCATGGATACTAGCTTATTTGCTGACAATTGAAAGTAAGAAACTGACAGTCTAAATCATCATGAGAAACAAAAAAAAAAATCCTAGATTTACTCATGCTTAAGTGGGGAAATAACTACATTTTAAACAGCTGTGTTTTGCAATCAGATTATATAGACACACTACTTCTCTCTCCCGCACAATACTACAACCCTACACAAGCCTAAACCAGCAGAAAAGATGAAATAATTCAAAATTAAAAAAAACCCTCCGAAGACACAAAATGTACTAATCCTTAATGTCTAAGAATCTCAAAGATGCTAGCTGATAGAAGCACACTTGCTTCTGAGAGCTCAAAAATGCCCTTTGAATGCTCTTGTATCAACTTTCCTTGTTCCACACACAACAAAAAAAAACAAAACAAAACAAAACAAAGCCAAACCAAACCCCAAACCAAGTCAAACCATGTGACTGATACAGTGTTCCTGGATTCAATTTAATACCATGATTTTATGAATAATACCAAAGATTATCAAATGCTTTGAAGAAAATGTGCCTGTTCAGCAATGTGTGTAGTATTCCAAGAGCTGCAGAACAAAACCAATAAATTATGCAATTCAATAAATTTAAGTCAAGACCTGAAAGATTTATAATGCAAAACATCAGTAATTTACTCAATAACATATAAATAGAAATGCACATATAAATATTTACATATATAGGTGCTTGTGCCACTCTCTAAATCTACACAGGTAGTGAAGAAACAGGAATGGCTTTGAGAGTACTCATTAAATACTTCAGTAACTCCCAGCAGGAATACTGGGTTATTCCCCTTGTACCAGCTCTGGAATATGCTTTACTTTTAATTATCCTATGACACAGGAGAATGCTGTGCCATGGAAAGTTCAGCAATGTCATTCTTTCAGCAGTTTAAACAGCATCTATTTGGGAGACAAGAGAGTTGTAAAAGCTAAACAGAGTAAACAGACTGTTTCCAACTGCTGCTTGTTCTCCAGAGTGTGGGAGGAGATCCAATGTAGTTGATCTTACAGGAGCTGTAAGAGAAGACTTCTGTACAGCATCCAGCATCTGTTTTCCAAGACAGCTCTGGCAGGTATAGCCCTTAAAAGCCTGTAGTCAAATAGCTTATTTAATTCAATTCAACTCCTGATTTCTTCTCCCTCAAGTGCAGGTCCCTTACAGAAAAGCAATCAAAACTCTATGTTAAGTGGCTTTTACCAGGAAAATATTGAGACTTATTGCAAAAGCAATTATAATAATTGTGATTATATAAGAGTGTACATGTTGCAGCAATCATAAAGTAAATGCATGCGCAGCCAAGTCTCACAATAGATCCATGTGACAAGACAGGGTTGAGTACAAGAGTACTGATTTACCTTTTGAGGCAAGAAGAAGTGGCGTGTGCTTGCCTGGTTTTGTATTTCATCATATTTCTTTCATGTATTTCTTCACCTTCAAAGCAAATTTTGATTTTTGATAAAAGAATGAGAATTATGCCCACGCCATATTTTTTAAGAAGTGAGATAAGGGCAATGGGAGGAATTATTGTTTATTAAGGAAACGAAACCATCATCTTTCCACTGTTATCAAAGTCCCTTTCCTGTGTGCCTCGTGATCAGTGTCATCACCATCAAAGCAAGCTTGGCACTGGTTTTCCTTTTTGCCTTGGTTTTCAGTCACTAATTGTGTGATTAAATGCTTTATGTATTCAAATGATTCCTTGCCAATTCACCATTGCCTGTCACTTTCCCATCTGAAGTCTGTCTCAACTTCTTCTCTCTGTTTCCTCTTAATTTTCCTATGCTGATATTTCTTCTTTGATCTCTTTTCAAGACAAGCAGATTTTCCATGATTCTCTGCTTTTTTAATAGCAAAAACAATTCTGAGAGGCCTTTGGCAATGTTAGGCAGTGGGTCAACTTATCTGCAAGAAGGATTAGGTCCTCAAATACACACTATGTCATTGTTAAAAGCAGTGTAGTTCTCAAGCCTGATACAACTCTGAGGCTCCCAGAAGCAGAATTTGTTTTTGTTCTTGCAAAGAATTGGAGAGCCGGGAGAAAAAGAAAAACATGTCAGTCGAAAGAACTTCTGACAATTATTTCTTTAACAGTTTCTTTGTAGCCTTTCCTTCTCAGGGCTCAGGGTTTGTTGAAAACCCTTTTTTCACATTGCAGTGCGTTGACCTTGGGTCTGTACAAGGTGCTCTATCCCTAGATCTCCTGCTCCAGGGAGATCCATATAATCTGCCTTTCCTCAGCAGGACATGGCCTGGGGAGAAAATAAATAGAAAAAAAATCTCATGGCTCAAGATAAAGGCAGTTTAATAAAGCAAAAGCAAAGATCATGGGTGCAGAAGCAAAGGAAACAAAAGGGTGGGTTACTTCCCATCCACAGCCAATGTCTGGCACTTCCCAGGAATCAGGGCTTCAGTACACGGCTGTGTACAAGGTTGCCCTAGATGACAAATGCAATAAAAACCCGAGTGCCTCCCAACCTCTGCCTTAGCTTTTATTGCTGAGCAGATGCTGCATGGAGTGGAATGGAATATCCCTTTGGTCTGCCTGGGTCAGCTGCCCTGGCTGTGTCCCCTCCCAGGCTCCTGCCCAGACCCAGCCTAATGGCCTTTTGGGGTAGGTGGATGTTGATTTGGGCAGACAGCCTTGGCACTGTGGGAGCACTGCCAGCAGTACCCAAACACTGGTGTGTTCTCAACACCCTTCTCTCTGCTCAGCACTGTGAGGCCTATGATGGGAAAATTAACTCCATCTCAACAAAACCTTCATAGGGGTCTGGTTTTGTTTCCCATAGTACCAAGCAATGCCTAAAGCACAGCCTGTAGAGATTCTCTCATCTAAAGCTCAAACTTTGATTCTACCTGGGAGTATCTAGGGGAGAAGATTTGCCTGCCATTGCTCCAAAGTTATTAAAATACATTACCCCTCTCCATTAAATTAATGAAGATTTCTTTCCAAGTTCCTCAGGAGACAGTGCTATGCAAGAAATACTAATGTGATGATACTGCTTTGCTGAGGGTTTTTTTTTCGTTTTCCTTCTTGAAGGTGGTGTCCTGAATGCTGCGCTGAGTGAGGAGGAAATTGTGCTAAGTGAGAACCACAGGGAAGGAGTACGTCATGCTCAGAGCTTGATCATTACCTTCACTGACAGAGACTATCAGGAGAAATGTAACATCTACCACCACAGAGCTGTAGCAAATACCTTTTGCTTAAAGGAATATTTACACATTGCTATAAATGGTAATGTTAAAAAAAAAATGGAAAGGTAAAAGATACTTGGAAAGGCACAATCTACATGGCATCAGAGCACAAACATTTCAGTTGCATCACATTTTGGTTTTTACCATTTTTTTTTACCTCCACACTGTCTAAAAATTATGAAATAAGGATAATTTAAACTAGTAAATGATTCACTGATACAAAGACTACTCAGAAGATAATACAGTAATTTTTCTGATGTCAGATCTGTGCTTGTTTTTTATGAGTCACTGGCAAGAGCTGAAAACAAGAAGTTGTTTAAGGTTTTTTTCTTGGGTATCGGTCTGTTTTATGGGTGTGTTTGAAGTGGATGTACTATCTCACAGAGACCACAGGAAAGGCAACTCTTAAATATGCAATTTATTGCCAAAGAATGTTGTTTACACAAGTGTCTCCCCTGTAGTAGAAGAGTCATTATTATCCACTGTTAAAACTTGTAAAAAAAAATTAAAGCTATAAATTTGTATTGCCTCTGTGCTATTTCAATAGATTCTTCTCCAATTAACATGGAGTAGCCTGTGATTGAAATGGCTTTTCACTCTAGTAGGAGGTAATTAGGACTGAACTGTACAAGAAAGGTTGTTCAGCTTCTGGGCCTCTGGGCATGGAGTAGAAAGGACAGCAAGAAGCTGAGCTTTTTTGCTACTCAGTTCTTTCAGAAGAAGGCCTAAGAGAATCATATTCTCTCAGTTCCACTCACCCATGCAGCATTTTCCCAAGCTTCCATGACTTTCCTGTGACTCCTGGAATCCAACAGGTTATTTTTCCCAACCTCATGCAGAAAGGAGTTCTCCTCCCAGGCTGGCACAACATCTGTCTTCTAGCCATCACAGATTTAATTCCTCTTGCAATATAAAGCTGGCTGTAGTACAACTTGGTTCAAGAAATAAATTATTATTAAAAAGAAAAAAATCAAACTGACAAAGATCTATACATAGTTATGCTATAGCTTCTTGGAATATTAATTTTTTTAAAAAAAGTTTAAAAATGCCAAAATGAAAGAAAAACCAGGAAAGCTGTTAACTGCTTTAACCTTTGTTATACATTGTGTTATATATAAGTTTACTATATCTTTATTCTCTATGTGTTTGTAAAAAAACTTCCGTTAAGGAATTCTTACTCAACATACTATGATTGCTGTAATCTTTGCCTTTTTAAAGGTGACAAGAGCTCTTACCTCCAGAAAAACCCCACGTCTGGAACCACCTAGAGAAATAATTTCACCAACATGTATGTTTGCATCCCCCATCACCTACACTTGACCTGATTGACCCTTTGAAGATTATTCCTGTTCCTGAAATAGATATGTGCCTGCATCCATGGGTAGTGCATTCACAATTCTATTACAGAATCACAAATCATTCAGGCTGGAAGAGACCTCTGAGATCATCGAGTCCAACCTTTAACTGATCTCCAGCTTGTCAACAAGGCCATGGCACTGGGTGCCACGTCCAGTCACTCCTTGAACACAGATTGACAGCATCAGGGCTGTACCTACTGCCCTGAGCACACATTTTGGCCCAATGTAAGCACGTATAGACCTGTTGCAACTAGTCACCAAATTTAATACACGTATGTGTTTGTACCTTGTTAAAGCATTTTTCATCCTTGAAAAGAGGCAACCAAATTTCTCTTCCAAAATAACAGAAACAGAACCAATATTATTGCTGCTGTTAAAAGAGATGCTTGTCTTTTTATTTTCTTTGAAATGACATATTTTTATATAGGGGATTTTGTTTTCTTAGGGTACAGAGGCAAGATGTAAGGAGGAATTTAGCTGCTGTTTGTCTGCCTTGTCACTGTAGTTTCATATCTATCTTTTTCTCTGATATTACTCATATGTGCTTGAACAAGGGGTTTATGATCTAATCTCAGAAAATAGGAATGAATGCCTTCCAGTTTTCTAACCTGTTCAATTGCTGATCCATTTAATATTTTCTGTTAAGGGAAAAGATATTAAAAACATCTAGACTGAATGCTCAAAAGTGTAAGTAAGTTTATAAACTCTTAATATATTCTGCTTTATTGTAAACCCATTGTCATTATTTGATTTTTACATAGTTCAAATTTTGTCCTCCATAATCAACACAGACACATTTTAACTGGATATATATTTTTATATATACTCAAATATACGTATAANGGTAATAGAATATACTGTAACTCAAGACATGTACTTAGATCAGCATATTTAGCTTAAAAAAAGAAGCAACAGCTTGAGGTTTTGCTTTTAATAACTGAAACTACTTTCATAAATGCACATAAAAGTGACATTTAATCTCTTCCAGTGGCCCAAAAAATATTGGAAAGATCACTGTTCCTCTGTAAAATGAAATTTTAGAAGCTCTTCAGAACACTCAGTCTGTTAATTGTGTTAAAGTACATGAAGTAAATGGTTATGGTGTGCTGTTTTGTTTTTATTGAAGACTAAGTGGAGTTTAAATTACCCCTTCAGACAGATAGCTTTGTTATGTTTTATTATATTTTTATATAAATCTCAGTAATTCTGTTTCTAAGGTGAAGATAAAGAAATTTTTATCTGTTTAGAATGCTACAAAGAAACCAATTCCTGCACATATATTCAAATGACAGTAAATGAGGCATTGCAGAATCTCAGCAAAAGCTCAAACACTTTGTGATTTTGAGTATAACCGAGCTGGAAATTGTACTCATGCCTTCTAGTTCTTGAAAGATGAAGATGTGTAAAAAAGATGGACACTTGCAAAGGTCTTGGAAGTGACAGTATGGTCGAGGCAGACACCTGAAAAGCAAAACACCTGTGCGTAAAACCCATTTCTCTTCCGGTTTCAGCTCAGCACTTGATCCCCCACTAATGCTCATGACTGGTGGCTTCCCAGCCTATGGGTCTTCTGAAACAGGTCTCTTCCAGTCTCATTGGAAGATATTTGCCTATATTTATTGACATTGAAGAGTTGTGCTCCAGCCTTCTCTTGCTCAGGTGAATCCCTGAAATATAGAGCTTAAGAGCCAAGAAACGGTCTATCCTTTTGTCCTTACCTAGCTGCTCAGAAGGGAACGGCTTTAAAGATGACAGATAAAGAAAGGTGTCTGTGCTGTAGGTGCCAAAGAGTCGCCTGAAGTGGAAGGCTGGACTTGGTCTCTTACAAGGTGTTGCCCTCCACCTGTTTATGTTCATGTGACTGTGCTCCAGGGCTGTGCCAAAAATAAATGATAATTGAAAAATATTGATAATATGCTTCCAACTACCTGGTTCAGGGACCTCCTCCTGGTACTTTCCCATAGTGATGTCCTCCAGTGGGGAGCACAGTCCCAGGATGCCACCTTGTTGTGATCCATAGAGAGATGCTTCTGCCCAAATTAAGGCACGAACAGGGCCATATCCTGAAGTCAATAGTATGGATTTTATTTCACAGGAAGTGTGAGGGACAGAAAGAGAAAGAAATAGGAAAAGGAGGTGTCCCGGTTTGAGACAAAACTCGGAGAAACATCTGAATTTGAACGTGCTCTGATACAAGGCAGGTTACAGCCGCCCCTCCCCCACCAGGTTTGGGAAAGAAATATTTCCTCAGAGGAAAGGAAAAAATATATTTATTTAACAAGCAGGAAAAGAATTTAGTTATTTAACAGGAAAAGAATAATAATGTGAAGTAATAAAACGTCTTGCTGTGGAGAGAAACCTGGGAAGATTTTAAAGTCCTTCTGTAGGTGTGGCTGTTCTCTCTCCAGAGCTGGGGTGTGGCCCCTCCAGGCCGTGGTGTGGGCCTCCCAGGGCTGGTGATCCAAACCAGAGCAGAACAGCCCAAGGAACGTTCTTGCCTCAGCTAGCAAGCCGGCTAAACAGCAAAGAATTTTAACTCTCTGTCTCTCTCCTGAGAAAAAGCTGGAAAACCCAGAAGAAAAAAGGAAGGGTGCTTCCTCCGCTCTTGCAGCAGTAAAAGTGTGCAGAGGAGTGGCGCGAACTTGGAGCACAGAACTGCTTTGAAAAAGTTCGTCTGGCGTTGTTTTTCTTTTTCTCCTCTCTTGAGCTTAGTTTAAAGGCACAGAAAGGCACAGGATTCATATCTGGGTGACATGGGATACAACATAATAAAGTCACCCCAAGATGGGGCAAGGAGAGAAGGACAGTGACAGAGAGACTCTCTGGATCCTGACAGCATCCTGCTGTTTCTTTTCTTCTGGTCTTCTTGGAGGGTCCTGTGTAACACAGAGTTCAATGGGTTAAGGTATATTCAGGTATGTGTGGGAATGCCCAGGTACCTCCCATGGGAGGGGGGCAAGTTTTACACTGTCTTCTGTAACAGATTCTAGATCTGTTGCAACACTTGTGGATCACATGCTGTCCTCTGGTGAAAGCCCTCAGGAATGAGTAGGGGGCAGTTCTTTGGGAGTCCTTGGTGGTTTATGACACATTCTAAGACATGACAGCTGGCTCTCACGTGAATGTTCAGGGTGAACGTGACCTTCTGCCGGGAAAGACAATTCATGTAAAGGAGGACTCTGCAGGGCCTGCATCTTTATTTGGCTTGTAGCCTCTGGTGATTGGTGTTTCCCCACTCTGTACCAGAGGTTTTGCCATCACACCCTCAAAAACTGTCTTTCTCCCCCTTGATTAAGGGGGAGAGTGTGTGCAATCCTGGCCTCAGCAAATGAGTCTGGGGGCTGTGGCCTCCCCCAACTCCCAATCAGAGATGATTGTCAGCACAGCTGCAGGGTTTGGTTTTCCTTGTGGGTACGCTCTTCTCCCTCAGCCTTGTTTACATCTTCCTAGACTTGGGATAACTGGACAATAGTGTCACCTCTATCTTATCTCAAATTCCTGTCAGGTGGCTTAACTCACAGTCCAAATTCCTCTCAGGAGGCATTTTCAGGGAGCTGGGCTTCAATGATCACAGCTTCTTCATACAGGCTGCCCCAAGTCCTTTGTCGATCTTAACGCTGTTTAAGGCAATTATGATTTTTAAGTCTCTTACACATCTCACCACCAGCATCAGGCTGATATAGCTGGTACTCAGCTGGTACAATGGCTTGTTGCCATCAGAAGGGAGATGCCTCCACTTTACTTCTCTCTGTGTTTTCTGGCATTTCTTTCCTGCTGACTTTTGCACTCAAATGATGAGATAACAAACTCCTTTCAATTACTAAATGGCAAGAAAATTGAGTTGCATAGGAAAGAAAAAAAAGCATTTGTTGCCATGATAGTAAACTAAATTAGATAAACAAATACTCACCAAACATGGAACATGGGAAGGGAAGGCATCTCATGGTTCGAGAAACAGAGAAAGAAGGAAAGGAAGTGAACTTTTTCTCTTTTCCACAGAAGTAGATTCCTAGCTTGTTTTAAGTCGTAGTTTGATTCAGCAATATCATGAAATTACACAGTTGATGAGCTTGTTTTAAGTCGTAGTTTGATTCAGCAATATCATGAAATAACACAGTTGACTTTTTCCTTCTTTAGCATCATTAGGCTGCCTTCCACAAAGGAGGTTTAGAGATTAGTTAGAGATATAGTCTTCTGATAGACTATAGAGATATAGTCTTCTGATATTCTCCTGCATTTTAGGAGGAGATGTTATATCTATGTTCATCATAGATACCTTTTGAAGGGATTTTACAACATTATTAAAGAAACTAAAGTTCCAGACAAAGACTGCATCCTGCAATGAATTGCTTGATATTTAGAGAGACTTTAGATAAATTTCCCATCAAATCAGCCTTGTTTAGTCAATGGTATCCAAAGTCGGCGATCCTTAACACAAGCTAAACCATCAGTTTATTTCTGATAGTTTTACAGCTAAACACAAAATTAATTTTTTTTTTCCTTTACTTCTCTTTTCTTTTGCTTCTGGAACATTCCAAGGTCAGCCTTGCTGTTATTTCAGGTAAGGTCAAAATGAAGTGCCTGGCTACTTTGAAATCAGAGACTGTACTTGCTGTACTAATCACAAGTGCAATCAAACACGACCACTTAAGTTCTGCAGGTACAGACTAGAGAATTCCATGCTACTTTCCTTGAATATTAGATGAAAAACTGTTTTTCATTTTACTTATATCAGCCAGATAGGAGGTAAACCAACCATAGATGAAGCAATAAACAATAATGATAGGTGAATTTTGAACATAGTGAATTTTTGGGTAATTTCTTTTGCTGTATTTTAGGAATTAAATTTATGGAAACTATAACAGGTCTCAGAATTATCTAGACTGTTTTGTTTAGTTTTTTTAATAATATATTTTTCTCAATTTTTATGGACATGGAGACAACTGTATTAGATTGTGAACTTGTCTACCTCAGCTGATTCCATGTTTATAACCTAGGGAATAGATATGAAGCAGATTAAACATATCAAACTATTTTTCACAAAGCAAAATCACAAAAATCTTCTTTACTGCACAGACCTGAGAATACACAATCATGTATCTATACAAGGTTTTTTCTGGATTTTTTTTCTGGTTGGTTGGGGTTTTTTTATGGCCTGAGTTGGAAGGAATCTTAAAGATTATCTTGTTCCAATCCCCCTGCCGTGGGCAGTGACACTTTCCACTATCCCAGGTTGCTCAGAGCTCCATCCAACCTGGCCCTGAACACTTCCAGCGATGGGGCAGCCCCAGCTTCTCTGGACAACCTGTGCCAGGGTCTCACCACCCTCACAGTAAAGAATGATTTCCTAGTATCTAATTGAAATCTGCTCTTTCAGTTTGAAGCCATTCCCCCTCGTCCGGTCACTCCAGGCCCTTGTAAGTAGTCTCTCTCCATCTTTCTTGCAGGCTGCCTTCAGGTACTGGAAGGCCACAACTAGATCACCTCAAAGGCTATGAATTGTACAGTTCAAAGTGAAAGACTTTGCTTTCAAAAATATTTCATTGTCAGAAATACCCAAACTCTCCTTTATTAAAAAAAACCAAAAACTACCCCAAAAAAAAAAACCAACCAAAAAGCCCAAACAAAAAAAAAAACCCTCCGCCAAACCTAAAAGACATCTAAAATTAATATGTTAAAAAGGTTATTTTTTCCAAAGACAGCTCACTATTATGTTGAAAAATCATCCTTATATTATATAGATATTTTCAGACTCTGAGAAACCATCTCCTCTGCTATCCTCACTGTAGGCATAGCAAGAGATAGCTGAGCTCCTGTGTGTCTCAGGGGAAAAAGTGTGTGTACAATTAGCATAGTTACCTTCTCTGAAAGGTAAATTATGGGCAGGAATCAGGAAAACACAACATGTAGCTGGATTGTGCAGACCGTCAGTCAACACTTTCCTGTGGTGCTTCAGTCAGCTGAAGAATGGTGGGAGGAGGCAGGGTCCATGCTAGAAGACAATGAGTGTGTCTGTGTCTCTGTGTGTGTGCGTGTACATTTTTGTGGGGCTCTGGAGTGGTTAAATACACAGGGACACACTTTCTCTCTGTCTGATCAGTAGTCAAGGAGCATTGTTTGCAAAAGCATACTGATCCTGAAATCATTTGTACTGTCCTACAAAAAACCCTACTTTATGAGCTTCTCCCACATGGATTTTAACTGCTGATATCTCACAAACACTGGAGTGAAAGGTAAATATTTTATGCTTCCTGGAAAATGAAATTGAAAGCTTACTTGAGGAATTAAAATTGACTTTTCTAGTTCTAACACTTCAGAAAGTAATGCATCTTCAGGCTGTGATGGTTTTCTAAGAATAGTTAGTTTCTACTGTTGGTTTTGAACCACCTTATTCCCAAATCATGTCAGAAAAAGAAGAGAAAGGGTAGCAAAAGCAGAAAGCAATCATAATACCATTATCTTAAGGTCTGATCTCAAGTCTTTCTGACATAAAAAATAAATGTTTAAAGCTAAAAAATGTCATCATCACTGGGTAGGAAAAGAAAATTCCATTTATTGTAGTTTGCAAGATCTTGGATCAGAACAAATAATAGCTTTGTGATTCTCAGTACTTTTTGTCCTTATAAAAGCAGTAAATACAACATGAACTGGTCTTTTAGACCCAAGAATTTTTCCCATTCCCACAACAATGAAATAAAATAGAAATGAAAGCACTTTCTATCGAAAACAGCCTCTGAGCCTCTGCCTGAAAAGCTGTGGCTCCTGCAGACTGGCCGTGTCTGAGGCAGGCAGGCAGGCTGCACCCCTCCATGGGGGAGCCAGAAGCCTCTCAGCATTCCTCTCTCCCAGGCAGCTGGGGACATAAGGACCAGGTGAGGCTGGTGCCTTGTTTGCTGGCAAGCAGTGAGATCCCATCCTGGCTCAGCACAAGAGGCTAATAAGGCAATTTATAGCTTGTCATATTTCATTGCTTTCAGTAGTATCTTCCAAAAACGAAGTGGCGTTTCTTGTTTATCTCTGTATTAGACAGGTAAATGTAGCAAAATTGCTTTTTTCTGTCACACAGGGATGTGCTGCTTTACAAACATTATTGGCATGACAAATATCTCTAAATAAGGACTGAAAAATGCTATCTAGACGTAGAATTCTTCTTCATCTGTTTTTTTCTCTACCATTAAGGTAGCTTCATAGTGGCCCAAGCAACTTCTAAATTTTTGTCAAATTCATTGACTAATTTGCATGAGTCACAGAATCATTAAGGTTGAAAAAGATGTCCAACTTCACCAAGTCCAACATTACACCACCATTGTCAACTGTACCATGGCAGTCAGTGCCACATCCAGTTGTTTCTTGAACACCTCCAGGGATGGGGACTCCACCACCTCTCTGGGCAGCCCACCTAAAGCCTAACACTTTCTGTGAAGAAGTTCCTCCTGGTATCCAACCTGAACCTCCCCTGCTGCATCCTGAGGGCATTTCCCCTTGTCCTGTTGCTGGTTGCCTGGGAGAAGAGCCCAACCCCCACCTGGCTACAACCCCCTTTCAGGTTGCTGTAGAAGGATGAGGAGAACATGAAAAAATTCAGAACTTATATGCTGAAATATTCTACTTCAGATTCTACTGACATCTTAAATAAAAGAAAATCTGATAGCAAGAAAGAAAGAGGAAGATGCAGATCATTTTCTTTGGAATGAAATATTTTTATGTGGGCTCTCAAATAATCATACTGACAAGTTAAAGAAATCATTTCATACTAATAACCAGCTACCCTCCCACTCCAAAATATTCTGTTGTGAGAAGGAACAACATAGAGAGAGACAGATCAATGTAAGTCAGCCCTGGTGCATCCCACATCAAAAGGCCATGACAGCTGCACAGTTTGAGGTGTATAGGTGTTTTAGTTTTTCTGTCTGCTGCTCCTGCCCTGACACAGCTGTGTAATCTAATGGTGCAGGGCAATTTGCCAGCATGGCTTCCACATATCACTGAATTTCACCTGTAAATGAATGCTTTCAAGTCATCACAGAAAGGGGTATGCTTTGAAGACGCCAACCCTCCCTAGGATCCCTGAGGGGAGATAGGAACCTCAGACAGTGTTTCACCATAGGAACAGGATTTTATGTTCTCTCCAGAGGGGCCATTTCTTTATGTAAGCTATAAAAGAAAGCCAGGGAGGCTATCATGTTTAAGCTGCAGATACCACTTATAATTTCACAAAGTTTTCTCTTTTCCCACCTGGAAATTATATTTATACACCCTAAATATTTTAAAAATGTTCATATTTTTCAATTCCAGTTTTTTTTTAAAAAAACCTCAAAACTCAAGAAGCAAGAAGTTGTATCCACTGTGGAGACTTACCCTAAGTAAAGAGCAGAAGTGTCCTTTTCCGAGTACAACATATTCATGAGAAGGGAGAGGCTGTGCATGTGGAATAATATGATACCTAATTCTTTTCTTTATCTTCTAGCTTGCATTATGCCCCCCTTTTTATCACCAGTCCTGAGGTTTGTTCTGGTTGTGTGTCCACTCACTGTGAGTATGACAGGACTCCATCCAAGGCCTTCACTGACTTACAGGCCTTCATAACCTTGACAAGAAATGGACACAGGAACACCTAATAAGTTTCAGGGCAGAGATTTGGCATTGTTGATCCAGGTGTACAGTGAATTCCATTAATCACTGAAGGTCCAAATTTTCTTTAAAACCAGTTGTCCTGCCATAGGTTGTTTGAACCAAGATGGAGGAGTGGCACTGCAGCATCGCTTCCAAGTTCACGCTCAGTTGTCTGCACACTGCTGGCTCTGGCCTGAGCAATCCTCAGCAAATCTCACATGGTCCTTTGGAAGAAGTTTCCTCCCTTTTGGCACAGGAGACCTGGCAGCAGCACTCAGTTATATCAGCTGCTGCCCTTTCAGAGCCAGACAGATGGCATGTGGATCCCCTTAGCTTCACAAATGGATCTGATAAGAACTCCAAGCTCAAGAAAAGCTCTGTTGATCATTGTGCTGCATTTGCATGGGCTTTAGGACTCTCAATTTCCCAGGGCAGCACAATCAGTAGCAAAGATGCATTTGAGAAAGGCACAAGCAGGACAGTGCTGTGCGTGCATAAGCCCAAAAAAGCTCTTGATTAATGTCAATGATTCTGACTTGGGTCTGTTCCAGCTCACATTGAGCAAGGGGGAATATTGTTTAATCCAAGGCTAAACTTAAAGATCCCTGTGCCTTCAGCAGTGATTATGGCTGATTTGTGTCTGTCATTTAATGGACAAGAGTAATGAAAAATGGCACCTGTGTCTCTCTACTTTAGATGATTTGCAAAGGTCAGGTTCTTCTCAGTGGTCATTACCTAATTTGAGACAGAAAGGACAAAGGTAGTGTGTGTCTTAAATCTGTGATTTCTTATTCTTAGCTTAGTAGCTCAGTGAAGCTTTAATTAGAGACAAGGCTATGCAAATTGTTCATCCTTATTTTCTTGTGTGACCTACAGCTATGTTCTTGAAATGAATGTTTGTGTTGGATTCATTGCTGCAGCTCTCAGCACTTCTTACAGCTATCTCCTGGTGACAATGAGCATTCAATCAGTTCCATGACCCTCTGCTGCTCTAATGACAGGCAGATGTCCCCTTGACTCTGTTGGTTCTTTGGACCAGCTCCATCTGCCTCAAAAAGCAACCCACAAAAATATCAAAACGAACACCACAAGGGCTGCATGTTTTTTCATATCCCCTGACATTTTTCTCTTTCTGAAATACACAGAAAAGGGCTGTCACAAAGCCATGAACACACTTGTATTTCTAAATTTGACAAGACTATATCTGTAGTGCCATAGACATTAAACGGAATTTTCCTGTTTCTTTCTTTTAGTGCATTTTAACAGTACTAAACTTCATAAGGGACACTATATAGCAAAAAATAAAGGAATCATAAGATGTATTTTTTTCTGAGTTTTAAGTTTTTAGCCTTCTGCATTTACTAATCTCTTAGGGCGATGGGAAACATGCTGTCACTGACCTGGTAGAGAGATATCTCAAAGGTGTTTTTCAACCTAGCTAATTCAGTGATTCTGTGATTCTGTGACAACAAAATCATATATTGTAAACATAGAATCATAAAATATCCTGAGTTGGAAGGGACCCACCAGGATCATAAAATCCAGCTCCTGGCCCTACACTGGACATCCCACCAATCCCACCATGTGCCTAAGAGCATTGTTCAAATGCTTCTTGAGCTCAGTCAGGCTTCGTGCTGTGACCACTGCCCTGGAGAGCCTGTTCCAGTGCCCAACCACCCTCTGAGGGAAGAAAATTTTCCTGATATCCAGCCTAATCCTCCCCTGACACAGCTTCAGGCCATTTCCTTGGGTCCTGTCACTGGTCAGCAGAGAGAAGTGTCTGCACTGCAGTGTCTGCCCCTCCTCTTCCCCTCATGGAGGGGATATGAAAATATCCTCCTGGGACATACGAAACAGTTATATATTACCCTCAGTGGCTGTGTTTGGGAAGGGATGAGTGAGAAAATAAGAAAATAAGAGCAAAAAATAAGAAAAATGTGACGACATATGCTGCTACAGATATCTCTATGATGAATTGTCCAACTGTCTAAAGATTCAGAGGTCAGAGTCTCATCTGAGGAAAACAGGCATAGCTCTTAGTAGACAAATATATACATCTCATCAGGCACTGTTTCCTGCTAATGCAGGTTTGCTTTTTTTCCTTAGTATTATACCTCTGTATTTTCCTTCAGTATTGTCAATCAACAGCTTTTGAAAAATAAAAAAAAAGACTAGATAAGGATGGCTGCTTTTGTTGTTTTACATCATCCTATATAAATGTTAAAGTGATTTTTTTCTCCTTAAAGAGTTTTGGTGAACTCTAAAATGTAAACCTCTAAACTTTGTATAAAACTAGTAAAGTAACAGTGCATAGAATATAACTATCTTATAAAGTGCCAGAAGAAAGAAATAACAACCTTCCTGGGTTTTTAATCTAATATTTTTTATTATAATTAATTGTAAATGTATTAATTACCTTTTCTGGCCTGAGTTTTGTTCGGTATTGTTATTGCTAGCTTTCTACTTACAGTGAAGAAGTTTCTATTCATGTTGAAGAGGAGCTGCCATGGCATCTTATTTCAGCATCCAGTTTAGAAACTGCTTACGGAAAAGACAAAGATAAGCTATATCCTGCCACTTTTCCCATTACATATCAAAATATGGTTTTTGCGTAGTGACAAGTGCTTTTAGGCAAAAACATCACAGCAGAAATCAAAGGCTCATTTTTTTTTCGCTTGCTAGTACTAGTAACATGATGATTTGTATTACCTTTTTTTAATTTAGAAGAAGTGCCTAAAATTAAGTAGGCATTCAGTGATGATGGCTGTCATAAACCACAAAAAGCTCATCTTCTTCTTGACCTTCTTCATGTGCTGGGGTCTGCACTCCTCCCCCTGCGGTTGTTCTGCATTTCACAAACACACCTTTCACAAACACATTTCCTATGTCCTCCCACAAAGCTGTGGTTTCTTATTTGAAATCTGCTATTGCTCTCTGTCAAGTACTTTGGCCCATTCTCCACACACCACCTCCATCTAATAACAATTCAACAAAAATAAATAACACCTGCTGCAGTACTAGTGACAAAAATGTTTGTACATTCATGCCATAGGTTCAGGATCAGACCCTGATGATATCCATGGGGAAAGCCTCTTTCAGTTCTGATACCATTTGCTCATTTTTATGGGCTTTTTTTAAGATTTCATTAAACATACATAGTGAGAAATTTTATTTTCTAGTTATAAAGCGTTAAAACACATTACATAGCAAAAACTGACATCAACAACTGCTGTTCTGCATTTTGGTCATCTGTCACTCATCCTCATGCCTTCTGTCACATTCTGGCAGGTGAAATCACTGAGAGTAATGCTCACTCTATGAGGACTGGTATGTTAATGCACAGAAGAGAGAAAACTTTCAGGAATATGTTCCCCATAGATTCTATTCCAGACACGAAAATAAGGAAGACCTCCCATTTTCTTGCAGAATTCATACAAAAATTGCACTGCTGCACATAGCATAAGAAGATAAACTTTCCACCAGACTAGTTGGAAAAAAATGAATAAGTGGAACTACTATCAGAGTTGCTCAGGAAATGCTATTTGCATTTAAACATTAAAAATACTGAAAGGTTTATTTATATTATTTAATTTAAAGGGTTGTTTGCTTTTTAAAAAAAATGTTCAACTCCCTGACTATATTGATGACTTTTTAAAAAGCCCAATTTTTGTTTTTAAATTAATGAAGAACACTTTGCAAATACTAATTTGCACTTAAATTTAATTTAGATGTAAATGGTGGCCAGGAAATATGCTGAGAAGTTTTCAGCAGGCGTATATAAAAGATGTGAGGTAGCTACCCAAAAAAAAAACAAACAAAAAAAACCGACCCAAAACCAGAAGGATGTAATACTCCCTTGTTCTTCATTGGTAGCTTCTGCTTGTTAATAAAAGAGGACAACTTTCTCCAGCTGCATGGAGGAAAGAGGGATGGAGCCCTTTGTGTGCGTGTTACTGAATGACTTGGAGAGTTTTTGCTGCCTCCATTTTGTCATGTCACTCTCCTGTGTTAAAGGGAAGGCTTTAATACCCACTAATTATCTGCTTACACCTGAAATAGGGCCTTTGCTAGGAAACATGAATACAAGCCATCAGTGGCCTGGGACCTAGGAGGAACATCCGTGTCCTGCGGTGCATCAGGCACAGCATCGCCAGCTGGGCAAGGGAGGGGATTGTCCCGCTCTGCTCTGCACTGGGGCAGCCTCACCTTGAGTCCTGGGGGCAGTTTTGGGCACTGCAACATAAAAAAGAAATATAAAGATGTTAACATGCATGCAAAGGAGAGCCACAAGGGTGGTGAAGGGTCTTGAGAGGAAGCTGTAGGAGGAGAAGCTGAAGTCACTTGGTCTGTTCAGCCTGGAGGAGACTGAGGGGAGACCTCATTGCAGTTGCAACTTCCTTGTGGGGGGAAGAAGAGGGGAGGCTGCTGCTCTCTTCATTCTTGCAACTAATGACAGAACCAGAGGGAATGGCCTGAAGCTGAGCCAGGGGAGGTATAGGCTGGATACCAGGAAAAGGTTCTTCACCCAAAGGGTATTTGGGCCCTGAACAGGATCACAGGGCAGTGGTCACAGCACCAAGACTGGCAGAGTTCAAGAAGCATTTGGACAATTCTCCCAAGCACATGGTGAGATTGTGGGAGTGTTCTGTGCAGGGCCAGGGGTTGGGCCTCTCTTATATCCCTTTATCTGTCAGTATCCATGCTCCACCTTTCCAAATGTCCACTAAAAGGACAAACTTACATGACCACACAGTTGCAGTCATGCTACAATGCCTCTTGGACCTTCTCCTTCCTTCACCTCCCATTCGGTAGTACCTGAAAACTCAAAGTAGATGTGAGTGTTTGAGTCTGCTCTCATGTGTCCTGGCTTGATACACAGCATGGGAAATCCCTAAGACTTACTTAAAAAAGAATTTGGAATGGCTCGTTCCATCCATTCCTCAAAGAATGTACAATTGCTAAGTTGTAAAACCTGCTTTCGCAGTAGTGCACTGAACACGATTTACACTGATAAGTTAAACAGGTTTTAGCTTGTGTTAGGAATTTGAAAGCAGGTTTCAAGAGTGGTTCTTGCTTCCTTCACCAGCACACTCTAGTGGAGGTGGTCAGTGAATCACACACATGCTGAGCAGTGATTCTGGAATGAATCACCACCCTGGGTTTTTTGAGGTCCATCATTCTAGGATTTTGGTACTTTATTTTTTAAACCCTTATCTAAGACTAACCCTTGGTTTTGAAGACAGAATAATTATTTTATTATGCAATAGTAGAGTATTTGTGAAGAACTGAAATAATTAGTTACTCAACTGGCAAATTTAAGATAATCATGTAGTTGTAACTCATTAATAGTTTAAAGCAATGCTAGGTGTCTACTTATTGCTAAGAAGGAACAAAAGTGATTTTCTGTTCTGAAAAAGACCTGATTTTATTTTTATATTAAAGTCTTAGTGTTTATGTAACTTCAAAATATTTCACATCTTTCTAGTATATTTCATCACAAGCACTTTATGAAGAAAACCCAAGCAGACCAAACCCCCAAACCCTACAAGTTAATACTCCTGAAAAGTGTGTATAATCTTAAGAAAAATAAGCTAACAAACAAACAAACAAACAAACAAACAAACAAAACCCCAGAAAACCCCAAACCCCCTAGTTTTATGTGTTTGAATTTGGGGTCAAAAGTCATGTAGAGAGAGGAAGAGGAAATATGAAGGACTTTTCAACAGTTCTAACATACAACTGAAAGTATTGTCTATATAGTGAAAGGCACAACAAGATGAAGATATTTCTCCCATGCCATAAAGAAAATTTCATTAAAAGTTTGACAGAGAATCAGTCATCTGCTACCCAATAATGAATTCAAATAACTATAACTTTCTTCAGTTTTTGTTATAGATGGTGGGGAGCTCCTAATTATAATGGAAAGAATTTACATAAAATAAATATTTCCCTCATTTTGATAAATTAAGGAAATGTGCTAGGGCATATCACTGAGAAAATTTAGGGAAAAGATGCCCATTCCAAAAATTGTATCATCTATACACACTCATTTTTCTCATGGTATTTAATGTTGCTGGAGATCAAACATTGGACTACCTTTTCTACTGCAAAATGACAATCACTCTGTATTTCCTTGATAGAATAATCTGTAGAACTAGTTGTTTATCCTTTTCTATTGGTATGTTATTGACTGATGTCTATCTTCACTTTTAGCTGCCTTTTGAGATGTAAAAGGACATAACTTTTTCAACTTGATAAAGTGTATTGAATTAATGTTCACAGCACACAAGTATTTGTAGTGTTAGACTCTTGATAAGGCCCTGGTAAAAGGTGTAGCACACATGACAGCTGCTATCGTATGGTGTCTGAAAGAAAAACATTTTGACTTCTTATGCTGCTCCCTGTTTCTGCCTCATTCTTCCCAGCCCTTCCCAGTCTATTGCAATGCTCTTGTTAAACTGTGCATTGCATTGTTAAGCATTTCACTGGAAAATAAGTTCAAGAGTCTACTTGCCACTGCAGCATCACCAGTCAGAAAGGATTGGTCACAGCCTGTTCTGAAGAAGGTCAACAAACAACTCAACCACCAAAAGGAAGTTAAGACTTCTTCAGGGAAGTGTACTTCCCTGAGGAAAAAGACAAAGACAGTTACCATTGAAAGAGGAATTTACTTTCTGCAATCATGGCAAGGGCTCAGATAGTGCTATGATGTTAATTTTTCTTCTGGAAGTGTGCAAGGTCAGGAAGCGACACTTTGAGATAACATTTGGCTATGCCTTTCCAGTCTGAGAGCAGGTATGTGCTCCATGGCTTTGGGCCAGTTGACATTGTCCACACATCTGTGACTTATCTAGCCTGCAGTGGGAAGTGGAGCCAAAGGCCAAGGTGAATTGTTAGCCTGGCAAGGGCAGCATTTGCTGACAGTAAAGCAGAGACACATATTCTAAGACCTGGTGGCCAAAAAATCATTCAGAGGCTTGAAGCAATTTTTTTTTAGCATGGTGGGAGGGAGAAGTTTTAACAGAGGAGAGAGTTACTCTTACCTGCCAGGGAAAAATATATTTACTGCAAATTGTAACAGCAGACATTGCAAATTACCAAAACTAGCAAAGAGCTCCCCACAAGAGTAGCAATTGCACTGTAGCACAGAGGCAGATGCTACTTGTGAAAACAGATGCCAACTAAAAAATCACTAATAAGAAGCAGTTTTTCTTCTCTAACTTGCCCTTCAGCTTAAACAATATCTAAGATTGTATTGTTTCCAGCTAGATCACTTGAGAAATAAAGAGCAATTTATGTAATTCATCCTTTATTGACATAGATTTTGTAATCAGCAGACCTATATTAAGAAATCGTTTTCAACATTGCATTTATACACAAATAAAATTAGACCAACTAAAACAAAGATAAGCAAATAAAAATTAATTAATCCTGTCACTGAAATGACAAAATAGACAACCTTCTTGGT
The DNA here is from genome assembly GCA_013398015.1 of Oreocharis arfaki. Classification (NCBI taxonomy): domain Eukaryota; kingdom Metazoa; phylum Chordata; class Aves; order Passeriformes; family Paramythiidae; genus Oreocharis; species Oreocharis arfaki. Next base: position 47,638 of record VZRR01010248.1, on the reverse strand, counting down.
AAAATTGCAGCCGTAGGTGATGTTTTAGTAGAATTAAAGGACAACTTGACAAAATTATTTTGCTTTGTCTCAAGGAACAAGAACAGCTAACATATTCTCACTTCCATTTTCCACTGCATATCTAGAGGCTGTCTTAAAAAAGAGGGAAAAAAATAAATAGCACATTTAATTGGGTTTTTGGTAGAGTTGGAATAGGAGAGTTGTTCTAAATCATATATATATATATATATTACTGTGGTGTTTATTTCTAGAGTCAAATACATAATTTTTCCTCAAAATGCCAGTTGATGCAATGAAAGTTATGTTTTTTAGATATAATATCGGAGTTTTAAAAAATCCAGAGCAGTTTTTTTCACAGACTGAAAAATAACTTTTGCACAAGTGTGCTTTCTGTCTCTGAAATATAAGTGTGTGGAAATAAGGAAAAGCACTGAAGAAGAAAAAGCAGTCTCTGAGCAACTATTATCTGCAGGTATAAAAGTAAGAAGAGCCTTATAATGTGTTTGAGTGTTTGGGAAACATTTTATTGTGATTAAATTTAATCTAAGCAAAAAGGAAACATTAAAAAGTGTCTGCAGGCTTTTTTATCTCTTTAAATCTACTTTTAGCACTAATGGGCACACAACTATACCATTTCCTAATGTGCATTCTGGTTTTGGATATCCTTATTTGTTCAATATAGCTAAACATCACTTCATATTAGTTTCAATTGCTGAATACAAATGTTATGGCTAAATGCCTGTGCTTCTAGAAACAGGGCTGTGAGACCAATCATTGCAGCTCCCGTTTCTGGCATACTTCAACTCTCATAAGTCAACTCTGTAAATCTTAGAACAGTTTCTTTTCCCTTCTTTTTCCTCTATAAAGTAAGAATATAATTGCCATTTTTATTCCCTGCTCCATAATAACTGTCATTGGATAATGGAAGAATCAATCAAACATCTTTTTTTCATGTCCCTGCAGCAACAGAACTTTATTATTTTTTACTTCACTGACACTGAGACGCCTGAATCAATATTGCCAAAACATCAAATCGTTTTGAAAACTTTAGCTATGATGTTTCTCTCAACTTAACCATTTCATATCTGTCACAAATGCGAAGAGTGAAGTCCCAATCTTGCTTTCAGACATGAGAGTCCTGAACGCAACTCACATTCTGGAGAAGTATCTGCAGTGAAAACAAAGTAATGAGACAATGTCAAGATTTTAATGCATTTCACTCATTATTAATAGAGCTATTTAGTGTGTTAAGAGTCTCTCTTTCTCTCTTCTCTACTCAACACACCCCCTCCTCTCAGTGGTGTCACTACTGTGGCAATGCCTACCTACAACTGTCATGCTGGGGGCACTGAGGGAAGGAATGCTTGTTTATAGTCAGAAATTCCAAGATGAAATGCTTTTTGAATCTCTTCCTGTAGAATTCTTCTAGAAGCCACTTACGCTGAAGTCGCCTTCAACAGTGAATTTCACACTCTATAGGAAGAAGCGGTGGTGGTGAAAACATCCCCACACAGGTCTGCCAGGATTTCAGATAGGAATAGCTCTTTTAAGGGGTGTTGTGCCTCTCCAATACTCTTACAGACTTGTTGGAGGTGGTAATACCGGTCAGGAGTGGTGACAAAGTACACAATACTTTTATAACAAGGTGGCTACACTAAACCTCTGCCCTATGGGCTGCAGCCTTCAGAACCACCCATCCTCTCTGTGCTGTGTCACCCAGTGCTTGGCATAAAAGGCATCCTTACCTTTGAAAGAAGTACTAGTAAATCAAATTGCCTTTCCTGGTGATTGACTTAGCTAATCTCTATAAAACATCCCACACAAACCTGCCTGTTTAACTACATAAACTCTAAAACAACCAGCTGAGCCACTGCATGCCATGGGGAGAGCACGTCTGGCAGGAACACTCATACACGTGTGCACAAACACGCACAACTGAACATTGAACCACTTGTGCGGTCATCGTGCACATAAAATAAGGATGTTATGGGCAAACAGTAGAGGCAGATACAGACATTATAAAAAAATGTGTACATATGGCCACCAGGATTACTGAAAGCGTGTTACAACAAGGAGCTGATCTGCCTTGTGGTAGTGGTATACAGTTGGTCAAAAAAATGTATACATTCAATTAATGAAATTTTTCTCCTTATTTTTTTTTTGTTTCCTGAATCATAGAATCATTAAATCCTAGAATTATTAAGGTAGGAGAAGACTTCTAAGTCAGTGTTCAAAAAAAGAGTAGATACAGCATTTTGCAATATGGCTTAGTGGGCACTGTGTTATTCAGTCAAAGGTTAGACTCGATGATCTTGGAGGTCTTTCCCAACCTTAATAATTATAAAATTTTATCATTTTATGAATAATGAAGCACTGCCAAGTCCACCACTAAACCATGTCACTAAGCACCATATCTGTCTTTTAAATATCTCCACGAATAGCAATTCCACTACTTCCCTGCGCAACCTGTTCCAATGCTTGACCAACATGTCAGTGAAGAAATCTTTCCTTATATTCAGTCTATTCCTCTCCTGGTACAACTTGAGGCCGTTTCCCCTTGTCCCATTGCCTGTTACCTGAGAGGAGACACCGAACCCCACCTGTCTGCACCCTCCTTTCAAGTAATTGTAGACAGAATGAAAGGAATTGTAGGAATTGAAGTCTCCTTGTATGACTCCTAGAATGATGGCTCTTTCAATAATTTCTTTATCTAAGATTGGTGAAAAATATTAATTGTCAAAACTCCCAGGCAGATCTGGTTTGTATGAAACAAGTGACAAAGCCAGAGGAGCATTACACATTCGCCAGTCTTAGCTTACATATGCACTTGCAGAGGGATCCAATATATTTTCAGTATATTTTGTGGAAGACTCCAGATATTTCTTAAATCACTGGTGATCCACATTAATGTACGTATTTTGGAAGTGATATCTACTACCAGGTCCTCAATTTTTTCCATAGGCTCCCAAAGTTGACAACGTCAGTCAAAAAAAACCAGTCTTTCCCTCATTTAGGACTGTCTAAACAACAGATGTCCTCCAAACACGTGTTTGGAGGACATCCCAAACAGGATGGGATATTGTTTCAGGTATGTGCAAATGTACATATTGTAAATTAGCATTGAAGGGAAAACACTAATATTTCCCTGCAAAAACATCCTCTCCTTTTGCCAGGCAGAATGTTCCAAGAGTTCTTTCTTTTACTTGCAATGTGGATCAAGAGCTGGTCTCATATCACGGATCCCAACCAAGTTTCATGTGGCATTCGGTTCCCTAGAACAACTCCCAAGTGTTTTGAAGGACTATTCTCAAACCTGTCAAACTCTTGCATTTCTGGCATAGATGTTCTGAATCCATCCTGCTTAGTCTCAAAGGCTAAATAAAGTAGTTTCTGGGAAGCCAGAATTCATCTATTAAAATTAATGCTACAAAGACAGCTTGGTAACCTGTGTTTTATGTTATGGACTGTGCAGCACAAGAATATGCTTTTACGCATTCTTTAAATTGCTCTCTCAGGTTGTTCTGACTGCTGGGCAGCACACTTGCTCTTGGTTGAGGTGGTTTCATCCACTGCAGCTCAATTTTCTCTGCTGGTTGTTACCAAACTTATATTTACTGTGTTAATATAAATGTGCATAATTTTACTTGCTTAAAATACAGTATCACACACTATGAGTTTGCAAAAGCCACTTTCCCCCTCACCTTGTACATCCTAAACCAGTATGAAAATAAGACCAATAGTGACTAAAATTGTAGTGATGCTTGTCATACTTTTAAAAATACATAAAAGAGTGCTGACCAGCAATAGACTTTATTAAGAAGTAGAAAATTTTACTCTGTAAGCCACAATAACATCTATGCCGGTCCATTACTGCATTATGATTACAGTATTTAAAGACTACCAAATAATATTTTTAAGCCCTAGGATCACTTAGTACAGATGCCTAGTAGGGAACATTTTGCTTTTTCCTTGCCACTGAGATAATGGAGATCTCGCAGGTGCTTGTGCTGCCTACGTAAATATAGATTACATAGTAAGTTTAAGGAACCTTATCAGTCATTGTGTTTCTAAAAATTCTTCAAATATATGACATAGATAAAGATTGATGGCTAAAAACATTTGATTTGATTCTTGCTTTTATGTAGGCATTCTGAGCATCAATATACAGGAAAGTGAGCTGGAGGGTTAGACAGCACTGTGCTTGAGAGTTGTATTCTAGAGCTGCAAAAAGTTTCCTCTGTTTGATAAGGCCACAAGTTTTTCCATGGTAAAGTCAACAAGCTCGTATTACAGATAAAGCATTTAAAGTCAAAGTGGGTTTCAGGATGGTCTCATGACCTTGGGGAAATAGCTTAGGAGGTTCTGCTCTAGTTTTCCATCTTCAGAATGATGGAAGGGAAGAAATTGACTTTATTTCTCCCATCCTTGTCTGTATTCTGGGGTAGAGAATGTATTTGATAATTATTTGCAGAAAAAAAACTCACCAGATTTTGTTCTTGGCTGTATCCCACCAAGGCTACAATCTTCTAATTACTACTCAAGGGAAAAAAATATGTGTAAAGCCAATCATTTTTCAAAATAACAAGTTAAAACTGCTGTTGCAAACACTAGTTAAGAATATGGTACAATTTGCACTAATGATTCTGTCTGAAAGGTCAGTCATTAGAAAGGAAACTCTTGAAAGGCATAGCAAACCATGCAATTCACAAGTAATTAACAGTAACAGTGATGTAGATAGGACTCCCTATAATAAATACAGCTATAATGTGAAAAAGAGTTTTGAAAGACAATAAAAAAGATTAAACCAAACAGGGATATAAATAAAGAGCATGTAAAAAGAGATACCACAATTAACAGATTTTGATGCCATTATGTTTGTGTGTCTGAAAACATAAATTGTTTCATAAATGGAGGAAGTAGCATGATTTAAGCACTTCTGAAGCAGAAAACTCATTTAGCTATTTTATGAGGTAAAGACACTTACTGTAAATCATTTCCACACTTGTAGGAGGGCATTATAAATTGCCTTGATAACATACAACTGATTTAAAATACACTTTTTGAATAGCACTGGCTGAATATAAAGCATCTTCTAACTAGATGTGCTCTGAATTCTGAAACTGGGAGTTCATCAACATGTACAAGTGCTTGAAAACTTTTTATTGGTGAGACCAAGAGAGAAAAAAAGTGAAGCATGCTTCTGGAACCTCTTTCACATTACTGTAATCATTGGACAAAGCTGCAGAAAGTAATTTCAAATAAACTTAAAACCATTCAAAAAATTCTTCAGTATGGTGTCTTATTGTATTACACCTCTTTCCAGCATGTATGTATCCAAAACAGACAGCAGTAAATTATAAATATACTCATCAGGACAGCTTGCTCTGAACCAGAATATAAAAGTACTGTGGAAATGGAACAAGCCACGTTGTGTATTTTGTACCACTGTGATGGCAACATCATTCATAAATGTGTCCCATAAGCACGTGAGCAATGTGGCCCCCTAAGGAGCAAACAAGGATGGGTGTTGTGGCACATAGGAGTGTCCAAGGAACCAAAAGCTGCAAGACAGAGAAGAAGATAAACATGAAGGACAAATGGGCAGGAAATGCTGCTGAAAGCAGAGGATGACTGGAATCAAAAAAAAGAATAGAAGATACAGGGAGCAGATGACATTTCTTTTGATAGTATCAAACAGCAGATATCAGCAAGGAAACTCAGGGAAGACAATCCCACCTAAGCTTCAACTTCTCCCACCATGGAGCCCTCAAGCAAACTCAAACTTGGCAAAGAAGAACCACCAAGGACCCCAGGCATCAGTGATAACCATATGGCACCATGGTGGTGTATACTCACAGCTAATCTAAAATTTAACTGCTAAAGGCAAAAAATTTTGTTCAGATCATGATGATGACTAATAATGCATAGAGTGACAACTATCAAGAAAAATGTTGATGAAAAATTAATTTAATAAAATTTTACAGTTTAAAATATAGTTTTTCCCAGTCTTCAAAACGTTCCCCTGACAGATATTTCAAATTCTCTGGTGTAAATGCGTATATATATCCAGATACAACACATGGAAATAAATGTTTCCCTCCTAGGAACAATTTCATTTTTAACTGTTTTTGGTTATTTGATTTTGCTTTTGTGGATTTGGGGGTTTTTTTCCCTTACATGAGATACATATCTTTGATAAAAACTGCCAAGTTAAATATTTGTTGCCTTTTTCAGATGAAGTATAGCAATGTGAAGGCTAAGTGAGATCTGATAGAGCAATAAATTTTGTTTATACCTCAAAGTAGAATTATCTTTCAGTCACCCTCTTGATTGACAAGGGTGTTTTTGGATTTTCACTCTGATGCTTGAATCTAACCTTCAGTCATAGCTACAAAATTCATGTACTTTAATTGACTTTGGTAGAACTACACTCATTTATCTCATCTAAAATACTGGCTTATTTCCTCTGATAAGAACAATAGGCTATTCCTTTAGACTTCAAAACACTCCTTATCAGTCTTTGCTATAGAAATCATTTCAGATATGGACTCTCAAGCATTAGTAGAATATTGAAGCTTCAACAAGTCTCAGAAAAAACATGTTTATTAGCTAAAATATCATATAAATATAGAAATGAAATTCCAGTTTATTTTATAACAATGAAGATAATAGAATAAAACTGCTGAAGAAAACAGTAAGACTAAATTTAATGAGATGTGTAACAGTAGAAAAGGAGGACATTTATCATAAAGACTTTTTAAAACAAACAAATAAATATTTTACAAAATGCATATTCAATACTTCAGTATGGACTTTGCTTCCTGTAAGGACACTGGCTTCATTAAATAGTTGTTATTTATAGTTTGCATGCCTACAAATAAACAAATATGATTGTTCTCATTTTGCAGAATGGAAGCTATTTAGAGGTAAAAGTTCTTTGTAAAGGGAAAGTTAATGTGCCCTTAAATAATAGAGAGAGAGCAGCCCAATAGTTACGAACTCTGAGCATATTTTCTCCCCCTTTCCAAGCTATTTTAGTACCTGTCTATCCCTACCCTCTTCACAGAGGAATGGCTCTTTATAGTTAGGTGAGGTATTTCAGGCCTGTTTCTGTCTGTTTCGGCAGGTTTCACAAAGGGCCTGAGTGTGCCGCACACAGAATCAGCAGCTGTCGCTCCATTGCAAGATTTATAGAGAGTGAGAACATACTACGGGTGCCATGTCTTCCTTCTTATCAAATATGATGTGACAGTACAAAATTTTCCTGTATTCTCTTGTCAGTTCTGGTTTGGGATACTGCTGGAAATGAGAAAATACACACATGGTAATAGCTAAGAATATTCAAAAAACTTGTTTGAAAAGTGTAGTTCGAATTAGGTTTGGATTTCTGGAATGAGAAAGACGTGTATTCTGTTTTATGTGTAATTGGTGAAGAACCCTGAGAAGCAAAGTGATGAGAGCACTGCAAATACTACAAAACAGTCATATTATTACTATACTTTAATGAAAAAAGGATGGGATGAATCTTGGTTTTGTTTTGATGTAAACTCTCTGTGAAAAATTGCTTGTATTCAACACTTGTATAAGCTGATTAATGCATTCCAGACAGCCGTTTTATGGAAAAAAATATTTATTACTGAAAACACAGGATTTTCCTCCTACATAGCAAATCAAAAATTATAGCATTTATGTTGGAAAACATTACAAACAATTAAAAAGTATCAAGGGTGAGCACTTTTGTCAAGGACTAGCTATGAAAAAACAGACAAGCACCTCTCATCAGTGTAGTCCTGAATCACCTTACTTTGCTTTTATTACGCAACAGATAAGNGTGCTGGCCTCAGGCTTTGGGGAGGCAGCATGGAATAAAGACCTTTGCAGTGCCATGAGGAGAGCCTTCTCACCTCCTTTGCCATCACTGAAGTTGCAGGCTGGCAGCTGGAGCAGCGGTGCGGGGAGTCCGAGATGGGCTGCAGGAGGGCAGAGAATCCCTGCCTTGTCCCAAGAAGCCCCCGCTGCGCTCCCAGGGAAAGCTGCAGCAGCTAAGCAACACTCAGCACTGCAACAATAGTCTCTGAATGTTGGGACATTTTATTTACTATAACAGATAACCTGAAATTTAAAAGGGGTATTTATTAGCTTTAGAAAAACAACATTCATATGCTCAAACCACATACTAAACCTCTTGCATTATGTGCTTTATGTTCATAATTTCATTTCTCAATGTTGGGTTCGAAAATCCTCCCTGGATCATCTGCTATTGATCACTTTTCTTGATGTCTTGGGAGAAAGTCAACTCTACAAGGCTTCTGCTCCCCTTCCTGAACCCAATTCCTTCTGCCATAGAGGCTTACTTTGAACTGTGACTTTGAACTGTGAAACACCAATTGTGTTTGATACCCTATGAAAATAAATTGATCTGCTCAACTGCACTCTTCACAAAAAAAAAATTCCCAGAAAACTTACTGAAAAGGGAGTAATCTATTAAGTTGAAATGAGAAAGAATAACTGGATATATCTCTTTAAAGAGCTCTGCAGGTCATTTGGTTCATCTTGTATCTGATTTGTACTATTTATTTTGACTGCTTATGGCAAGAACACATTTTCCTTTTTATATTGTATTGGGCCAAGCACTTTACAAAAACAAATTCAAATGCTGCTCTAAAGTCCATACTTTTGAAGAAGTAAGGGAATGTTGCCAATAAATATTCAACCAATCATTGGATTATATCCAGATTATTGGTATTGGTTGAGACAGAAGATAAAATAGGAAAATAATTTGAATGGTATTCTTATCATGGCTTGTCAAAATTAGTTTTTACTCATAACTCAAAAGATCATTGCACTTCTGGATATGTTAACAAGGAATTAAAAAACTCTTTCTGTTTCTTCAGAGGCATGAATGTGAAGCCATCCTATAAAGAAATAAGTTACTTTAATAGGTTTGTTTAATTTTGTTTTAAGTTTGTTGGTTTTTTCATTTTTTTTTTTCCAATTTGATGAAATTTCAGCGTCTCCAAGATTTTCTTTGAGGTTTTATAAAAGAAATTAACTTTAAAACATATTAAAAAAATCTATGTAACAATAATTTCAGGATTTTTTCCTTGAAAATTGTTTTTTTAATATGAGCTGAAATTGCAAATCAAAATATTAGCGACATATTGATTAATCTGAATATATATATTCTAGAGTATGAGATATCTGAAATCTAAATTACACATCTAAAAATCAAATGGAGGATTAAACTAAATTAACAATCTATCTTCGCTCAGTTCCTTTATGGAACTGGCAGAATAAATGAATCATCATACTTGCATTTTATTTTGTGTAACCTGGGATTAGTCCATAGACTAACAAAAATTATTCAACTAGGTGTCTATAAAAGCCTGTGGAGTCCCTCCTAAAAAAAAAAAAAAAAAAAAAAAAAA
>VZRR01010248.1:0-38200 GCA_013398015.1 Oreocharis arfaki | reverse complement strand
AAAAAAAAAAAAAGAAAAAGATGGTAAAATTAGATGAAAGTAAGAAAAACAAATCCTTTCTCAGTGGTCTTGAAAACCAGAACACAGGATTCAGACAACTAATACAAAGATTTTTGAAATTACTGTATCATAAGTGTATTTTTATAAGTATATAATAAAAGACTCAAAGATAAACTTTTTTCCTATTTATTTGATGGCAGATAAGGTAATTGTATCTGTATAGTCTATCTACTTTTTAAAATTATTATATGGGATAAAGATTTTGAAACTTATGTATTTTCATAACATCTTCTCTAGTCTATGGCATGTCTTATTTTAGCTTGTCTTTTTGACTGTATTTTTGATCATGCAATGTGTGCTGAGTGGAATTTCAATGAATCCTCTTTATCTGAGCCGATTCTATTTCAATTACTATTTTTCAATACCTGATGCCTAGTTTTGAATCTTGATTTATTCAATAAAATCTCGAAGAGTTTATAAACAGAAATGCAATGTGACAGCTGATTTTTCTTTAGGATCTCTATTTAATAACTTTTTAGCTGAACTATTTTTAAGTCTTTTTAGTATATGATTAGAAGTAAATCTCCACTGGTGTAAGGTATCTCTCCCATATTAAAATAAAGCAAATGAGAAGAAAGAACTTGCCTGGTTGTTTTCTAATCCCATATTTTATGATGTGTTGAGGGCAGTGCATGCTGGGGCACCTCTGAACTGGGCAAGTGCCAGAACAGGAAAATAGTTACAGAACTGCTTGCAAGAGACATTGCTGATATATTGTTGGTGAGGGAAGGCCATTGACAATGGGGTAGAGCAGATCCTGGTTCATGAGGCAAAAGAGCAACACAGAGTTAAAGCTGCAGAACCTTTAAGAGCAAAAATAGAGAACTAAAAAACAAGAGAGCAGATCACAGACTTCTTGGATAACAACCTTAAGTTTCAAATCTGTGACTGAATTTAATTTTTTAATGCCTGTCTTGATGCAAACCTTGATGCTTCATGTTTTATTGATGCAGTTTTCTATTTTCTGTTTTCACATGAGAAAATACTGAAGGAGCCTTTAAAATATGTTATAAAGGAGCCTCACACAGTATTTGTCACCATTTCAGAAAAAAAAGAATGAAAGGCCAGGAAAAGGTACAAAAGTTCTGACTTTTATTCTCTAATGTGTGATGTTTCAATTTAATTCAGTTTTAGTTTTCTGTTCATTTCATGCTTTATGTACACCACGTGGGGCAACACATGTGTCTCTACTGTGGTTTGTTAGGAATCTTCCTTGAGGGAAGTTTCAATATTTTCTCATTCACAAGAAAATTATTATACACAGTATAAAAAAACAGTTGAATGTTTAAGAAAAGAAGCACGAAATGGTTGAAGTGTATTGAGAATCCAAATCAGGAAAATTTAAAACAATACTTCTGTTGTTTCGCAATTAAAAAAACTTCATTTTACTCATAGAAAACATATGTAGCATCATTGGGTCCTCAAGGCTGGAAAAGACCTCTAAAACCATCGAGTTCAACTGCTAAATTAGCAACTCCATGTCCACCAATAAACCATGTCCCCAAGACTTATGTCTGTGCCAGTGGCAGCAGAATTTGTCTTCTTTTCCCACGAAGCTCACCTGAGCTATGACGTCTGTCCTCTATAAATATATCCTGAGGTCAACAAGAGATGCCACAGACAAGCACTTCTTTGATACCCAGGCTGGCCACGGGTGATGTGGCTTCTCCACAGTAAAGGAGCTATCACCTGTTGCAAACTAGAAAAGACAGACAAAAACTTCTTTAGGCAGCATTTTGAACTAAAATGCCTACCAGCTTGATTCTGCTCTCAGAGTCCCTTTGACCTCATCTCAGTTCCACCAGGAACTTAGGGAGGGACTTATGGAAGACCGTTCTGGAGCAGAACATGTGCTCTGGGTTTTACTGTGAATAAGTCTGATCCTATAGTAAAATGTTTCATGTTAATTCTACAACACTGTCCCTTTGGTGGGCTTCAGCATGAATATTTTAAAATAATATTCATCTGAGGTAATATGTTTATTGCTAGCAGAAGTACAGAACTCACCAAGGTACAGAACTAAGGCCAGGTTAAATGGTTGCTCTGAGTCTAGGGGAAAGTCTCCCTGCCCATGGCAGGGAGCTTGAAACTGGATGTTCTTTCAGGTCCATTCTAACCCAAAGCTTTCTATGATTCTGTAAATGTAATCACTCTTGAGGTTTCCTGGGGCAAGATCCAAACTCTTCACCTCTCAAAGGATCCCTCTTATTACAATTTACGGAAAGGGTCTCAAGAGAGACAGAGTGTTCATAACCCCTACTGAGTGTTACCATTCTTGGACCATTCTTTTCTCCCTCTTCTCAACCAAAATGTTGTAGTCTGTAATTAAGAACATTCTCACCTGGTCTAATTTTGGGTAGGATAGAGTTAATTTTCTTCACAGCGGCTAACAACCTCGTAAGATAGAATCCCTCTTTCAGGAACAGCAGAGCTGAAAGTTTCTGTCAGGTCTGGAGAGGTTCACCTGCCAGTGATGTGACTCCAGGCAGGATTGGAGACCAGGTCTGCATTTAATGATATGCACCAGTTTGAAGCCTGCATTCCTCCTGCACAAATAGAAAATATCTCTTGAGCATGCTCTGCTTTTTCTACCATCCATTATTAATATAAAGCAGGATATCCTAATGGCTCTGGAGAGAAGCAGGAAAGAAGGACATTGGAGAACAGCCAGAACTGTTCTGTCTGTCAACATATGCCAGACACTGATTCAAAATCACTTGTAGACATCAAAAGCCCCATGGACAGGTGAGGGAGGGGATTCTGCCCCTCTGCCCAGCTCTGCTGAAACCCCACCTGCAGTGCTGCATCCAGCTCTGGGCACCCAGCACAGGAAGGACATGGAGCTGTTGGAGCCAGCCCAGAGGAGGCCACCAAGGTGATCAGAGGGATGGAGCAGCTCTGCTATGAGGAAAGGCTGAGAGAACTGGGATTGTTCAGCCCGGAGAAGAGAAGGCTGAAGGTGAACTAACTTTGGCCTTCCAGTACCTGAAGGAAGCCCACAGGAAAGATGGAGACAGACTATTTGCAAGGGCCTGGAGTGACAGGAAAAAGAGCAATGGCTTCGAACTGTTGGAGAGTAGGTTTAGGTTATATATCAAGAAAAAAATTCTTTACTGTGAGGGTGGTGAGGTCCTGGCACAGGTTGCCCAGAGAAGCTGTGGCAGCCTCATCCCTGGAAGTGTTCAAGGCCAGGTTGGATGGTGCTCTGAGCAACCTGGGATAGTGGAAGGTGTCCCTGCCCATGGCAGGGTGGTTGGAATAAGATGATCTTTGAGGTCCCTTCCAGCCTTGGCAGTTCTGTGATTCCATGACTCCATGATTTTCAATAAACTGCTGATAATGCACATGATGCACATCTCTTTCCCAGTTGATTTTTCACTATGTAGCCCAAGCTCACCAAAGAGGTGATCTCTGCAACCAGCAGGGTGACAGATCTGGGAAACAGATGGGGTACAAAATACTGGACGGGGAGCAATTAAAGAGTCTGGAAGCTAGGCTGAATTAATCCTTCAATGCAATTCTTTAAAACAGATATCTCTTATGATGTATTTAAACAAGCTAATCCACCAAAATAATGGGGAGCATAAAAAGTAGAGTGAGAAAAAGGAAAGTATATGGAAAGTTCAAAATGAAGATGCATCCAAGGAAATTGCAGACATATTTCTAATTACCTATTTACTGGGGTTTTTTTTTGGTTTGTTGGTTTGTTTGTTTGTGTAAAAAACAAAACTTCTTTCTACCTGGAATCTGTGTCTCTGTGCTGATATACACAGTTGTCAGGTGAATTAAAGGTTTCATTTTGCATGTCTTACTCTTTGTGGGAAAACAAACTCATTTTGGAAGGAAACAGTAGATGCTGACTTTTTAAAATAATCTAAGCTCTCATCTCTAAAAGGACATTCCACAGTTTGTGTGAGATTTATTATTTGAAGATGAGTGCTGAAAACTTTTAATATAAAATTTGATTTTACTCCAGAGAGAAAAAACTTCTTTGAAGTATACCTTTTGCTATCAATGAGCTAGACTATAAAATTTTGATTATATGAGGTATATATTAGTACAATACCACGCTGTTACAATTGAGGTATTAAGAACAGGAAAAAAATCCAGAGAAAGAATAGGAAAAAGACATTAATTGAAATTTAATTGCCAATGTAAGGCTGTAAGAAGAAAGAGACATATTTTATAAAGGTAAAAAAGGAAAAAGTTATATTCATTGAATACTAGAATATCGAAGATCAGCTAGGCATTATTACAATTGTTTGTTCTCAAGTTTCTCAGTCCCTTCATCTTTCCTAATGAAGACAAGTGTGTGTGGAAAGTAAAAGGCAACGGTGACAGAGTGAGCTCTAGGGGTTGAACTGAACTGAATTTGCAAAGCTAATCAGAGATGAAAGAGAAACTAAAAACTTCAATGGTTTCTTTCCAACAGATCTCCACAGGCTGGACTGTGCCTACAGGTAGAAAGATGGGTGTAGGGAGAGAGAAAAAAGGTCTTACTGACTTTGTTCTGAAATGGAGAAACAGGATGAGCCAAGGAAGATGGTTTTATCAAGTATAGAAGTTAATTGCCACAGAATTGGCAATTCAGTAGTATCTATGTCATATCTCGGTGCTGTCTTCCTGAAGATCATCATAGTTATTTCTCCTCTTGGCCCAACCTCCTCTGTACCAGAACCCATCTGTAGTGCTGAACTTTTTTTCTAAGGTCCATCTGGTTCCTTCTGGCCCATCCTATTCAGAAAGGGCTGACTTCAGAAATGGATGTGCACTCGGCTCAGAAATTAGCAAGATCCCCGTAGGCAAACATCAAAGATTTATCCATTTACTCAGTTTTTCAAAGGCTCATTTCATCCCTTTAAAGCTCCCCCCAGGAAAGTCTTTATAACCAGAATGGGTTCCACAATTTTTGCAGTCACCAATTATCAAACACAGGCTTATTCTTGCTAAGAAAAGTAGTATTAAAACCCCATCAATCAGCATATCTGGCCGGGATTACAAGATGTACATAATGGTTTAGTTTGGAATGGTACTTTAGTGTTCCTAAAAATTCTCTGCAGAAAACAGCTTTAAAAATGAGAAAGAAATAATTCCAAAGAATTGGAGTTAAATTATTATATATAATAGTAATTACTAAGATTCATCCAGAGAACGATAATTCCTATTTTTGCAGGAAGACGGTTAAAAATTTAAGTATAAATTTGAATAATAGCATTGGCACAGACACTATAGATGAAACCAAAACAAAACCAGATGAAAGAATGACTTTTTTATTGAGTGGAAGGGTTTTTTTATGGAGGTTCTTGGCTCTTGTGATTTCTAAGCATTAGAGTTATGGAGAAAATCCTTACTTTATTTTCTCTTGTAATTTCCAACATGATATTATATTTCCCATAGTTTGGAAAAAGTGGTTTTTTCCTGATTTTTATATTCATTCCTGTGAATGAAGAATGCAGTTTTTCCCCGCTTCTGGATTTTATAAATAGAAGAACCTGGGGAATTTTATCCTCTCCTTTTGTTTTCATTGAAATTCAATTAAAAATCTTCCCGTGCTCTTCTGTTAGCCTCTAATACAAAATGAACTCTAATTACCCACTGTTCCTACTGTTTTTACCAATGTTTATGTTTATTTTATAAAGTAGACTTTTCATTCTTTAGAAGCTAAGACATGATGCACTAGAAATTTTCTGGTCGGTTGTTAATGTCATATATATGTATGTGTATATGTTTTGGTTTTTTTTTTTTGGTTTTTTTTTTGTCTATCACATTTTAAAAATGTTCCTGAAGGGCAAATGAACAATGCATCCTGTTATTTTCCATCTTTCTCATTTTTTAGATTACATCTAGCTTTGATCCAAATAACAGGAAACATGGAGTGAACACTTCTGAAAATTTAAAAAATTCAGCTTTTTCTGCTCTTGGCATCACAGCTCATCATTCAAAAACTGAAAACATATATTTAGAAATGGCGACCACAACAGGACTTTTAAGCTCACCATAGAAAAAGTTTGAAATTCCAGCAGCTAATTGGAATTAATTTAAGACATTGATTATCCTCCAATAAATTAAAAAAATATAATAAAAAAAATCTTAGGTCAATTCCTGTGCTTGACAAAAATGAATAAATAAAAACAAATTACTGCACTGAAGTAAAAGTGCAAGCATTTTAGGGGAGCATATTTACTATCTGCTAAAATGGAGAGCTATGTGTTTTTCAAATCAGCAGGAACAGCTTAGCTATATTTCTTAAGGCTGCTGTAGATTTTGTGCTGGAAACTTCATATCTTGATAAATGGTTTGTTTATCTACTTGCATATTTGGCATCATACGCAGTCATTGCCTAAATAGATGGTGATACTAAATCCTCTCTCCTGCCTTCAATCAAACGTTGCACTTCACCATTACAGACCGAACAATCTTTTGCTACCTTGCCGTAATAAATAGAGGAAATCTGATGAGATTTGATTAAGCAAAAAAAAAAAAAAAAAAAAAAAAAAAAAAAAAAAAAAAAAAAAAAAAAAAAAAAAAAAAAAAAAAAAAAAAAAAAAAAAAAAAAAAAAAAAAAAAAAAAAAAAAAAAAAAAAAAAAAAAAAAAAAAAAAAAAAAAAAAAAAAAAAAAAAAAAAAAAAAAAAAAAAAAAAAAAAAAAAAAAAAAAAAAAAAAAAAAAAAAAAAAAAAAAAAAAAAAAAAAAAAAAAAAAAAAAAAAAAAAAAAAAAAAAAAAAAAAAAAAAAAAAAAAAAAAAAAAAAAAAAAAAAAAAAAAAAAAAAAAAAAAAAAAAAAAAAAAAAAAAAAAAAAAAAAAAAAAAAAAAAAAAAAAAAAAAAAAAAAAAAAAAAAAAAAAAAAAAAAAAAAAAAAAAAAAAAAAAAAAAAAAAAAAAAAAAAAAAAAAAAAAAAAAAAAAAAAAAAAAAAAAAAAAAAAAAAAAAAAAAAAAAAAAAAAAAAAAAAAAAAAAAAAAAAAAAAAAAAAAAAAAAAAAAAAAAAAAAAAAAAAAAAAAAAAAAAAAAAAAAAAAAAAAAAAAAAAAAAAAAAAAAAGGAAACACACCTTTTCTGAGCATCTCTGTACTTTTTGCTCCAGCAGTTACAGAGCTTGGGAGCACATACTCTTTGTGGTGAAACCACTTGTGCAGATACCAAGAGCAGATATATGCCTGATGGTGACCAGCTTCTGTTTCTCACAAAGAAAAATCCACCCAATGAAAACATTTCAGGAGAAATTTAGTGTTGTCAAGCTGTAATGGGCTCCCTGACATTTGAGGAGCTTACCATGATGCAGGTGACCTTTTTATAGTTCTTCTATTAGTGGTAATAGAGTTATTAGATCATAAAAAATCCACATGTTGTGCAATTCAGATTTGAAAACCCAAAACTTGACTGCACCAGATGCCGAAACTGCTTTGCTACTGCATTGAGGGTTAACTTAGATTTCCTATAAATTTAGTCTCTGAAATTAAAAAACGCTCCTCTATTTGGCTCTTACTGCAAGTGTTTAAACACTGTCAAGGTCTGTTGTCATAGTGCTCGTGGCTGATTTATTCCCTTTCTATGAATCAGCCAAGAGAAAGGTTTTATGTTCAAACTGAATAAAGAAAACCCCACAATAATCTTTTGTTCTTCCACTCCACTCCTCAAGAATACATTTGGAAAACATAAGTGAAAAAGAAAAGACAGAAGGAAAAAACAATAAAAAAGAGGGGTGAATAATGTGTGAAAGTCTCATAATTACATTTATAGACTGTGAGCCCTTGGTACAGGAGATGCTGCTCTGGGTTTATTTACACCTAAAACAATACTTCATGATTAGAGCACCAGAACACTGCTATCACCAAAGAACAAAACAATACATTAACAAGTGTTTGGAAAGAGCAGCAGATAGGAATAAATGTCAGAAGAGACCACTAGATCGAGTGGTAAATTCATTCAAGCCACCAGTCATTGATATGAAATCTTATACAAATACTAGGAACATACTTGGTATAAAGTAATTTTTCATAATTTACTAGAGAAAGACAGCTATTCAAACAAAAGGCATGTGGATATAAGCAAGAATTTATTTTGTTTAGTGGCAAAAAGTGAAACCAAAAACCTGTGTCAAGTCCTAACTCTCAATCAAATATGTACACAATTTTCAAATGTAAACGTATGTGATTCGAACATATATTTTAAGTGGTATTTAATATAAATTACTTCTGGTAAAATAAAATAAACATTTTATTTTCATCCTATAAAAGAATGTTTTTCCTAGACTTAAAATTATTTTTATTTTTACTTTTAGAGATTTTTGTATCTGTTACCACATGCAACTCTTATATTACTGATAACAATCTCTAAATCTTCTCATATCTAGACTAAATTACATCATTTTTTGAAAAGTTGATTTTATGTATCTCTTTGGACAATTAAGATTGCTAGAAGGTTGGGGCTTGGCATTTCATTGTTTGTTGTGGGTTTTTTGGTGGTTTTGTTTTTTTTCATTTTTCCTGTAGGACAAACTTATTTATATGTCTCAGCAGGAACTTGGCCCATTTGGAGAGAGCATGGAATAACTTATGTGTGTCCACTGTATGTCTTTGTTTTTATTAGAACTTAGTCTGTCACTCCTTTAATTTGTTATTTCTGCCAAAATGAATAAATGTAACTGTACATTCCATTTTTCCCCACAATGACCTTCCATTTGCCTAGACAAATCTCAGTCTGAATTCTGTCCTCTGATGGGTTTATGTCTTATTCTGTCCTGCAGTTATCTGGAAATATAAATATTAATATTGCAAATGGATACATTAAATTGCAATCATAGTCAGGCTAGAAGACAGAATAAAATCACACAGTATTTCACTGCAAACAATGGAGAATAAACTGCATTCCAAAACTGCAATCTTAATCAGGCAAACAGCTGTTGACTACTCCATATGAAAACAAAAATCCCATTTCCTTATTTCCATTTTATTTCATTTGAAATTGTTTTCTAAAATCAGTCCAAACTCATAAATAGTTATCCTTTTAATAATGGATCTTTCATGAATAAATAAATATTTCAAAGATAAATAACTATGTTTACAATGACAACTCAGTCTACTGAATGAAACATTAGTTGTCACTTATTCATCCATCATCAGCATCAAAATTCGTTATTTGTTCCTTGTCTCTTTTGCTAGTGTAAAAAAATTATTTTTAGTCATCTGGCTGCTTTAATGAAAAATTCCTCTGAAAACTGCAGTTTATAATCAAATGTGTCTCATTTATTCATTGGCTATTAAAAATGGAAATTTACAGAGTTCATTGTTATCATAATAGAGACCAAAAGTAAAATTCAAGCTTTGCACTTACAGCAAGTATTTTAAATAAGTTTTGATCCAATTCAAATGATCAAAATAGCCTTCCACCTCTTTTCTCAGAAAATATTACTTCAGATCTGAAACCAAAAAAATATTTTATTATATCAAAGTCGATTGCAGCAAACCACCACAACTACACATTAGGAAATAAATACAGAAGTATTTTCCCCAAGATAAAAAATTCCGTAAAAACACATTAAAATATTGAGTAAATAAGTATATGTAAATACAAATTGTAAGGGCAAAACATTGTAGATATATGAATAATGATTGAAACATTAAACTACTAGACTGTCTTTTTAGGTAGGTTAACTTTTTAATACTAGTCAGAAACACTTTAAGAACTCAGATTATAGAACAATGAAAATCACAGCACTCTAATTTTACGTACAAAGGAGGAGATCTACAGAAATTATTAGGGGGGAAATAGGTCATTTTAGCTGATGGTGCTCTGAAAGCCTCTTTCCTAATGAGAGACAAAAGAATGAGATATGGGAAAAAATGTTTCTATTGCTGATCTTTAGCCCTCAAGTAAAGACTTCCAAAATATTTACATGTTCTTGACAACTTGCTCTTCTGAGTTTATTTTCTCAGGATATCAGATTCAATCTCTTGAGAATTTCAGGGAAAGCTGCTTCAGTTTTAGCTTCAGAATAATGTAGTATTCCAGTCTTAAGACACATTTATTTTGAAAATATTTCTAAAATATATTTGTCATGATTATTCTTTCTCTTCAGTGACCGGGTAGTTATACTAAGAAATCATGGTGCAATAGTGAACAGACTTCAGAGACTGAATAAAATAGTTTAAGATTCTCTACATGTCACCAAACTAAGTTTGGTTGCAAATACATGAGGAAGCCACTTCATTGGCTCTTACTTTGTATATGCTGAATAATTCAGCCAACATTTAATAACATGAGAAGGGAGAATAAAATAAACTGTTAAAATATAATCTATTCTAGTGCCAGCACACTCTCCTGATACATTTAATCTTCCTCAGTTTCCATGATTTTGACTAGAGGAGGATCTGATAAATTCCATCTGGGTGCTTTGATTGGATTTTTTATATTTGTGCCTGAGTATAGAACTCAAGAACAAATTCCAAACCCCTCTCCAACTATGCTAATTTTTGGACCTAGTTAGAAGGGCTTGATTACCTCTTACAATTAAAAAGTTGACAGTATGTGAAATGAAGACTTTGTTCCTGCAGAATATGGTGCAGAAAATAAATGTGTTTTAAATTATTATTGTGAAAAAAATAAAAATCTGTATTGTGAACTAGAAATGAATTTTTCTTCAATTTTTGTTTCTTCATTCCCTATTTATACAACCTACTGCTAGCGCTCCATCCTTGAGGTCGTTTCCAACCTGACAGTGTATGATTACAAGATTCCATTATTATTTTTACATTATTTAATTGCTCTACACCATTTTAGAGAGTAGACAGATAAAACAGTAATTTCCTATGCTAATTGAAGTTCAACTTACATTGAACCATCTCTAGTAGGCTGTTGTATTTCTACTTTTAATATTACTATAACTCTGTCACAAATTAACAGTTTTGAAAAAAACTAAAATGATAATTTAGTATGTTTTTAGGTAACTTATACTTTCTTACATGAACAACAGCTTCTTATGGAAAACAGTCTCTACTGGCAGAAAAACACAATGTGTTTTGCTAAAGGAACTGAGAGTAATTTGTGTGTATGTGCCTTGGTAAATACCATGAAGAAGCATAATTACATCTGGTCTTGAATACTTTCATAACAGCAATACAAATCCTGTCACATTAACTAAGTCCTAAATTTTGATGACTCCCTAAAGTGAAGATTAAAAATGTCATATTCTTAATATATTATGAAGCATTGCACAGATTTGCATTGCTACAGGGCTTTGTAATAACCTGAGAAAAATTAATCAGAAAATTGGCTCATCCCTCCTCTCAACATAAGATTATAAATCACAGAATACTTTGTCAAACTCTTTAATGCACTTATTGCACATATTTATTTAGAAGTTCCCTTGATTCCTAACATATGGAGCTGCAGTACTGAAGCTTCACAGTTTAATTCTAACTGAAGAATACCATGCCAACCTAGTATCCCTCATCTGCAGATATTCTCAGTGTATTTTTGAGATCATGGATGAATTAACTTTAGAAGTCAGATATCAGTAGAGAATAATTCTTTAGATACAGAAATTTGTGAAATATTTGTTTAAAAGCTACATGCTAATACCTGCTGTGCTGAGTTCCAAGGCCTTACTAAACAAAATATCTGCACATTAATTAAGTGATCTGTACAGAAAACATCTCTTGGAATATCAGAGGAAAACATAATTCATAAGACAGTCATCATTTAAACCAAAAAAATTGAACCTGAAATGGTGCCAAGAGTAAATTAAAATATTCGATGACCAAATATTTAAACAATTTTATCTAATTTAGAAAACAAATCCTGAGTTCAGTTCAGGTATTTCAGTTATCTCCATCATCTTACATGAATTTAAGCTTCTAAAACACTCCAAAAAAATTGTGGATAATATTTTTTCAAAACACAAAGTTGATCCGATAGCAATCAATTTAAGGGCTTATAATACCGGTCTCTACCTGTTGTATGCCGAATAACTATTCAACGACTTCTTACTAAATAATTTACCAGCTGAAATTCCTTTCATTTCTATCAAGTTAGTGATTGATTAGTTTAAATAACGATGCACCAGTTCAGGTGAATTTGTGCCTATTTAGCTGAGATTTGGCTTTCAAGACGCTCCTATTCAGAGCACAATGGAAACACCACAAGAACCTTTGTCTTACATGGGTCTGGTATCTCCTTCCTCAGGATGTGTGTAGGTGCAATTTCTTAAGAAGAAATTGCATGACAAACACTGAGCTGATTAATTTTGGTTTAAATGGCAATACTATGCCTGAATGACCCCTTCTAACGTCATTGGCTTGATTTCAGTCAGACCTTTCTAAACTATGATTTTCTCATCTTTTTTTGCAATACGTCAAAACTAAAATCATAGCCAGAAAGGGGTGAGACAGCAGAGGCTGCAGTGATTTTGAAGTCCCAATTAAATATGAATAGTCAAAATTGCCTGTTTCAGAGATTTTGAAGACCAGTGTGTATTTGCTTGAGAAGTCCAAGCAGAAAAATGATTCCAGTAAAGCTCCCAGGCCATATGTGATCACACAGATATTTTGATAAACGTGAAGATTATGCACATTTCTGTCAGAACTTGTACATCTTCTTAGTATTGCACACTGCAAAGTTTACAATAGGTGCAGCATTCAGAAGGTATGAAAGATACATGTTATTCTTATACATACATCTGAAAATACCAGTAAAAAGTACATCTAAAACTTGTTTCTGGTTACTTCAGAGCAAGCGACAAAATTTTGCTGCAGTATATTATTCCTATGCCTGCTTGTCTTTTGGTTGTCTGTAAAATGAACTGCAGTGAACTTTAAAATGAAAAATACTGGCTTTTACTTGCTGTCCTTTCTATTTTTTCTTGTTCCTTCATGGCCTTAGAATGTTCCTGTGCCTAAATGAAAATGGATCTTTTTTTGAAGATTTTGCTGACTTTATTGTAGGCTTGACAGGTGCAGAAGTCAACCCAGACAGCTCAGATCTGGGATATGCTCATTCTGTTTTACTTTCAATATTATGAATGTCCAAGTGTTTCCTTTAAATTTTCCAACACTAAATTTATAGGTATATGAAATTCTCTTGCTGGGAAAAAAGCATACCAACACCAACCAACCAACCAACCAACCAAATGAAGAAAGACTGATTTCTTGAAAAGAAAAGTGTATTTCAGCCTCACATTCTATTTTTATTGCAACCATGAAATTAAAAGATTATTTTTTTCAGACACAAAGGTGGCATTTAACTGAGAAAATCTATCATCTTATGCTTGTTCTGGGAAGATGCTTTTTAAATTGTAAATGAATGGGCTGGACCTATAGTCCCATGAACACTATCATCATCACCATCAATCACTACTATTCTTATAAACTGTTCTAAGATTTCTATTTTTGCTTTCAGTTTTTAATGCTTTTGTATTTTCAAATGGAAGATAAAATTAAATAATTTTTAATATAAAAAAACAACCCAAAACCTTTGTTACAAGAAAAAATTAGCATTTTAAATCCGCAGAGGAAATATTACATCAAGCTCACGATTACATTTAGAAACTTAGATAGAATTTTGCTAGAAAGCTCATGAAACATCTGATAAAGGAAGCAGTGAGGGTGTTTCCACTGTAAATCAGTCTTTTATTCTGACAAAATATATGAGGGCCTATAAGTCTGTAGAAGACCTTAATAACTTCTCAGTCTTTCACATGAAGCTTGTTGATGTTACTTTATTAAAACTTGTCCTGTTGGAGCACACCTTTGCTCGCTGCACACGGTGTCACCGCCAGTCACTATATCCAACATCCAGTCGGGAGTCAAAAGCTACTTTTTTCCTTCAAAATTTGTGAGAGGTTTCCTTCCTCTAACTCTTTTGTCAAGTATGATTCCTAGTGATTTTGTACTCACATCCTTCCTCCGTGGATTCAGCGCAGAGGTTCTAAGTTGACTTTCCATCCATGCAATTATGAATCCGTTCCATTTTATCAGCTTTCCTCTTTGGTTGAATACTTCTTGCTTTTTATTTTCGCACCCAAATCCCTTTCAGTGCTACCTCTCCCATGCATCTATCTGCCCATCTCTCATCACATTGTCTTCCAGCCCTGAGTTCCACCCCACCTAGATTTTTCTTACTTCTTCTTATTTAGACATCTCAGGACTTTCTTGCCTATTTTCGCACAATTATCTAGGCTCTTCAATGAATCCAAATTTCAGCCTTCTTCTTTTTTTCCCCAGTTGTCAACAGATAGAGGAAGGAGGAGCTGGTATATCTTGCATGCTTCTCCATGAGATAACATTTTATTTACAGGTGTTTTTATGTTTGTTCTTTGTATATCAAATCCTGCACTGAGGAAATGGATGGATATGTCAGCCTCAGAGCTATTTCTGTCCACAATATGCAGGGGCTCCAACTTAGTGATCCCAGAAGCTCATTAGCTGCTTACATAATTTTGTGAAAGAAATAATTACTATTACATTGTTTGTGTTGGTTTTTTTTTTTTTTTTTGGTAGTGGGGGAGTTTAAACCCAAAAAAAAATAAAAAAAAAAAATTTTTTTTTACANAAAAAAAAAAATCTTTTTTTTCTTTTACATTGTATATTTTTCAGTCTTTCTTTGAACATTGAAGGGTTAAGTGATACATATGCATTGCTTATTTTCTTGCAGTATATTCTATAATAATTTGCTTTATTTAATACAGGCAATTTAGTACATAGTGATGTTGAGATTTTAATCCACAATGTCCTCTGCTCATTATAGAGAAGCTTTAGCATGAAAGACATTACAAATACAAGTGGATAAATAGAATTACAAGAAAAAAAGTGAGTCTAATTTTTTATATGGAGTATGTCAAAAATAATGCTATTTATTCAACAAAACTGGTGAAGGTAGAACAGATGTGTAAATAGAAATTAAGTTACTGTTTAAAATTTAGGATGTACTTTGTCACTTGTTAGCCAGTAAGCAGACAATAATAATAAAATGACTTTGAAATCACTCATTTAAAGTCAGAGTGTTGTGATTTTTACATCAATTTGGTATTTCACAGCAGGCATAACTTATATTGGTTTGTACTGATGAAATTTACGCTAAAAATAGACATAATATGTCAATGACTTAAATTCCTCATACCAAGTTTGAAAAGTTATAACTGTTACTATTTATTCAACACAGCAATGCCATTCTCCTGATGTTGAGGTCTAAAACTATTCTCCGGCAGCATTCTATACTACTTCTTTATTCAGTATCTTTTTTTCCTGCCATAGAGAGCTGATGAAAAATCCAGTCTTTTAAACGGGTGACAACACTTGAAATTTGATTCTAAAAGCTAGACTGGTACATTCAGCTACTACTGTCAGAGGAAAGCTACAGTACAAACACAACAGCGCTAATGGCTGGTTTCATGTTTAACAATATCTTCAACAGCAACAAAAGACAGTTTTTAGCAGAGTTTTATTGCATTTAAAATTAAATTCTAAGAATGTGTATTTTTTTTCTCCTCCTCCTCAGGAAAAAGAAAAAAGTATACCTTTATTCTGCCTGAGGTTTTTTTTTGTTTTTTTTTTTAAGGGAAGAAAGAAAACTGTGGATCACTGAATATAATTTTCAACAAATGGAGACTATTTTGCTGGCTCTATCCACTTCACAACAGCTTAAGGCAATGTGCACTCAGAAAGCAACTCCTTCACCAGCATGAAATGAATGAAAAAGAGGGAAGCAATCTCTGGAGCCAGAGTGAAAGCATATCAAAGAATAGCTTAGTAAAGATAAGTGGGGTTGGAAACTCAGTTTAGTTGGTCAAAAGATTCAAAGAAAAAACTCTTAGGCCTACTGAGCTTTCAAACAGAAATGAAAAAGGATCAATAGGAAAGTTTTTAAACAGGAAAGTATCCAAAATAGAGAAAACTTGAAAGGCCAGGAAATAGCCAAAGCTTGGGAATGGAAGTTCAAAGTAGTAGAAAACCAAAGCCAACTTAGTACTTGATCCTGAAAAACACTGAGCACCTGCAACCCTCAGTGGGCCGAGTCTGCAAGCTTGTTTATAGATTGCGAGTCTCACACTTGAGTGCAAATTTGAGCAAGATCTAAATTCTTTAAAAGGCAAAAATTTCTTATACTCCACAGTCACAATTAACTTTTACTGTGTGACGTCAATGGGGGTTTTATATTCTTTGTTTTCTTATCCAGATGATATAAAACAAGAAGGAAATCACCTCCTCCCCCCAAAAAACCCAACCCTCCATACAGGGAAACCTTGGCAGAAACAGAATTGTTATTAGAGGACAAAAAGTGTAAGATCTTACAGCCTTGGTTCTGCCATTAAACATTCATCAATAGCAAGCCATAATATCTGTCTCTGTGCTTTTATCTTTCATGAAGCTATGACAGCTCTCAACACTGTGTAGCAGCAGCACATACTACTTTTTCTTCATCTTTATTTTTCCTTCCAGTTACATCAAGTATGAACTCTCTCAGTCAGTCCATGGGACAAGTCTTACTGCTGTGCTACTAAATGTACCTCAAGCAAATTTCTGAGCTCAACCATATTCTTTGTCTGGCAGATCACACTTTTTTATTCAGTGAGAAAAATTAAAGAAGTGACAAAAAGTAAAGCCAAATACCCAAATATTGCTAAACACAGTCAGTGTACCTGTCTATATTACTTGAAATAGTACCTTTAAAAAATATATATCCTTTGGGTTTTAATTTAACGAAAAGGAAAGGTTGTAAGCTCTTTTTGTTCCGATCACTTTTGCAGTTTGGGAAATGGGAGTACTTACCTGCTGAAATCAAGGTCTTTTCCTTCAAATCAACTTTATATATAAAATGTTTGCTTCATGATTTATTAAATATGAATTGACTTTAAAAGCCTGCGAAATTTTTTGAATCCAAGAAAGACAGAAAGAAAAAAAAGTGGAGAAGGCAAGTGGTTCTCCACCAAAATTGAGGTAATTTGTTCCATGGGGAAGTATTCAGTGGCGTTCTTCTTTGCCTCACTCATAAAGTAGCTAAGATGAGACACCACTGGGAACAAGTCTGAGCTATAAAATCTAGAATGTTTCTTTTAGTTTTATTATTATTTTTTATTTTATTACAGTGCTTTGCACAATATAGTATTAAGCAATCCTTTTTGAGAGAATTGCCCTGACTCCTTCACACTAGCACCATCCTGATCTACTGGGACCTTTGAGAGGATGATCTGAGGTCAGCAGAGCTCAGGCTCACATCCGTAGTGCTGCTGCACAGTGACACATAGCTACTGTATAAACCTTACTATGTGCCCTCACAAAGAAGGATGATCTAATAGGACCAAGGTGAACACTCATGTTCTTAGTCATGTTTTTATCGAGAAAATATTGTTGATTAAGGAATTACATATTAAATACTGATTTGCCTATCTGGCAAGCATCAATTTTGAGCTTTCTTCATATTTGTATGGTAAAAAGGCCAGTTGTAAAATAGGTAAAATAAATAGATGCACTTATTGGACCTTTAGGGACAATAACTATATGTAAACACAAAAAAAGAATAAACTTTTTTTTCCTAACATATAATGAAGATGAAAGTCATTACTTTCCTTGTGTTTTCTCAGACCCAGATTTGCCTGAGTGGCTGAAATGGCAAGATAGATGAGTGTTGAATCAAACTTACTTAAATATTTTGTGTTTTTAAAAGAACACCACTAAAGAATATTCTCAGATACAATAAAACTGAATATGACTTACAGCCATTGGGAAAAATTGATTTAGCTAGTTACTACAGAAGGTTTGATGGCTGGCCTACCAAATGACCTTTGAGATGTAAAATGTTTGATACGGAGCATAGCAAGGAAGGGAAGAGAACATGAAAGGTAAAAATCAATATATAAAGTTGAAGACCTGTTGCTTATCTGAACTGATTGCAATAGAGCAGACAGAAGATAAGGAGTATATAGATGTGTGTCTGAGCTCAGCAGGAATTAAGTCAGTGTCAGAATTTCTCTTGTACCCTTGCTCAGGAGCTGCAATAGAAAAGAGATCCTCCTGTTACAGATGGTAATACTAAAATACATTCAGCTTGTAAAATGCTGATATTGTGATAATGTGGTGTTGCCTTGCAATGTCAGACTTAAAGCCACAATTTCATTCTTCTGTTATTTCATGCTGCAAAGCATGGAATTACTTAAAAGAATTATTTGTACTAGAGAAATAATAATGAACAGTGTGTGATTTCTCACTCTCCATAGAATTGCACTGGGTGAAAATGCATGCGAGTAAAAAATTTATTGCCTTTTACTCAGAAATATAGACTGTTAATCCAGTTTTCCTCATATGTCTAATATGCACATGTGATTTATCAAGCAGTAATTAATTTGATCAGGGAGGAGCAGTGGCTTTCATATTGTCCCAGTGGGATCCATTCAGAACTTTCTATCCCTCATAAAGTTTCTCTGAGTGTTACATTTTTCTTGTACTGTGTACAGTGCAGAAACACTGCAGCATAAGGTGATGAGTAGAACACAATAGGACAGGAGTAGAGCAGGACAGAAATACATAAGAATACAATTCTTGCACTCTGGTCTTCAGTGGGGTCATTGCCTTTTAGTCCAAAGCTTGAAGAGATGGGCATAGGGTAACCAGGGTTGACTGCACACAGGAGGATATGTGCAGTCCTACATATACTGCAGGCACACATATGCAGCCAAACACATATCTCTGGTATGCTATTGTGTGTGTTTTCATTAACCTTCTGTAGTGCTTGAATTTGGCAAAATCTGAGTTATAATTGGTCATAATTTAAGCCAACGCTGTTAATTAGCTGAAGTTAAATATTTTATGTTACAAAGTTTGACAGTTGCTACTTTCCTGACTGGCACAAAAAATCTGCCCTGCAATAACCAAAGTGATTCCCTGAAAATATCTGAGGTGATAGCCCACGTTCCATTGAGATAATTATGTTGCACCACTGTTTGAGGACACAATCTCAAACTGCCACATCAAATACTACAATACAAATCAGTGTTAGCCCAATTAATTTCACAGTGAATTGTTATACCCCAATTAGCCTCCCGCTCAGTTCCTGTGCAAGCATTAATTCTCCCTCCACACTCTTCTACTGACTGCAGATGTGAAGAGCAGGTTGTTTCCCTTTTTCTATGTATAATTATCTTTCTTCCTCCCAGCCCCTCACACTGTTCACCACATATATAACCTTGACTCACAAGGACCATTCCCATCGCTGGAACTTTGTTTGCTGTGCTACGGAAGTGAGAGGGAAGTAAACAAACCTGAAAGACTACCTTGCCTCTAGTAATTTGTTCTGAAATGAAAAATATGTCCAGACAGGAGCAAGCTGTGCTGCAGCATACGGACAAAACAAACTTTTGGATGTCCCGTGCATTCAAGTTGTTATGATGTCTCTAACACTCTGCTTAGGACCTTGGTTGAAGGAGGTGAAGGTATATTTATCTTGCACAACACAAAACTTGAATGTTTTTATTAAAAAAACCCACAATTTTAATTTGAAGTTTAGAGTTATTACTTTCAAAAACTCTTTATGAAAATAATACCCACCATTTGTTTTCTTAATTTCTTTTTTAGATCAGTACAGGTACAGGGTTGCAGAAAACATGCTGAAATGCCTGAAAATAACCCAGGCTGCCTATACAGATGAGACAGCTTCCCAGCATGTCTTGACAGTCGTAACTCATGTCTTGCATATGTCCACTTTCTGATTTCAGGGACTAAATTACACTGCACTGTACCTAGAAATCAAAACATTAGCCATACATTTTTTATTTTGTTGGGATTTAGCCATTTATCTATTTAACAATGTAGGTGGATAAAAATCTAGCAGCAGGATACAAATGCTGAAGAGAAATTTAAAAGATTAAACATAATAAGGCACAAATATGCCACCACAGGAAGGGCAAAGGAGAAAGACGAGAAAAAAACCCCAAATGTGTATTGGTGTTCTTATACTCTGTTCAAAATTGAAAACAGCATCAAATTTTTCATTATAATTTCTGTATTAGTCCATTTTCTTCTCTGAACTTAAAGACTATGTCCAGTAAAATCCTTCACAACAGATCACTCTTCCTTCATTTTGAAAATAAAAAATACCATGGATCAAATATCAGCTTTGTATAATTGTAAATCCATATGCTTAGTATCTCCTAACAACCTCTTCTTTTTGGGGGAGTTTTTAAAGCAATTTATTTATCAAATAATTATATTTTTTATACTTACATTTCTATATTCTTGCAAACTTTATACATATCTGTATACTTTTATATTTAAGTATTATTATATCCTTATATACTTACATTTTAAGCAATTTACTTATGAAACTTAGGAAATTGTTTAGCAAATATCATAATTTTAACTTCATAGGTTTCAGCCATTCTTTAAGTTAATATGTCATATATGTTTTCACTTTAATATACCCTGGTGAACTCTTTTCAAAAAGCATTCAGTGTTCCTAATGGAGAGTTCAGAGTTTTTTGAGGGCATGGACCACAAAATTTAAGCAGTTTCCTGTCCCCTCACCTGACACTTAAAATGTGATATATAGGGCCAAATCATTCTCTGTTCACTTCCAGTAGGATGTGCCTGGAAAAATGGCTTCAGTGGCTCTCTCCCACAAGGATAATCAGATTTTCTGTTCCGTTTGGAAGGAGAGGACCGCTGTGCCTGGAATTCAGACCCTTACTCAGCTTGTTTGGGCAGTGTTTTCTTCCTATCAACATCGTAAAATATAGTTTATAAGAAATCTACACTTCTTTCCAGTTCTTTGCTTCCCCTACACATTTTGTTAGGAGAAGGGAATACATAAATACTTGTCTCTAAATCCCTTGATTTAAAAAGTGAGGATCAGTGATAGGCAATAAGACAATGACCTAATACTCATGTAAATTCCATTAAAAAGTACTTACTGATAAGTATTTATTAAAGTAACTGTGTGAAATATAGAGCAAAGGGAAACAATTCAAAGGACAATTACTTCAGAGTCAGCCCCCTTAACCTGAAACTAATAAATCCACTGTGACCAGTAGTGTTGACAGAATAAGTCTGAGAGTGTGCCCACCCACACCTCCTACAATCAAATGATTTTGAATATTTTTTCCAATTTTTTTTAGGATTTAGGGTATGTTTATATACTATCTCCCATTCAAAATCTAAATGATGCAAACTCCTTGTTCTACATACAAAGATCATATTTTATAATCTTGTTGAGCTAAGCAATTGCTTTTCAGCTTGGTGAGAATTAACATAATATATGAAAAAATATGCACTGTATATAGGGTCTGATTCAGGAAAATATCTATTCATAAATGTGTAATCAGGTATACACTAAGTTAAGCCTATATTCAAGAGTTTTCTCTATTAAGAGAGATTAGCAATCTCTTTTTACTCTATATATCTAAAAATATATGCAGGATATTTTCTTTAACCCAGGTGACATATCCATAAGATATATATGATATACAGATATCATATATATATCAAGACCCATAAATGTCTTCTGAGGATTTTGAAGAAATCATGATATTGTTTTGATTTGCTATGCCAATGTCATGCTGATACGAGGAAATTTTTAAGCAACACATTTGTCACAATGTTTAGAAAATACCAGTCAGAAGCCAATTTTTTCTCATTATATACTGTAGCATAAACTGTTAATTGATAATGATTTATAATTTGCTATTTTTGGGTTCACGTACATTTCAGATGAGGATATTTGTATGCTGTAAATCAAGACAAAACAGCCATAATTAGAACTGTCCAGCAGAGTAAGTGACACAATTAAGAAGAAAGTACAGCCTGGGGAGACAAAGAAAATTCTGGAATAAATTGACAGCCATTCAAGTTTGATTCATTCACTAAAAACAATTTTCATCCTACTTTCAAAACTGCGTCATTGACTCACCTCATGGATTTTGTTCAGCCACAAAACAGCTTCGTTGTCTATCACCTGAGTAAAAAAAAAAAAAAAAGAAAACTGCAATAAAATGTTGCCAGAAGAGTAAGAAATACTAAGGATAGTAAAGATGTTTTTAAAGATGTTTTCATAGAATTATAATTTTGACAAATGAGAAGGATTTTGAAGAATGAATTGTTAATTAAGAAAGTTGAAGTAAAGAAATGATGAACCTAATATTATACTGGGGGGGGGAAATCAATCTAAAAATAATCTTCTCAGTAAAAATGTAATACACAAAGATTTTAAAAAGCAAAAATGAGAAGACTTTTTTGTCTTTTATATTCCTAAATCACAGAATTGCCTGTGTTGTGAGAGACCTTAAAAACCATCTAGTTTCAACCCCACTGCCATGGACAGGGACTAATTTCAATAAAATTCTGAATTTCATTAAATTTTAGGTATAAGAAGAGTTAAAACAGAGCAGAACCGCTGATTGTTGAGAAGTCAATACAGCAGATACTAATTTAACCCTGAACAAATATGACAAACTGGGGTGAAAGAAGATTTCTTTGTATGTGAGCTTCAAAGCAACATGGCATGTTTACCTTTACGTTTGTTTCCTTTAACACAATACAAATAGAAGGTGTTTTTCCAGAGAAACACCTTTGAAGGGAAAGCTATATGAGATCCCTCATGACAGGGCTTGAGGCTTTCTTCATAGCAATATGTCTGAGACTGTCATTCATAACTGTTTCTTAAGAGAAAACTGCTGCTACTGGGAGGCTTTTCACACTTCTTGTATTAATTCACCTCTTCTGTATGACAAAGCAACAGCACAGCTGAGATATGAAACTTGTGTTTGTGCAGCCCTTTCCCCTCCACCCCGATTATGTGGTTTTTTTCTCTGTTGCTAATGGAAATTGTGGTGCCATTCATAAGTTTTTAAGAGCTTTTGTCAGCTAGAAAGATTAATGAACATCGGAATAATAATTAGATTTCATTTTTATTTTGTCTTTAGATAGGCAAATGTGGGTTTATTACCATAAGGTCATAATTTCACACTATCAGAAAATGGTTGAGGTTGAAAGTGAGCTTTGAAGGTCACCCCCTGCTCAATCAGGGCCACCTACAGCCAGTTGCCCAGGACTGTGTCTAGATGGCTTTTGAATATGTCCAAGGAGGGAAATCACAATCCCTCTGGGCAACCTGTGCTTGTGTTCCACCATCCTCACAGTTAGAAAGGCTGTCCTTGTGTTCAGACTGAGTTTCCTGTGTTTAAGTTTGTCTCCTTTTCCTATTCTCCTGTCACTGAACAATGCTGAAAAGAGCTTGGATAAGAACCTGGATGCATCTTTTTTTATACTCTCCCTTCAGGTGTTTACATACATTTACAGTACCCTCCCTGAGCCTTCCCTTTAGGATGAACAGTCCCAACTCTCTCAGCTGTTCCTCATATACGAACTGTTCCACGCCCTTAAACACCTTAGTGCCCTTGACTGGACTCTCTCCAGGTCTCTGCTGCCATGAGGAAACCCAGAAATGGACACAGTGCTTCAAGCATGGCCAGGTAAAGGAGAATGATCCTTTCCATCCACGTGGGGCAATCCTCCTCTTTCAACAACCCAGCCAGCCTTGTTTACAAAGGACACTGGTGTCCTCTGCAAAATGGTAAAAACCTCTATTAATCTTACAGAACAGTCTCCATTAACTTTAGTTAAATGTGGGCCTGTATTTCATAAACATTTCCAGATGTGTAAAGAATTCTGTTTTACTGACTTAGATGGGATAGTAGCTGCCAAGTTTTCCTGTGTGTACTATCTGTTCAGGTGACACACAGAAATAGCTTGATTCAAGTGAATGTTTTCACACAACATTCAAGGAGGCCCTACCAATATGTACCAGAGCTCAACATTTGGTAAAAATTATTCTTCCTCATTTTAGCTTAGATTGCCTCATATTTTAAGACCTCAGGCTCTCTCTGCAATACTATCCTTCCTAGGATGCAGCAGAGTAATGGCATTGCCTGTTAGTTTTCCAATCATTTACTGCTTGCACTGGTGAAATAAATGAGCACTGGTCTTCAGAGAATTACATGGCATTCACCTGATGAAGAAACACAGAAAACAACCAGTATCATGATACAATTAAGATTTTTTTTGCAGTGAAATAACAGACCCAAGTGAAAACAAAAAAGGGCATACAGTGTATTTGGATGTGTCTGAGAGTTACATGAAAAAAAAAAAAAAAGAAAGACTTGAAGTGTGAAAAGGAAGAAGAGGATGTGGTAAATCTGTGAGGTTGTCTATGCCACTCTAGAGAGAAATATGAAAAACCTAGTAAGACAGAACAGCCACACCATACGTATAATTGAATGTCAGGTCCCAGAAGCAGCAATACTGGGTCATTCCATGCAGACTAATTAGCACTGCTTCTCTACAAGGCTAATTAGCATATTTGAGCTGAGGAGTTCATGTGTTGCTGAGCTACCTCAATGCCTGTACAGCTACTTTGTTCCCAAACCCACGGTTAATCCCTTCAGAGCCAGCTCAGGCATCACTGCAGAGCCCAGCAATTATTTCAAAATCCTTTTTAGCTGGTTATATACCAGAGAAAAAAAGCATCACTGAACAGGTCTGTGGTTTCACAAGTCACATTAGAGGAGCAAGGGCCAAGCTGCGCAGAGATGAGCAGATGGAAAGAGCAGATGATTTCTCTTGAGAACTGTGACAGAATTTTCTCCACAACAAATGATCGTCTTATGTTTTTTGGTCTGTAATGCAATTTAACAGTCTTTGATGTGTCTAACAGGTTTGTCTTCTAACCCTCCTTGGAACTTTGCTTAGAACTATTTTTATTTTTTCCCCTGGGTTAAAGCAAGGAGAATGGTGTGGGAGGGTTTATTATTTTTCAGATATGTTTGACATTATAATTTGATAATTATGAACCATGAATAAGAACTAAATGCATTTATATTTAATTACAATATATTGTAAAGTCTTCCCCAGTGAGAGAAATCCTACTTCAAAGCAAGAAAGTGGCATAATATGCAAAATTTTAAAAATATTTTACCAACAAAAAGAAAACCTGCAGGAATGCTATTAGCATCTCAGTATGACACCCATTATACGAATATGTGTATCATTCAGAAAGCCTAAGTAAAGAAAAAAAAATTAATTTCCATAGATTGGACAGACTAAATACACACAGAGCATATAATTAATTCAAAGATGTGAGGGTATATTGTTAAAGCATTTTTTTCACACCAGTATTAAAGATTATTCTTAATTAAAGTTATTGGATGAGAAATTCATATTTAGGTATTTTGTGTTGTATATTTAGAGGCACTAACATTCAGAAGCTGTTCTAAATGTTTTACATTGGGTAAATAATTTGATAGTGAAAGAAAATCTTCAGTTAATATAAAGAAAAAACAAATTTAAAAAGTCAAAATATAGTGAAATATGCATGAAGCTGAAGTTATTAAATACGATATACCTCTATTAATTGTCAACATTTTTTTCTACAAATAAAAAGTATTTTTTCCAACTGCATCACTTGCGCAAAAGAAATTGATTTTGGTTATGTTGATGAAAGCAGGAAAATAAATCCTATCAAAAGCTTCTGAATATGTCTGTTCAATTCAACAACATATATAGCTCTTAAATAAATACCCCATTCAAAATCTATCAATCCCTAGCACGCACAGAGATGATCAGCTGCTGACTCAGCACTAATATGGGGTATGAGAGCTTTCACATAAAAATGTGGTTCCATCACTCTGCAATTTCCAGAGACACAAGTTTTAAGCAGGGAAATCTAGAGAGAAATTCTCTGCGGAAATTAGTAATGATTCTTTAAAAGCAGTAAACACAAAATAGTCCAAACAAGTTAACTGTGTTGACAAAAGACACAGTCTAAAAGAGTGCTGAAAAATCAAACCTACACTGAGTAACAAGCGAAGAGAAACAATCACTGATGTAATCCTGGCTTCCAGAGACATTGCCCACAAAGAAACACTACCTTGCTGTATGAAGAATGATGTCTTACAGAAACCTAAAACAGGATCACAAAATGACCCATAGATAGATGATTAATCTAGAATTCCTCTTAAATCAATAGATCTTATTCAGGCTCCAACAGTGAATTCACAACTACGGCCCTCTTAATTATGGGCAGGTGTCTGTCCTGGGTTTGGCTGGGTCAGGGTTGTTTTTTCCTAGAGACTGGTGCAGTGCTATGTTTTGGTTTCAGTGTCAGAATAATGTTGATAACATACGGATGTTTTGGCTGTTGCTACATTGTGCTTACCCTAAGTCAAGGACTTCTCAGTGTCCCGTGCCCTGCTAGTGAGGCAGAGCACAAAAAGCTGAGCGAGAGCATAGCTGGGACAGCAGTCAAATTGGCCAAAGGGATACTCCACACCACAGAACATCATGTCCAATGTATAAACTCGGAGGAATAACTTGGAAAGGGGCCTATTGCTATTTTATCCTTTCTTTCTAATTCTCCTCCCTGCCAGAGGAGTGGTGGTGGGCAGAGACTGAGGGTCTCTGTGGTACTTAATTTCTGTCTAGGGTTAAACCACAACAATGGCTTACCATACTTTACTAAAATCTCAGTGCAGAGGTTACACTGGTACTCAAAGGCAAGGACGGGGTCTCTAGGGGCTTCTTACCCTCCAAACAACCTTCTGCTTGAATGTTATGTCTTAAAGAGTTGGAAGTTCAGTATGAAAAACTTGCTAATGCCAAGCAGCAAGAGAAGTACCCAGGCAGTCAAGAGGGAAAAGGAATTACTGTCATCCATGTAATTCATAGTCCCAATTCTCTTTGTCTCAGACTTAAGCCTCATATGTTATTAGTATCCTTAAGGAACATCTGTTCTTTCTGCTTTCCACAGCATTGATTAAACACAGACTGAAATCAATGCACAGTAAACAACATTCCTGATCATAAGACATTTCCATCAGTCAAAAATGATCATAGTCTTACCAGGCTTCGTTCTGAGACTATTTCCCCATTTGAGATCCATGCAGTGATAAAGTAGAGTTAATTTTGCGTGGTTTTAGTTTTTACTCATCAAAACCTTCCATGATAGTCTCTTCAGCTGCGCTTCTTTTCCGCTTTGTGTCTACACTGACAATGACTATTATTACTGCCTTAATTATTGAGACTGAAGGCTTGGGGTTTTTGGGTGTGGATTATTTCTTCCTCTTTAAAAATTTATATTTAAGAGGACAGTGCACAAAAGTTTCCCACAAAACAGAAAACCAAGCCACATGCAACCTAGAAACCAAACACTTTGACAAATGAGTGTGTGGTTTTTCATTATACTGCAGGAGAGATACCAAATAGGCTCTCTCATATCAGTTATATAACTTATTATTCTGTTTGTCAGACACCGTAAGTGCACCCTAGTTACTTCCCACAGTGGATTAGGTTGCCAAACACAAACCAAAACTGTAATAATGCCCAGGATGTCAAGGTGCTGAGGTGTACTTGTATTAATATGCATCTTTTCTGCAAAGTACTTCTGAAATATTGCATTCCTGTCTTCAGCAGATTGGCTCCTGCTTCACTGAAAATGATGTGTTAAAGTTGGTTGAATTTCCCAGTAACTTGGACTAGTTCAGGTATATCCAAAGTGCACAGAGAAGTGGTGGAATCTCCATCCTTGCAGATGCATGGCATTTGACTGTACATGACCCTGAAAAAGCAGTTGTGGTGTCAAAACTGACCCTGCTCTGAGAGAGGAGCTGTGTCAGAAAACCTTCCGAGGTTTCTTCCATCTGAAGTGTTTCTGTGATTCTAAAATGTTTCCACCACATCTGTCATCCTTGTCTCTTCCTTGTGCACAAAATTTTTAAGTTTTGCAAAGAAAATTTGATGGTGTGGGAGATGAGATAGGGTTACAGGACCACAAGTCAGGGATGTTTTGTTCCACTTACTTGGATCCCACCTAAGGAAATTTGTGGTACTTCATCCTCATTCTCCTCTCTCTTTGTTCTGAGTCTATACAGATTAGTTAAATCAAATCAGGAAGTCATCACAATCCCTGAAACTCACTTTAAAGCTCTATTCTAAGTCTCTACATCAAGGCTTGTCTCATTTGTTCTGCAAACCATAACAGAGAAGAAAAAAAATTCTGAATTTGTGTTTAATTTAAATAATTTGAAAACTTAGTCTTCCAAATTATTGCTTTAAGCATTTTTTAAAAAAACTTTAATTTTTATATAGAAATTAAAACAAAAAAATTGTAATAAAAATATTAGCATTCTGTTTACTAGCAGCCTGTAAGTATCATGACTTACAATTTTGACATCCCTACCAAAAACCTGTAAAGTAGAAAATGTTGTTTTTACGCTTTTGTATTATTATAGAAAACAGCAGCCAAATTACATAATAATTTGCTGAATTACAAACAAATGGTGCTCTGAAAGCTTTATTCTCTCTTCCACAATAAATAGATCTCAAAGAAATTTAAAATCATTTCCTAAGGTAATGCTTATTGTGTCATTCAGGCAAGAAATCATACTATGAATCAGTCTAAAATTACAATATACAATTATAAGAGAACCTTATATGCAAATAAATTTACTGGTCCCATTGTTTTTATCCTGTCTCTGCTCAACAAAACCTGCCATTTTGACACAGCCAGGAAATCACATTAGCTCTGGGAGCTCATATTTAGATATGCTCTTCACATCTACTGAGGGAAAAATGCTCAGATTTAGAATATTTTTGATGGAATACTTCATAGGCAAAGCACACACTTCCTGAGGGATTATTACTATTTCCATTTAATTAAATTGATTAAATTAAAGTGAATGGTGGTCTAACCTCAAAAGGAAAATATATTTCATTTATGAATAATGTTGCCATTTATTCTGCTACAGTGCATGTACAACACATAATGCCTTCAGTATGAGATTCCAGCTTTTCTAACAAGTTATTTGTTATATAAGCTTTAAGGTGATCTTGAACATTTGAAAAACTTTTTAATGTCTCAATGTATTACCTTAAAAATACCAGAGTCTCTTTCTCCTACCCTCTGGTTACATCTGCAGATAGCAGCTGGGGTAGTGAGCGTGTTAAGATACCTTTCAAAAATGCTACAATTCTGTACAGTTGCTGTGCATGCATTTAACCAAGGAAGAACTGCTGTCAGAGTTCCTCTGCTACCCTCAGGACCAACAGGAATCTCCGAGGAAGTACTACAACATCCCTCAAGGGATATAATGTAAACAAACTGAATATGATACATCTAGGTCACACACTAGGATAAAAAGAAACATGTTTTAAAACTATTTATCTAGACCCCATAATCCTTTAGTCTGTTTCTGAAAGGCTTAGTTTGCCTATATTTCATGTAATAGCAACTTTGAATTGATTTTTTTTTTCTTCTGTTGTTTGTGTTTTTTCTTTTGGTTTTGTTTTGCATGTTTTTCTGTTTCGCTTTAATTTTTAATGATTGTGTGACTTTTACACTAAAGGAAATAAACAAGGTTAATACCAAATTCTGGGCTGATGAGGTAGAAGGGGAAAGCAGAATCAGAGAATCACTGAAACTGAAGGGACCTCTTGGGATCAGCTGGTCCAACCCTACACTCAGGCAGGGTCAGCCAAAGCAGGTTACTCAGGATTGTGTCCAGTCATGTTTTGAAGATCCCCATAAACAGAGATTCCATTCCCTCTCTGAGCTACCTGTGGCAGTGTTTGATCAGCATTACAAGTAAAAAAGTATTTCCTTGAATTCACATGAAATTTCACGTGTTTCTGTCTGTAGCCATTGCAATTTGTTCCTGCCATCAGATATTGCTGAGAAGAAGAGTATCTTCATTCACTGCTTCAGGCTGGAATCCCATCTCTCTCCATTTCTCCTCATATGGAAGGTGTTCAATCCCTTAATAACCCTAATGATCCTGTGTTGAACTCATTTGAGTTGCCTAGAAAAGTTGTGGATTTCCCCAGAAATTTTCTAGGCAAGGTTGGATGGGGGCCTGAACAACAGTAGAATTATTCGATACTTCTCAAAATTTTCCTTATTTTAAATTTTTTTTTTAAAAGCAGAACCATTTGTCACCTGGATTACCTCAGGTTCTCGAGACAGAAGCATCTTTCGCTCCAAAGTTCTATACTCAGCAACCAGAGAGGTGAAAAGATTACTTTTATTTTATATTTCCTCCTTCCTTTTTTTGTACTCTGGAAATGTTTAAAAGAAAACATTATTAACAGATTGATCTGCTCTCACAGATATGTGACGCTGCGAGTTCCTTCAGCACCTTATTGAAGCACCCCCCTGCAAGGGGGATTACCAGACTTCATCGTAAGGAAGAACATAACCCTTATTCTTCAGCTGCAGGCTTCATCTGCATTTATGAAAAATTTAGAATTCAAGGTGCCTTTTTTATTAGTTTACCTTTGCAGCATCAACAATTAATTATGAGTAATAATATTAATAATGAAAAGCATGTCTTGCATTCAAAGCTAACATGCAAATTTCTAAAGAAAAGAAAAATTATCTTTAAAGGAAGTTTTCTTTAAAAACAGATTTAAAATACAATTATTGTTAGAATATATTCTAAAGAGCATCTAAAAATCAATATGAACAGTTTCCTTCAAAAAATGAATCCTAGTTGATAGACCACTCTTCATATATTCTTTCAAGCAATACATTAGAAAATAATGGTTTATGGTATTAAATTGGAGGAAAATCAAATAACATACTTGCTTGTTAAAATCGATTTTCTATATATTTTTTTTTCAGTCTGGAACTTTGGTTTATATTCCTGCCCTATATTTTCTGTCAAAATAAAATGCTGTATTTAGCACTAGTGTGACGTCACCTTGACTATGGTGAGCGCTCTGGAGCCCACCATTTAAGGAGGATGTGTCCAGAGGAGGGCCGGGGAAAGAGCTGGAAGGCAGGCTCCATAGGGAGCTGGAGAATTACAAGTTGGTCTAGTTTGGAGAAAAGGAGGCTGAGGGACAACCTCCTTGCTCCTTTCTACAGCTTCCAAAGGAGAGGAAGTGGACAGGGAGGAGCTGAGCTCTTGTCCCGGCTACGCAGGGATAGGATGTGGCTTCGAAGATGCATCAGAGGACAGTCAGAACTGACGTGAGCAAATATTTTTTCACCAAGAGGTAGTGCAACCCTGGAATAGGCTTCCTGGAGAGTTGTTCAGTATCCCAAGCTTGTCAGTGTTAAAGAGGCATCTGGATAATGCCCTTAATAACATCCTGAACTTTTGGCAGCTCTGAAGTGATCAGGGAGTTGGACGATGATTGGTGAATGTCCCTTCCAATTGAATATAGTCTCTTCTATTCTCCTCTGTTCAATTCCATACCATTCTAAATACTGAGTTCTATTTTCAGACATCACCAGTGAACTTTACACTAATTTTAATTTCTTATTGACTGACTACTAAGTCAAAGTATAATTATTTGATTTCATAAATCATGTGGAAGACTTAAATAAAATCACTAACATTCTCAAAAGTTGGTTTTCTTCTTTAATTTTGGTCTATTTTAATTTGAAGTAATATGAATAAAATCCTTTTTTATGATATATTTTATGCATAGCAAGAAAATGTATAAAGAAAAACTATGAGTATGAAATAAAGTAAAGAAAATATTACCTTTAAAGCAAACTTCCCACAGGAAACAAACTTTGATGCAGCTGAACATATGCCCTAAACCTTCATTAAAACAAACATGTCCCAAAGAAATTAAAGGAAATTCAGATGCAAAAGATAAGATTTTAAACAGCAGGAGGATCAATGACTAGAGCTAGGAGTTTGTTCCCATAGCATTTGCCTTCTTGGATATACAAATTTTTAGGGCAGCAGCAAACAGGAAAAAACTGCTCCAATTACTAAATTATGACATTTGCAAGAAGGAAAAAAATAATGTGGAGAGAGAAGGAAGGAGAAAAAGAAGTTTACTTTCCATGCATTTCACCTGTGCCACAGAGGACACTCACAATCTTCAGGAACTGTCTATGAACACGTAATTTAAGCTATTTCTGTTGGTTTAGAATGACCCTTGGCTGTCATGGGTTCTGCTCTCCCTGGAAGAGAAACAATTCTTCCTTTAATGCACTTCCCTGAGTCAGGCTGATTCCAAAGATCACTGATTTTGAATTATTTAAAAGGAAATTTAAAAAGACCATGAAAAATAAGCTATTGAACAATACATGTAAAAGCCACATAAGGCTGGAATTCAGTGCTTTCTCTCCTGTATCAATGCATAGCTATTCAAGTAACTAGTTTGATTTGTGGAACTCATTTGAAGATGCAAACATCTGGAGTCCAACAGTTATTTGTATTCTTAAATGACAATCCACATTTTGAAACAAAATGTACAATTTAAAACTTCCTTGAAATAGATCCAGAGTGGTAAATTTTTAGTATCAACCACTGATCTTGCACTGACACCTAGAAGCATAAACTTCGCTAAGCTGGACATACATGTGGTATATTCTCCCCTCAGTGCTTCCTC
Organism: Oreocharis arfaki; assembly: GCA_013398015.1. Lineage (NCBI taxonomy): Eukaryota > Metazoa > Chordata > Aves > Passeriformes > Paramythiidae > Oreocharis > Oreocharis arfaki. The sequence goes on along the minus strand of VZRR01010248.1, from coordinate 5,760 downwards.
TAAAAGCCCTAGAATTTAATAAGCTGAGATGAAGAACTATCAATGTTTTGTTTCACCTTTCTCCACCTTTTAGAGCATATTAATGGTTTTTCTCCTTTAAATTATTCAGAATAACATAAAGGATATGATCTGAGAGGTGTGTGACACAAAAGTGAGTGGTTGAAGGCTCTCCAAGCCTAAAACCTCCAAGTCTACAGCTAAGAAGAATTTTTGAGTGATTCATTAAAGCTGACTAATTCCAAGCTGAGGAAGTTGTGCCTCTTTATCTGTAAGAGGAGAAATCTCAGGCAGACCTTTCTTATCAGTGTCTGACCAGAGGATATAGAGAAAATAGGTGCAGATGCTCTTCAGAGGTGCACAGAAATAGGATGAGTCAAAAACATGAGCTGAAATATGGGAACTTGTGACTAAATATAAGGCATAAACATTTTCTAGCGTGAGGTGAGACATTCATGGAAAAGTGTTTCCTTCCAGAAAAAATATGGGAGAGGGAGGGGTTAAAATAAATAAAGAATGCTTTTCATTTAGATAGAAATTTTTTACACACCTTACATTTCACACCAACATTGTAATCTGTTTTACAAATCTCCTATTGTGCATAGGAGTGACTAGTCTGATTTAAAATTCACTTAACTTGCAGTTTGCATCCTGACAACTGATGCATATACAATATTAGATAAAAATCTGGAAATGTAGCAGGCATGTAATCACATAATAACTTCTACAGGCAGGCTGAGATAGGAGATAGCTGGGAATCAAACCTATCAGAGCAGCAGGCACAGAGGTTTGGGCTGATAAGCTGCAGGCAGTAACACAGTGGTGCAAGGTGGAGGAGAGAGGCCTGGCAGCCAAAGTCAGGCAGCTATTGAGTACAGAGAACAGATTTATTCAGTCAGAGACCCTGAGAGGATCCTGCTCAGGACACAATCAGAGTCAACATTACCTCAGCCTCCCTGGAATAGCAGTAAATCTGTAAACTACCCAAAGAATGCAAGTAACTTTACTAGGCAATTACTATTTTCTCTAGTGGATGACCACTGAACAGAGTGTTGTGTAAATATGTAGCACATTTTCTGAAGTTAAAGGTTAGTCTCCATCTATTTTCCTTCTCCTCCTCTTCCTAAGAGACTGTTGTTTACTTAAACTCAAAAACATGTTCACGTTTATTTTTATTTTAACTTTTTAGACCCAAAGGTGCCTGAGGCTATATTGAAGTTGTTTTTATGAAACGTCAGTAATATTTGGAAGGAAAGGCTTCCTCAGTAAACTATCAATATTCCCCTTATAACAGGGGGGGAAAAAAAAGGAGAAATGCTGCAGGAATTTGTGAAAGAATTGAAAATTGCTCAGGAATTTACTAAGTACAAGTTGAATTTTCTCCTAGGATAACAACAAATATAAATTTATTGAGACACTTAATTGCATATGCAATGATAGCACAGGCTAACCTGCAGACAAAAAGGAGTTAGGATTAATCACATAGTGGAAGAATTCTGTGTACTGTGAAAGGGAAAAGCTTGAGAGGAAAATATATTAGTTGGGCACGAACAGTAGATTTAATGAATAGTGGGTTGTAGACTAGATATTTCCGCTACTAAATAATGTAGGGATTTCACAGACCAGTTGAAAGGCCATTTGAGACAAGTGTCTGAAACAGATGCTTCTTAGATGCTTCTTCCACCAACAGAAAACACAATCATTTACAAGGTCTTTATGCCTGTTTGCATGTCTATTGCCTAATTTATACCCATGGAATTTCTGAATGAAGTGAATATTACTTATCCTTCTTTTAAAATTATAATTAAAGTAATTAAAATCTCAAAAAAGTTTTGCACTATGCTTTTACAGGATGAAAGATTAATAAGGTTTGAATCCCTCAAAAAAAAAATCATTATATAAGTCTGTGCTGCCCTTACATTTTTTTAAAGTTACAGAAAGGCCAGAAAAATCCTTCATTTGTATTTTTTTAACAGTAATGTCACTTTTTATTTTGTGTTTACTATTGTTCACTATGTCTGAGCTACATTTTATACAGAACTCCCTGTCTCGTATCAAATGATGGAATTGTTTCATTATATGTGTTCCCTGATACACAACGTTTTTGAAATACAAATGCAGACCTATTATTTTGTTGGTTTACTCCCGATAACTTCTATCTTTTCTTGAGTTATCAGTAGTTTAAGGATAGGCACAGAAAAGCTATAGAAAATTACTGCCCTATATATATAAATACGCGGAGAGAATATATGTCTACATATAAAATACTGAAGAAAAAACCCATTCAAAGTGTGTAATACTCTCATGCTCTGGCAATGGAGTCATAGACACCATACTTCAAACCTTACAACACATTAAACTAGGAAAATACAGTCCCACCTTTCCTCTACAAACAGCAGAATAAAGACATGTGAAAGGCAAATATCTTCTGAAGTTCAAGCTCAGACCCTAAATGGTGGTACGGGGAAGGATTGCAACTTGTGTTATCAGTTCCTTTTTCATTAGAAAAGCTTTTCTATAAAAATCAAAGAGAATATTTGTAGCTCTTTTCTTCCTCTACAATAAATTTTATGTTTCTGAGACAAGAACAGACATACTGGCTCAGAAATGCCAGTGGAATCAACATCTCCTATTACAGAGACAAATACTCTGAAGAGTTGAGCATGTCAAAATAGATGGAAAAAGAACATTTTGCTGTGTGCAGCATACAAAAGTAATGCTCAAGAACAGCCCCAACAGTTCTTACACTGAAATTAGGTTTTATAGTGAAAAAGTGGACTTCTGAAAAGTAGTATTTCTTACATCGGACAGAAGAAAATCATTAATACCTATAAATATTAGAGTTCTTATTGATATGACAAGAAGTTTTTCGTGCTGAATAATAAAACGGCTACAGATGAGAAAAAGGTTAACGAATATACTGAACTAAAGTTGCTATGGGAACCAGCAATGCCTTTTACCTCTGATTAGATCCTGAGATAAATCAGGTCCATGTTTGTATCTGTATGACTGTGGCATGAAGGTTATTTAACTTGAAGAAATAAATTCATGAGAGATAGTCAAGAAAAAGCACTATTTCATATTCCATTTACATCTTGAATTGTCTACCCTCAAAACTGTGCCAGCTATTTAGCTGTTGCAGTGAAATAGCTTTGAGTTGGGAAAATCAACAGCTGTTCTTCTCCAAGGTCAGATGACTTAGCAGAATAAAATCTCCTCACAAATAAACTAACTTTAAAGAATGAACTCTGTTTAAAAAACAAATCTACAGGTTGCTTACTGAGTTTGATGTACACCTGGCCTCAAGTGCCTTCAAATCCACAGCTATGATATGTATTATGATACTCTGAATTTGCCCTAGATCTTGGAATATATATTTTATTGGTAATCAAAATCTCAGTGAAAAGTTAGAAATTGACCTTTTTTCAGTACACTCCTTTGGCACACAGTTTCAAAAGCATGGTAAAAGTTCTGGTAGCTCTTTATCTGATTATCTCTACTAAGTGAGGGAAAAAGGTACTTTGAAATAATGTCACTTTCTAGGAGAGAACTTCTTCAACATTTTCATCAAATCTAACATCCAAATTCAATATAACAGTGCTTTTGGATGCATTAAAAACAATCAATAAATCCTCCTTCTTCAATCAGTATGCCAATGACAGATGATTCAATATTGAGTCAATTTTACCATCCAGATTTTGCTTTTTATCTTATTATTTCAAAGACAGTTTCATTACTTGTAACGTTACTCTAATACCCATACTTGCAGGTGATGGAGAATTTCCATTAGAGTTTTAATTTATTACGCCATTTTCTTTTCTTCGAATTCTGGCATAGGAAAATTGTAGTAATTAACTTAAATCTCTTATGAAATGGACTGTAATAATGATGAAATCAGAATTTGAAATGAAAAGCAAAGCACAAAGACCTATAGAGCAGATCCTGGTCTAAATGTTGCTTTTAGTACATTATTATCTACATGTGAGAAGAAAAACGCAGTTGTGAGGAAGACAGCATATGAGGAAACAGACAAGGTATTGAATACCAGAATCATCTGAAAATTTTCTTTTTTTTTTTTTTTCTGCCACTGAGACATTCCCTTTTTCTCTCTAGCTAGGTAATATTCCTTTACGAGAACACACAGGAGGACCTCAGCCATGGACGATCACAAGCATGTTTTTATTGCTGGTGTTTGCTTCCTTGATTTTTTCCAGCATGACAGAGTTCACTGTGGAAAGTATTAGGTTGTGCCTGACCAGTTTGAGATACACCAACTCTGTGTAATGCAGGATAAAATGAAGAAATGGTGAATTGCACCACGAAATGTACACATGGTGCTTCAAAAGTTGCTTTCAAAAAGGAAATGGAAAAACTGCTGAGATTTTCTTCCCAGTGGTTTTATAATAAGCAAATGTAGGAAGTAAGTAATGTGCATATAATCATGTTGTTGTCCTCTAGCCTATGTCTCTCCAACACAAATGAACCAGTGATGTAAACATATGGACCTGCTTAGTTCATTTGCTTAATTTTTTAAGGACGTGGGCCATTGTTCACACCACATGGTTTGGGAAAACCAGAAATTTCTTCTTCATTTAACATGCTACAAATTATTCAGTAAAATCTCTTCCTGTAAGATTGATTAATTCAGCTGAAGAAATTAGATAAGATTCTTTATTTTACTTCAGGATTTGTAACTAAATTGACTTCTAGAGCAAATTCTCTTGCAATCAAAACTTTTTTTAAAAGGCTAACTTAATAAAAACATGCAATGGTTATTTGTGCTAGGTGAATCAAACAGAATTTTCCACACTTTGCTTCATTACCGGTCTGTAAGCACTCAAATGGCCATGTTATTGACATAATTGCATATTGACAAATTATTTTTTGTACATAAAGAATGTAACCTAGAGCAGGAATCAGAAAGGAGGAATGTCAAAACTATCCTTTCTGTTTATCTTATTTATCTCATGACATTTACACAATAAATCTCTGTTATTCCTATTCCACATAACAGATTCTAACAATGGGACACATGCAGACTTTCATAATCCATTCTGTACTGTTTTTACACTGTAAAAAATAACTTATCTAATGCTTTATTACAGACTATGAAAAATCAAAATACAGAGTGTCTTAAATTACAGCAATTGTTCTAGGAATGTAAAAATAAACATATAAGATGCTCTCAGTCATCAATCTTAAAATAATTTGATATAAATAACCTGTCCTTCCTCCTCCAAAATTCAACCAAACACTAAAATCAAATGAAACTCACTAAGTAAGTGCATCACTACAGATCTGCTTGCTCCTTTTGTGATGATTTTTGAAGAGCCAATACTTTCAAGATTAAGTGGCCTGGTGATGGCAATATCCTAGAGCAGCCTCTAGAAATTTTTGCACACATATTAATGTAGAAACACCATACTGCAGCCAAATAAAGCAAAAGAAACTTAATAACGTGTACATAAAATAGCCTTGATTGATGTGTCCATCTACTTCATTAAATCTAAAAAATCTGTTTTAGGAAACCTAAAGGTTCATTGTCTAGTCTTGGTGCCGTGATGTTTTATCGCATTTTCTTTTATATCCCTTTTATATACACTTTTATATAGTTTTTATGCATTCTTAGTACTTTCAGCCCACATACTTATAATCCCTTAAGTTAGATAGCCTAGCTGAGACCCACTATTTTGTCAAGCCGGAAGACCAAATATCTTAGAAGCCTCGCAGTCCGGGGTCGGAAAGCCCTAGGCACCAAGGTCC